>JAGFMF010012069.1:9490037-9510295 GCA_019455555.1 Galemys pyrenaicus | reverse complement strand
GGTGCACAAGGGACTGAGGTGATGGTGCACGGGTGAAACGGTGGTGGGTACCCCCTGGGGACTACAAATGATGTCAAATATAACTAATAAAAAAAAAAAAAAAAGAAAATGGCTGTTGTAATCAGACCATGTGTCATGCAGACTTTTCGTTAAAGCAATATAGCATAATTTAATTTGCAACATATTTTTTCCTTAATTGTTTTAGTGAGTCTTACAATTCACACTCTTTTAGATTTGAAGAAAAAAGGTATGTGGTTCTAAGCAGCCAAAATTCATTTCCCAAATTTCAGGCATTTCCTCACATATATGATTTCAGGTCTCTTATGTAGTTGACTCTTAAGTTATACAGAACCCTAAAAAAATGGTTTAACACAAGACAATGTTTAAAAAAAATTATTTTAAAGGGGAGGAGTATAAGTTTTAGAATCAACTTCACAATATCTACCTAGAACATGCTATAGATTCAGCATTACATTGGACTTGTAACATCACAAAGAACTTAAAAACACATTCTAAACAAAGAGACTGAATATCATTGATAATTTCTTGAGTTGCACTGATGATTGGGAATCATTAGAAATAATGATTTTCTGCCATTAATTCAGTTATGATTATCGTACTCTGCAAGTTGTGATCAGAGGCTAAATGTAATCCTTGCATCAGAATCTTGATCATTTTTTATAACTTTCAATGAGTTTTCAAATTCCTAATGAGATCCCAGATTGCTTTCAATTTATGAAGTGTTGTCAAATACTATAATGACACAGTAAGGTAGGCATAGTCCTTAATCACATATTAAAAATAAGGCTTAGGTGTTAAACTGTGAAAATCATTTCCCAACATCTATATTTATTAAATAGCCAACTCTGCAACATTTTCTCAAGATTTGCTTTTCTGCGCTTTGTGCATCAGTTATTTTCCTTCATGTGTGCAGCAGTGTTTTGCAATTATTGGCCATCTTTTACTCCTGATTTCCCTTGTAGAAGATTGATTAGCACAATCAGTCACTGGAAAGCAATTTTCATCACCAAAGGCAGCTTCTTTTCTCTCTTGATTAGCAGCCCTGCTGCAAGTTACTCAGCAAAAATAGATAATCTGAAAGAACACCACCAGACATTCTGATAAGAAAAGAGGGTTGAACCTGAATATTGCTGACAGTATCCCAGGTAGACAAATGATCAATGAAGGCATGCTGCCTTGTGGTACTGTGATATTCCCATTTTATTTGAAGAACTGGACCTTCAGCACTGGTTTTTGTTTTTTCTCATTTCAGTATGAGTTTTTGGTCTTTGGGAACACACATTTCCCTGAGATCTGTGTGAAGACAGGGAGGATGCCTAATACATATTCAGCATCACAAACTGATGGTTTCTTATTTCCATGTATGTTCTGTCACCAACATGTAAAGCAGTGTCTATCTGAATAAATAAGTCAAACTATAGTCAATCAAACCAGTTAATTTTGTTTGTTCTTTAAATTCTGTACTACTGTGTAATAAATATTAGTTCTCCAGTTTGAACTTGTAATAACTTGAAGCAAAGACATATTTATGTTGGCAAAATGATGAAAAGGGAAGTTCAATAGTTACTTCCTCCTAATGATTGCTTTGCTTTCTCTGTTCAGAAGGAAGAATGCACCAAGAAGCAGAAAGATAGAGTGTTTCGAAAAGCTGATATATTTGGGGAACATCCATATTAAAATCTCCAGTAGGCCCCCTTATTTACTCTTTGGCTTTGAAGAGGTCAATAGACATTTCTGAACCCTGTTCTTTCATCTGTAAAATGAGTACAATATTAATTGCCCTATTAAAAGTAGAGCTATTATATGCAAAAATGTCCAACTTGTGCTAGGGTCTCAGTAAATGATAGCTATTTTATCATTCTATCTACATAAAGTTTAATATATAGCTAATTTAATACACTTAAAAATCTATTAATCCATTATGTAAAGTGTAATATATCAATAGCTCTTTGGATTCTTTACATAGATAAAATGTGTAATATAGATAGGATAATTAAATACAAGACTAAATTGAAGTCAAATGTCCCTGCTGTGTCCTGGAGGTTAAATAGAGTATCCTCATTTATACATTATACATTTATACATTAAATAGAGTATCCTCATTTATACATTTAACTCCAACATAATCTTAGCCTATACAATGCTGAAATACCAAGTGATCCAAACAGTACTGCATGAGACGAAAAAAACAATTGACCATCCAAAACCAACTGGAGAGTCATTTAATTTTTAAAAAGTAAGTCTCTTAAATGATGATGGATGTTTATACTTTCCAACAATCAACACAACTGAAAACCCTCTCTCTTTTTATTTTTCTCTGTCACAATGTTCACATGCATGGCAGCTGAATCAGTCTTTCCCCTCCGTCTACTGAAACGATTTCAAATCCCCAAATCCAGTCTCCTCCAGCCTATATCCTCTTTTCCCAAACACTGTCCAACTCATTTTTGTCTTCACCACTTACTCTCCACTGTTTCCAATTTAGATCAAGTCTGTACATCCTTCATCATCTTTCGTCTTGCCAGTTCGCCAGGGCTGCCTAGCCAAAGGCCCCAAAATCATCAGGCAAAGAGTTTGACAGGGGAGCAGCTGTGAATACTCTTATTTCACACCACCATTTCCACCCATCATCCCTAGTACCCAAACCCCTCCTTCCTGCCACATGCTGAACATGAATCAATTTCAGAGGGGCTAATTCCCTTATTTTATTAAGGATGGTAGAAAAGAATATTCCTTGGTCCATTCTTAACTACTTTTATTTACAATTTTCATCAATGTGATATCAGAGATCAAAACCACAATTTTATATACTACAGAAAACTAAGAACTGGTTTCAGGTTATAGGAATCCCTTGATGGCAGACTCTGAGAAAAAAAAATCTGAAAATCACATGAAGCGTTTTTGAAGTTGGAACCTGTTTTATTGATTTACAGAGCAAGTTCCACCAGATGAATGTCTGCATGGACTAAGTGTATAGTTAACAATGGGTAATAATCAAGGCCAAGATTTTTTATTGCATAGAAAGCAAGGTTGGGTATATTTTTTTCTGAAAGATTAGGAATGGATGTTATGAAAAACTGTTGGGACTCTGACCAAATGTGCTTTATCTTCATCTCTTTTATGCTTGGGGGCATTGCTAGCTAACATTTTCAACGTCCAGAAAAGAAAGGCACAATGTACCAATCAATTTCCTAAAATATAAAATAAAGCCTACTTCATGTGTCATCATATGTGAATAAGCTATTAAGAGCTGAAACCAGTTGCAGCATAACTTCCTCTGAATTACTGTGATAATTCAAATGTAAAAGGCTCGCTAACAGTTTTGCAGTGAAGGAAATGCACTGGGGAAATAGAACAACCTACACTAAATTTAAACTTACACACTCAGGCTGTTAGGGATATACAGAAATGTACCAAAAAAGAAGCAAGGTCTGTAGAAAAATTTCTGAATATTAATGTGGTATATTTTTTTCTATGATGTGTCAAACTAATTTTAGGAAATAGTGCCATTGCCTTTTTATCATTATATGTGTACAACCAATTTAGTTATTTCTTTTTGAATAAAGTTTTTTAAAGATTTATTTTTATTTATTTATGCATAATAAAACTGGGGTATAGGCTAGAGGTGTGGGGGAGGAGGGAGTGAGAGGAGTCACCAGAGACAGAGTGGGGAGCAGAACCGGCAGATCTACTGAAATACACTGCTGAGGGGAGCAGCAGGAGAGGCAGGAGCGGTGTCTGCTGTGCCATATGGGTCAGCTCCCTGGACAGGGATTGAACTCATATCACAGTGTTTGGCAATAGCTTGATAGTGCTGAGACTTAATCCCTGTGCTACCAGGAGGCCTAATTCAGTTATTTCTTCAAATATATAAATTTGATTTAAAAAGTGCTTAGAACCTATGATATAGTCACTCATATTCATTGAGTCATTGGCACCAACAGCGTATTACATGCTGATAATTCTGTGTATATTGTCTCGGTCAGTGATGTAGTACTTGTACAAGACATTTATATAATTAGTATGAGTAGGACACATATTAATAAATATTCTTGGTGATAGTTTCAAAGATGGGGAGCCCTATTTGTCACTATAGCAGTCACACATTCAGCTATATAACGATGTAAATATAAACACAATTATATTAGACCTGAAAGTTTTGACTTTGCCCATGAAATTGAATCTGAATGACATTACATGGCTTTGACATATTGAAATATCAGATGTTCCATATGATGATCATATCATTTTAATTGAGAATTTTACCTGTATAAGGGAGTTCATGTATGTAGTGTCTACTAGGAATTTTATTTTAGAATTCTAAGGTTCTTAATAGACAATTTTTTCTCTCACTAGACAAACTTAATATATTTCCTAACACCCAACTCTTTCCAGAAAGGTCTGTTACTTCATATCTGATTTATGTAATATATTTGCAATTTCATAAGCTTTTCTAGATTTATGAAAATAAAAACCATCCATTGTTGTTCATGAATTCATTCTAAAACTATAAGCGATCTCCTTAAAATATCAACTGGGACATACTTCCCCAAAACTCTTTAAGGATCTCCCATTATACCTAAAATAGTTGTGAATCCTTTGGCAGCTGATCTCTGCCTTGTTCTGCGAACTCTATTCTCCACTGGCTCACTACTGCCAACACTTTAGTGCCGACTCCTGACCACCTTTCATTTCCTCAAACACCAAAGTTCTCACTTCAGGGCCTTTTTTTAATAAAGATTTATTTATTTATGCATACAAGGACTGGGGTGTAGGGTGGAGGTGCAGGGGTTGAAAGGATTCACCACAGACAGAGTAGGGAGCAGAAAAGGCAGAATGACTGAAATGCACTGCTGAAGGGAGCAGCAGGAGAGACAGGAGAGGTCTGCTGTGCCATGTGGGCCACCTCCCTGGCTGGGGATGGAACTCATGCTGCAGTGGCTGTGGATAGCCTTATAAAGCTGAGACTTAACCCCTTGTGCCACCAGGGAGGCTCCCTCACCCCAGGGCCTTTGCACATACTCCTTGCCACTTCTAAACCTGCCTTCTTTTCATTCTTGAGAACATGCTATACATGACTATTTCTCAGAGAAGGCTTTCTAGAGTTTTAATTGAAATTACATTCCCTATACTTTAAAGAAAAAAACTTGGATTTTATACAGGTCTCACCACCACTTTTAACTGTGCCCATTATGTGATCTTTTTTTTGTCTTATCTACATAATAAATATATGAGTGCATGGGCCTTATTTGTTTCACACAACATAGTATCCTTAGAACACCATACAATGCAAATGTTTCTCAAAATAAATACATTGATATGGTCTCATTTTCCCTTTAAATGGACTGAGAAAACTCAGTCATTGGATGTTTAAAAAGTAATATAATTGTTTTCCCATTCTAGGATTTCCTATTCATATGACTTCTATTTTGATATTTTCTTTTTCAGGTGTATATTAAGAAGTGGTTATAGAGACAGATAGTAATGAGTTCTAAATTTTTTTCTACAATAGATGTAGAAAATAGTGTCATTGGAAATATGGTTCAATCAATGAGTGGGGGACTCAGGAAATATTAAGAAATCAGAGTATAATTTGGGGTGGTGGATTTGGGAAGATATCGCCCATGCTCAGGTGATCAAGGGATTTAAAGGATAAGCATACCTAACATGCAATTTAAATTCACTTTGACATATACTCACTCACATATTAGTCAATGGAATTCTGCTTAAAATAATATTCTGTTCGCTTTTAGTGTGGGTCCTTAAGGAATAGGGTGTCTCTTATTAGATTCTCCTAATGTGGGGTAGAGTGAAACAATCCTGATACACGAATTAATTGAAGACAGATGATCAGAGGTGGAGCCAGCCCTCTCCTCTGATACCTTTATCAGAAATTTGCAAAAAGACTTAATGGAACATTGAGCTATCTACAGGGAATTGAGATCGACATTATTTAGATTTTTGAAAAGCACCTAGACCAGGTTTCTGAGAAAGAGTTCAGAATCAGTAACCTAAGGACATCATATATTTGACCCAGAGTTACAAGTATAACTTCTTAGAAATAGCTCTGGGCACTGATATTAGCAATACGGTCTAGGAATAATTTGTTGATTATCTAACACTATGAAATTTTTGCCACAAAATATCCCATAATCCCACTAAAATTACATGACGTGTATAAAAAGTCAATTTGCCTCTTTACTACTTTACAGTTTATCAGGGTCTAGGAAAGCAAGTTTCATTTTCTGTTACAAGTTTTGCAAGTATGACTTTAAAGAGTACTATGTACAATGATGTAGGCACTAAGTCATTTGAACTATAGACACACAAAACCCAACATAAGTGTATATATGTATAGACACATTTATGCATGCATACATAAATGGTTGATAAATACCAAAATATATCTAGATAGAAATGTTATAAACTGTTTTCCAAAACAATAGTTAAATGTATAGACAATGAAAACTATCATGAAATATATCTAACCATTTAAAATAAAATATAAATCTTTACTTCCTTAAGGTTTGTTTTAAATTAACCACTTCATTTTCATGGTCTTAACATTACAATGTTGCATGCTTGTATCACAGAAAATTAGAACTACTGAACAAAGTTAAATATATTCACAATTTCAACTCTTTAAATGATAAACATTTAGCGTATTTCTATTTTTTTCCTCTTAAGTTTGGTGGTGTTTGCTGTTATTCTTCCTATTCATTTATTTATTGACAAGTTTGTGTTGTTCTTTTTTAAAAATATGTTTTCAGTAAGGAAATGAATCATCTATTTATAACATAGCTTTTGAAAAATAAAAGGAGTGTAGATATTATAAGATAAAACAAACGCCAGTCATGAGCTATCATATACATCATGTGAAAGTAACAGCCTAATCTCCAGATTTTAGAAATTGAAATGAAAAAGTCACTGCATAAAAAATGTCCAGTATTCCTGCTCATAAAGCTTGGGTACAGTTCCATAAAATGTTTAATAAGTTGACTTTTTAAAAAACATTGTATAAATAAAATAACCAGACCAAATCTGTACCTTGCAATTTCAAGTTAGGTTCATAGCCACACAAAATATGAAGACACTGTGCATTTCACCTATTACTGTAATCATTTTCTTGGGTAGTAGGAAGGACGATGACTGCAGAGACTAAAAATGTGGGAAGAAGCATATACTAGAGAGCAAAAAGTAATGGTGGAAAGAAAGACTGAATTATGCATCCCCATGGAAGAAGAGTCTGAGTAATTGTAATTTAACATGAAAAATGCTCATAAGCTAGAATAGAGCATTCATTCAAAAAATAGTTGGAAAAATCTGTTGGTTTCTTTATCTAGATTAAGAAATAGTATCTAAATTTACCAATCTCTGACATCCTTCAGGCGAATGTTAACAAATTAATAATAGTGCTCTTGGCTCAGCACATACTAATTAAGACTTCCTATGAAATGCTGACGACCTCAGGAAGTGAGGTGACCAAATTAACCTAAATCCTTTTTTTAGGTGTGCCTAATCTTGTACATTTTAGTTTCCTTTTTTAGCATTTGAAGATAACAGGTTGAATTGGCAGATTGTTTATGGACCCCTGAAGCTGTCTGACCAGTTCAATCTCAGTTTTACTAAATGGTTGATAACAGGAATAGCATTTGCAGGGAGAAGAGAGATATTGGAAAGGTCAGTACTAGATGGTTGTTTTTTTAAAAGATTGATTTATTTATGCATACAAGAGCTGGGGTACAGGCCAGAAGTGCAGGGGGTGAGAGGATTCACCAGAGACAGAGTGGGGAGCAGAACAGGCAGATTGACTGAAAGACACTGCTGAGGGGAGCAGAGGCTGAGGCAGGAGAGGTCTGCTGCGCCCTTTGGGTCCCCTCTCTGGCCGGGGATTGAACTCACACTAAGATGCTGTGGATGCTCCACAGTGAGGCGCTCAACCCACTGCGCCACCAGGTAGACCCACTACTAAATGCTTTCTAAGAGATCAACAAAGAAGCTCCTTAATTTTGAGTTGAATTGTATTTTTCTTTATATAGTTTTCCCCTTATTTCCGTTTTCTCACATCCACTCAAACCAAGGCTATTAGCATTTTTACGTGTTTTACTCTCTTCTCTCTTGGTTTTCTTGTGCTGCTCATCTTTGTGAGGTGAGGATGTCCTCTTAACTCCTACTATAGGATCAGGTAATTTTGTCACTACATCCCCAGAAATTTAGGTGATTGGCTCACTAAACATGTCAAAAAATTGATTCTGGAGGCTGTAGGCTTTGGTGGTGAATGTGTGTCGTTTGAAATGTCTACAGTTTCAGGGATGCTTTATACTCAGTGTACCCCTCAACTTTTACAGGAATTAACTTTTGGCATAGAAATTTCAGTATATGTGCGTATATGTATAGACGCATCTCTACATGTGTATTGGTCACAAATGCTGCCATTTACAAATGGAAGACAACTGCTTGTGTCCCAAGAGTTATGAGAACTGTTCAATGGGCCACTTTTCAGGGCCCCAGTAGGCTTCTGTGCAGGCATGCTGTTATTATTGCCCATTAAGATTTGTTGCTGTCATTCAGAAGATGTCAATCTGACACCTTCCAGTGAATGATTTTGCTTTTTCTGAAGCACACAATTAGTTAGTAATTGAAGCTTATTTGTTTTTACATGCATTACAGCAATTTTCACATAAACTTCAAAAATCATGCTGCTCATTGCTGGCCTCTAAACAGTATCTGTGAAAGACTGCATACCATAGGGGAGATCAATATTGAGGTCATTACCATAGTTGTTTTTTTAAAGATTTCTTTATTTATGCATACAACAGCTGGGGTACAGGCCAGAGTAATGGGAATTGAGAGGATTCACCAGAGACAGAATGAGGAGCAGAATAGTGCGGCACTGGACCCACTGTGCCACCAGGGAGGCCCTGTTTTTTTTTTTTTTTCTTAACATCAAGTCAGTTGCCTATATTTTATGAAATTCTTCCATATTCTTTATCCTCCTCCTCCTTTTAATTCTCACTGTGGATAAGTTCTAGCCCTAAATGTGACCTTGATATGCCCCTAGGTTGTCCAGTCCCTTTTAAACAATAAAAAAATCTTTTAACCTCACCAAAGTATTAGCAAGTTCAGTTTCAACTCATAATGACATATCTCCAGTCTAGTCTAGTGCTATTTCAAATACCAAAGTTATTCGGGGTAAATTATTTTTCCTCCTCAATCTCAGACCTGCTTGAATACCAAAAGCCTATAGTAGCAAAGGACAAGAAGTTACTTAATTGTTCTTCTCTTAGTTGTTTGCAAATTACTATAGGCATGATGCCAGGGCAATGGCAGAAAGGGCATGAATTTAAGTAGCTGCTTCATTTGGAATCTGAAGTTAGGCCACTCTGGCAATAGTATTTTTCCAATGATGCTTCTTTTCTCCCATGGGGTGCATTTACTGGGTTGTTGGCGATTTTCCTATTGGATACTTCCTGCTTCAACTCCTTGGTGATGGGAATGCCTTTTGTCTGGTCTGTTTGGTTATATATACTCTCACCCTCAGTCTTTGGGATTCCAGCTGTTTATAACTGGGGTCCCTATGTATCCCCAATCAGACCTGTGGTTCAAAGTAAATATGAATAAAGTATAGATTGAATACCTTTTTCAAGGTCCTATCATTCCTCAGGAAAATGTACCTTTTCCCCACATTTGTTAGAAGAGGAGCTGGCCCCCAGGTAGCCCACTATACTCTGTCAGCACTAAGGGGAAGAGATAGCCACAGTATTGACTTCAGAATACAAAGATAGAAGCCAGATGCTTGTCTGTTATTCTTTAAACTCTGAAAAGCACATTTGAAGACTTCTAGATCTCAAGTCTCCTGTCACTTGAGGTGAGTGAAGGTGAAGCACAGCACAATTAAATCTTCCTGGAAATAAATCTGATCACTACACTTCCACCAGAGTAGCCTCACTAATACTAAGTGTTAGTGAGGATGTGTAGCAACTGGAATTCTCATATAATGGTGGTTTTTTTAAATTAATATAATAATATGGGAAATACTTTGGCATTATATACTGCTGCTGAACATATCTATCCTCTGTAACCTCACAATTCCTCTTTGATGCATATACCTGACATATATGCACATATATGTAAAACAAAAGTATATCATAGAAGGCTTATTTGTAATAGCCAAAGATTAAAAATTGCCTAGTTGCCTATCATTAATAGAATGGCAAAATAAATGGTGGTATGGTCATACAATGAAATACTATATTAATGATAGTCATTCTACAACTATACATATCAATATTTCATAAATGCAATATTAAAACCAGGCATAGAGTTTATATTATATGGCACAATTTATACTTAATACAGATCAAGTTATGCCATACTGTGCTATAGGTCAAAAATAGCAAGTTTGCTGGCTGGAAGACCCTTGAGGGTGGATCCTGTGGTACTGTTTTAGTGTTCATAATGTTCTGTTTTGATCTGGTGCCAATATTTGTAAATTTATTTCATAAGATTTTACTAAGCTACACACTTATACAATATGCACTTCTTTAGCTGTACTACTTTAGTATGAGTTATGAAACAAAACAACAACAAGACTTCAAAAATGAAACTAACTGTCTTGACTTTTTAATCTCAGCCTTTTATCTGAGCTGGAGGTGGGTGATCTGTTAATGCTGGAAGACCCAGCATTGGACCACCCCTTTTGCAAATCCTGCATAGACAAGCCAGCCCCCTGGCTCAGATCAAGTGGTTACCAGGCAACTATTGTTCTCTTCGCAGCCTTTGTGGCCTCTTTCTGAGCTTATGTGAAGAACTGCATTTGTCATCCTGTTACATAAATGACACCTTTGTTACAAAGCTATCAGAAGCTTGGGAAACCAAATGAGGACTCTGCCAATAATCACTGGCAGGTACTGTAGAGCACAAAGTGCCAAAAACCTTAAAAAGAATAAAACCTTACCAAACAGAACCTGAAGGAACAATTGTTTCTACATTAGCCTTCTGGGTCACAATTTCAGACTTATACTGTCCAGATCTTTTGGTAATTTCTCCATTAATTCAAATGGCATATGGATTGACATAAGAAGACTTTGTGAAATTGGGAGGACTTTGAGAAAGTATGTCAGGGGCGAGGGGAGAGATTTAACCTGCATAGTCTCATCAGTCTTTTTATCATGATGCAGATGGGCACGCTGACATTAGTGAATATTTAAGATTCCTTGAGTCAGAGTATTCTTTCTCATATCTACACATACCCCAGGCTCCAAAGAGGCTGAAACTATTGAAGCAGTGTCCAAGTTTCAGGGCATCTGGACAGACTGAAAATAAATCACTAGTCGGGGAATGAAGGTTTTATGTTTTAAGATATACACCGACAAATTGTTTTCTATTTGGCCAAGTCACCAGCAACATAAGGTATCAAATTTATCACATCCCTGTCAACAGTAGATAATATTTAACTGTACACACCTATCTATTAAATACTTATCTACACATATATATGCATGCACATATGTTATATAACTTTCATAGGTAGAAATGACCCTTCAACATTTTAAATTTAAAAGGGGAGAAAGCATATTGACCTTAATTTTATCTTCTACTTTTTTGAAAATACTTTTCAGCACAAAATGATTACTTTATTGAGTTGCTGTTCTGACAAAATATAAAACTGAATTTCTGATCAATCTCTAACAAATACATTGTATTAAAAATATGAGGACAGTGGTGTCAGATTTCTCAATTAGTTTAAAAATTGACAATCACATTAATTTTATAAGACCTTGGAAGATGCTAACTGAAATGGTGTTAACTCTTTTGTTCAGTTCATTGTCTAGTGCCAAGCTAATGCCAAAGTAAATTATTAGCAATTATCTTTCTCTCTTTCAATAGCTGGATTATGAAGCAATTCCTATGTTTTACTTGTATGTAGTTTATTTTAATGCATGTAGTAATTTCAGAACAGATTCTCCTATAACTATCTGAAATTATTATTATCATGATTTATAATGCCATTTCTGAATGGGAAAATTTCTTGAGATATACCAAGCAAAATAATAGGGCTGTTAGAATTTTCTATTTTAGTATATTATGAAGCACTAAGAGAATTGCTTTATAAAACTTACTTAGAAGCTTGCAATGCTATTTCAAGATTCTTCATACTTTAAGAAGTCAGATTATTATAATAGTTAATGATTATACTGTATTAGTGCTAGTATTCTTAATATTTTCATACTCTATCATGTACCAATTTTTAATAGTTTTATTGAAGTATACTTGCATATCATACAATTCATCCATTTGAGGTGTACAAGTAATTTTTTTTTTAGTAAATTATAGAGTCAGGCAGTTTACACCATAATCTAAAATAATTCCACTTGCCCACTGAAATTCACTTCTCAGTCTTACCCCTAGTCCTTTGCAATCACTAATCTGTTTTCTGTCTCCATAGATGTGTCTTCTCTGGCCATTCCATATAAGTGGAATCATATAATATATGGTCCTTTGTATTGGCTCTTTCGCTTAGTTTTTTTTTTTTTTTTAAAGATTCATTTATGTTGCAACCAGCATATAGCAGTAGTTCCTTCCTGTTTATTGCTGAATAATTTTTCGGTTTATGGATAGAACACATTTCATTTATCCATTCATCAATAGATGGACACTAGGGTTATTTTTAGTTTTGGGCTATTATATATAATATTGATATGAATATTTGCATACAAATAATGTGTGTGGACATTTGTGTTTATTTCCTTTGGGTTGATACTTAGCAGTGACATTGCTGGGTAGTAAGATAAATTGTTCCATCCAGTCTAGAAGACTTAGACAGCAGCGATGTTGGCCTAAACTGACTATTTGCCACCTAGATAGCTAGTGGTTCAGGCAATATCCTGCTCATTGGTTACCAGATCAGCCTTGACTGGCAGTGAAGTTCCTGTTTATGGCTTACCCACCTTAGTAGAACTACCGTCTAGAATGAGCCTGGGGGGACAGGGAATGAACTGGAGAAGGAAGAGCCAAGGTACCAGAGAAAATTTCCATAGACTGACATTGTTTATAACAAAAGCCCAACTTTCAGCAACTTTTTGCTTAAAGTGTAAACAAATATTTCTTAGATTGTTGTATGTCTTTGGTTGATTTCCAGTTTTGAAATGACTGTTTTGTTCAATTGTTGCACTGAGTGTTAGGGAGAGGTTTTGCCTTCTCACTCCACTATTCTGGAGGGCTTGCCTCCTATATTTAATATTTGAGACTTACATATATTCATTTTCAACTATCCTTTAAGATATTTCTTTTCTAAATGTTAGGAAATAACGAAAAAACCTAATATTGAATTTTTATTGTAGGGGACCATTGCTTACGTATACTAAGTGCTAGATAAAAAGAATTAAAAGATGTGACGTTCCCTCCATCTAAAGGACTTACATTTGAATTGGAATTAAAACTCTCCTTCCCATAAGCTTAACACAACTAAACATACTCACCAAAAACTAAGAGAGAACCCACTCACAGCAGTTTTTAAACAGTTTCCATGAAAAGAGTGTAGAATTCTTGTGGTTTTGGTGTGTCCTGTAGCCCAATTTCCAAAATGGGTGTGGCGGATTCCCCATACCAACCAGCTATTCCTGAGTGCACCAGGGTGTTCGAGAATTCAGTTCAACTCTGACACTCCCCACCCAGAGACAGAGTCAAGTTCCACAAACTAAGGACTCAGTCTTTCAAGATCACCCTCTACTTTAGATGAAAGCCACAGCCCAGGCTGTACCTTGGCTTTTGAGCAATCAGCTATGGACAGAAGATTCCTACAGCCCTCTTCTCATACTTCAGGTGCTTGCCCCAAACTGATTATCTGGCTTTCGACCCAAATGGTTATAAATCATATATCCCCCAAAAACCTTTTTTTTTAAGATTTATTTATTTATGCATACAAGCACTGGGGTACAGGCCAGAGGTGGGGGGCTGGTGAGAGGATTCACCACAGAGAGCCGGGAGCAGAACAGGCAGATCAACGGAAGTACACTGCTGAGGGGAGCAGTGGGCACAGCAGGAGAGGTCTGCCATGCCATGTGGGTCCCTCCATGGCCGGCGGCAGGGATCGAACTCCTGCTGCAGTGGCTGCGGTTTGCTTCATAGTGCGTTGCTTAACCCACTGCGCCACCAGGGAGGCCCCCCAAAAACCTTTTTAAGGGTCAATTATTTTGCTAGAACAGCAAACAGAACTCAGGAAACCCACTTACTGACTGGATCACTAAGTTATTGCGAAGGACACCAGGGAACAAGAATCCATAGCCAGATGGAAGAGATGCATAGAACGAGGCATGGGGAAAGGCACACAACTTCCATGTGCCCTCCAGGCACACAATTCTCTTCTAAATCTTCATGTGTTCATAAACCCGGAAGCTCCATGAAGCCTTTTTCCCTTAGACTTAGATGGAGGTTTCATTACATAGGCATGATTAATTAATTCCATGGCCATTGGCATTTGAATTCCTTTTCTAGCTTCTCTCTCCCAGAATTAGAGGACAGGACTGGATGTCCTACTCTCCATTTACGTTGGTTTCCCTGGCAGCCAACCCACATCTTTAGGTGTTTTTCCAAAAGTTAGTTTCATTAACGGAATAGAAGACACCGTTAGCACTATCAAATGTTAGGAAGATGCAAAGCTTTGCGGGGTGGTCTCGTGAAAAGGAACTTGTGGATGTAGAACAAATATGTATTTTTGTCATCAGAATGATTTTTTATGTACTGCTATCCCTAAAATAGAATTACCCGAAAGAAGAAAATTATTATAATTTATATATATTTAAGGTTATTAACCTGTAAGATAGGAGGATAAAGAAATTCAGGAACAGAAATAAGTAACTTGCCCAAGGCCCATAACTGAAATCAACGGAACTCAAAGTCAGGCTTAATGGACTTCAATGTCCAGAACTTTCCATAAGTTATGCCACTTCCTTCTAAAAATATAAACCTGTATATTACCTTGTGCAAAGAATGGGACAAGACTTCATGTTTTTACATAGTTTAAAACTCTTTATCCTACTCCCAAGTTCTTCACCTGCATACACCTACCTCTCCATCAGCATGATGTTTAATTAATTATACATATGATTTCCAGTTGTCAATTAGCTCACTAATGTAAGTGGGGCCTTCACAGTTATATAATACCAGTCTATTTTCTCTAGGAAGAAAAAGGTAAGAGAAAGAATTGTTTGGGCTATACTGTCAAGATCCCACAAGCCATTTTTAAAAAACTTAACTAATGTTTACTTAGAAATCACTCATTATAAATCTCTCTCTAACACACACACACACACACACACATGATCAGTTTGTCAGTTAATTGCCTATGGCAAAAGTTAATGTTCTAATAAACTAGTTATAAACTGATGTAATGAATAGTATCATGTAGGTTATTGCCATTATAAACCATACTTAACAGTTTAGAAAATCAATAACATATTAAACAAAGGTTAGTGCTTCTGGAAGAGTTCCTTGGCAAACAGTTGTTTTCTGACAGATTGTGACTGATTTTTCTGCTTCTTGGAAGGTAGAACATGCTCTACTGCCTTAGTGACTACTGAAAGTTTATGCCTATGGAAAAAACATGCACACACACACACACACACACCTGATCTCAACTGCCCTCAGTGGAGCTGCTTACTCACAGATCGACAGGTTGGGGAGGAGGCAGAGAAGGGGAGGGCGGCTAAAATCCAGGCTTGATCCTTGTTTTCCTTTGCTTTCTCCACACACAAATACACGTACCAACTTAGGCTAATAAATAAATGAAAATCAAGGACCGGGGTGACATACCTGGCAGTTTTCTTTAACTGTGTTTGTGGTCCTGAGCAGTCAAGAGGAGGCTAACCTGGTGGAAGTCTCTTCATGCTGTGGCCACTCACTGACCAACTGCTGCTTGTGAATATCACAAAGCGAGGGATGCTGCTGAGAAACACGGATTCACAGAAGACTTGGTGGCAACAGTTCCTAAGACAAGGAGGTCCATGTTCTGTCAGAATCTACTCCCCTCCTGAGCTTCTGGAGATCAAGTTGGAGAGTAACTGAGAAATACTTGTGAGGATGATAAACCAAAAATAACTTGCTGACTGTAGGGTAAATGAATTAGTCAGGCTTTTGTCACCACTAGTCTCTGTGGCTATCACTTGTGGCCTTGATCATGCCAATGCAGAAGGCACATGGGTGCGGTGGGGCACCTGTGCCTGATTGTGGACACCTGGAGAATGGGTGTGAATGTGTGAGTAAATGTGCAGACCTGAGCTTAAGAAGGAGTGAATGGGCCTCCCTGGTGGCGCAGTGGGTTAAGCAACACACTATGAAGCAGACTGTAGTCACTGCAGCACGAGTTCGATCCCTGCTGCCAGACAAAGAAGTGATCCACATGGCGCAGCAGACCTCTCCTGCTGTGCCCGCTGCTCCCCTCAGCAGTGTATTTCTGTTGACTGCCTGTTCTGTTCCTGGCTCTGTCTCTGGTGAGTCCTCTCACCCCCCACACATCTGGCCTGTACCCTGGTTCTTGTATGCATAAATAAATAAATATTTTTAAAAAGCAGGGGATTAAAAAGGCAGTGTCACCCTGGGAGAGAGCAGGCTTAAGTTGCTATCTCCCTGCTGGCTTGTCTCCCCGCTTACTATTCAAACCTGTGATGATGCTGCAAAGGGCTCCAAAACTCTCTTTTACACTGTTAGAACTGATGGTGAACCTACCTGGCCTGTGATGGCTGCACAACACTGACAGGTCATTCCTGAAAGAATGGGCTCATAGCTTTCATAGATGGGTGATAATCAACATTGGACAAGTCCAGCCCACACCTCAAGTGCCATCACTAAGCATTTCTATAGCTTGTAGCCCTCATGCATAAAGGATTTTTATTTACGGGGGGGGGGGGGTTATGTCTACTTTCCCCTGCCCTACTAGGTGTCCTACAGCAGAAATCAACAGGAATGTGTATCTTATTAATACACCATAGAGGCAAAGTTACAGGAAATTATTTGAACAAAGATAAAAGGGCTATGGTGCAATGTAGAATGAAGAAGATTTGGCTGGGAAAAAGGAGATCACATTCCTCTTCTGAGTCTGTGGCTGCTGGGTAAGCAAGAGGAAGTTACAAACCTCCCTGGACCTAATGTTTCTCATTCATAGAATGTGGGAATTGGCTGAGATCTTATGTAGAAGATAATGTCACCTTCCAGTGTGACATTATATTCCAGTGATTACGGTGCTAATTGACTCCACAACACCTTTGTGAGATAGGTGCGGTCACCCCATTTCACAGTGGGGGAGAAAGGGAGCATGCCACAGACACAGGTGGCAAGTGTCTTGGCGGGCACTGTGTGTTCTAATGCCATGCTGTACTGCTCACCACCTGAGCCAAAATGCAGTTGTCATCCACACTGTTCCTCCAGGCTCCTGGATGAAAATCTAGTTCCTGAGAGATGGGGAAACTATATCAATACATGTCTGAGTACCATTCTGTTATTAGATTTTTGTCTGAGCTCCAGGACTTCCTCCTTGTCATTGTCTGAGATACTCCCTCTCTACCTCCTCAACCCGACTGCCATATGGTCCATTCGCAAGTAAGGGAGCACCCAGGCACAGGTTTCTGGGGACCCCTTCAGCACTAGAACCTGTCTCCACTCTGTCTGGACTCTACACAGTAATACTGCTTATGAAATATTTTAACTAGAGCCCTTGAAATTATTATCATAGCCACTCTTCCTTTTACCTGCAGGTCCAGATAGGGTGAGTTCATCACTGCCCTAGGAAGATGTTTTTCGAAGGCCCTGATTGGAGGGTGAACGTTGATTTAGAGTTGAAGTTACTTTGGCTGAATTGTTACACAACTACTTTCAAGCTCATTGCCTGGGTTCTCTCTCTACCCAGAGTTCTGGTTCCCAGTGACCTCTTTCTAGCTCTGAGCTCCTGATAGGATACTGCCTTCAGCTCTGCTCTCTTTATCCGCTCTTGTCTTTACTACTGCCAGCCATTTCTTCCTCTTCTGACGACTGGGTTTCTACCTCTATTTCTTGTGTTTATTCACTTTATACTGTTATCCAACACTTCCTCTTCTCTTCAGTCGAATTCACTATTTTTCTGGTGGACTTGGCTGATTTGTTGCTCCTAGCGTATATTCAACCTGAGGTTATAGGCCAGTGGGAGTTATCACCAGCATCTGGGTTTATCTATGTGAAAGATTTTCTAATTTCCTTTGGGAACTTGAGGATATAGAAGTGAGACATCCAAGGAATTTTTTTTTCAGTATCACTGATATCTAATCCTCTACCTTAAAAATAACAAAGGTATTTCCTCCTTTGCTGCTTTTTTAAAAATCCAGTTGTTATCAATCTCCATTACTCCATGTATGTTACTTATTTATTTTCTAACTTTATACAAGATAAACTCTATAATGATATGATTTTTTATTTTTTTGGTTTGTTCAGTGCTGGGTCCACTGAAACAAGATCTAACATAAACAGGCCTCTGTAAAATATTTGTTGGAGGAATGGGTGACTGGATTGAACCAGACCCTAGTGTCTTGCTGACTCTAACAACTGAGTCATAAAAGTTTGCTCCTAATAGTTTTTAAATGAAATCAACCAAGAAGAAATAAATTGTACCAAATTAGAAAATAATTTGGCTGTGAAGCTATGCCCTAGAACAGACAGAGTTGTGCTGGGTCAGAAGAGTGGTGGAGAACTGATTTGTTTGACTGAGAGGATAAATTCTGTGAGCTGAGTCAGAGAGGGGCGAGAGGCCAGAGTCACTATTGTCCTAATTACTCAGCCAGCAAACCTCACAGAATTGGCCTGTAAATAACATACTCATCAGCTTCACAGACCTCTATGCACAGATGGTTTCATTTGAATTTGAGCTCCTTTCTAGAAGGTTTATGTGGATGTTTTTTGGCATGCGTCCTTGTTGTGTGGAGCTAATTTACTTTCAGGAAGATGCTCACCACACAGACAATGGCAGATACAGTTGAAGTTCTCTCCACCCACTGCCATGTCAGAAACTGATTGCTAGGAAGACAGTTTCATGGCAATTATTTTATTTTGTATATGTGTAATTGTCTCTCAATTAATTGTTATCAATGTATTGATACTTTTAGTCGAACTACAACAGAAATTCTCAAAGTAAATAGGCATTAATAAAATGCAGATATACACTAAAAACCATACTCATGAAAACCAGCAACAAGCATTCACTAAGGTCATTTCTGAGTTAAAGCGACATTGGCTCAATAGTGTAAAAACCTATACTAGAAGCAGTTTCTTTCTAAGATGCTGATCAATACCAACTGGCCCTGCCTCTCCTTCACGAAACGGCGTCTTTCATAGGCTCTGTTGCATTGATATTTAGGTTTTACAAGCTAAAAACTCAGGCCCAGGCCATGATGAGATGGTCAGGAGAGGGCATCTGACTAAAGACTCATTAATTTATGGACAGTGCAACTGTGTGTTTGGATAGGAGAATTATGGCATCTTGATTTTCTTTCTCAAGAATTTCTTTCTGCCTCCCTAGTGGCAGAAAGAGTTGAGCAACACACTGTTCCGCAGCCACAGTGGTGTTATTTCAATCTCCAGCCAGGGAGGGGACCCACATGGCACAGCAGACCTCTCCTGCTTCTCCTGCTGCTCCCCTCAGCAGTGTATTTCAGTCAGTTTGCCCATTCTGCATCCTCTGCCCCGCCCCACTGTGTCTCTGCTGAATCCTCTCTCTCTCTCTCTCTCTCTCTCACACACACACACACACACACTGCTTCTCCTGCTGCTCCCCACAGCAGTGTATTTCAGTCAGTTTGCCCATTCTGCATCCTCTGCCCCACCCCACTGTGTCTCTGCTGAATCCTCTCTCTCTCTCTTTCTCTCTCTCTCTCACACACACACACACAAACACACACACACACACTGCTTCTCCTGCTGCTCCCCACAGCAGTGTATTTCAGTCAGTTTGCCCATTCTGCATCCTCTGCCCCACCCCGCTGTGTCTCTGCTGAATCCTCTCTCTCTCTCTCTCTCTCACACACATACACACACACACACAGACACACACACACACACACACCTCTGGCCTGAGCTCCAGCTCTTGTATGCATAAATGAACCTTAAAAAGAGAAAATCAAGAGAAAAATATAGGATGGCTTCACTATTAGGAGGAATATGAAAGAACAACAACAATAAAGAATAAGCTCAAGGAATTGGGCAATTATAACCAAAAG
>JAGFMF010012069.1:9442334-9460360 GCA_019455555.1 Galemys pyrenaicus | reverse complement strand
TGGTGTGAGGTGGTATCTCCTAGTGGTTTTGATTTGCATTTCTCTGATGACAAGAGAAGTTGAGCATTTTTTCATATGCCTGTTGGCCATTTGCATTTCTCTTTGGAGAATTGCCTTTTTATGAGCTTTTATTTTCATCCAAAAATAATTTTATCACTCTCTTATCATTCCTTAACTAAATATGTTCCTTTGAACAGAACTAAAGACATTATTTTGCTTAAATGGGATATCCTTGTTTCCTTATGCAAATTCATTTCTGCTTCTCTTAAAATTTCAACTGAACCTGGGAAAGTAGCATACACACAATTTAAAAAGGGAACAAAAAGAAGGATGTGTCTACCTTACATTTAATTTTCTTACTATAATTGTTTTTTTTCCAGTCTAGGAAATTCACACATGAGCTGCATCTACACAGCATAAAGTTGAAAAAATAATTGAAATTATCTAATAGATTTTAGTTCATATAGATAATCTAAGAAAATAGTCAGATATCAACATTTCTTTTCAGGAAGAGTTCTAACAAACTGTGATTCCCCGGCACAGATATCTGGGTAGTTGAAAAACTGAGGTAAAGGACGAGGAAGTAGCTAGAAGACACATTGAGAAAACAGCAACAGGAGTTCGATCCCCAGCCAGGGAGGGGACCCACATGGCACAGCAGACCTCTCCTGCCTCACCCACTGCTCCCCTCAGCAGTGTATTTCAGTCAGTCTGCCTGTTCTGCCCCTACTCTGTCTCTGGTGAATCCTCTCACCTCCGGCAACTCTGGCCTGCACCCCAGCTCTTGTATGCATAAATAAATCTTTAAAAAATTTTTAAAAAGTATCAATTAGGAATTTTGATATCTATCTTATCCCCCACATTTTTTGTATCTGTATTTGTTATTCAAATTCAACCATGCTTCTTTGAATTATAAACTTTTTCTGCCTTATCTTCTATAACCCTGATGTCTTTTTAGGGTCACTGCATATGGATGTCAAGATTACTTCTTGAAGTCAGCCAGTCCATATTCCTTGCTATTGGGCTGCATTTCCCAGAATGCACATACAGGTGTTGTGTGGACTAGAAGCTTACCATCTCTATGTCAAGGATAATTGCTTCCTCTTAACTTGCCATTTTTAATGGTTAGTGACCATTTTCCAGCCTGCCTTCCTCCTGGTTAGTCCCCTTGTGTACCTGTTGCTGCTGTGCAATTATTCAGAATGTTCTTTTACTCTATGTGAATAATACCCCCTACTCCAAAGATATTCATAACCCAATCCTTGGAACCTGTGAAAGCTACCTTATATGACAAAACAAAAAATGTTTTTGTGGATGTGGCTAAGGTAAGGATTTTGAGATGGGGAGACTATCCTGATTATGTGGGTGAGACCTAAAGGTAACCAGACACACCCCTCTGAGAGGCAGAAGAACATCTGATAGATGTAATGAATGTGGCTGTGGAGGCAACGATTGGAGTTGTGCTGACATATGACAGGAATATTAGCCACTACGGGAATCTGGTAGAGACAAGAAACAGATTTTTCCATTAACAACTCTGGAGGGAGCGTGGCTCTGCCAACACCTTGATTTCATATCAGTAAAACTGATACAGGATTTCTGGTCGCCAGAAATGTGAGAGAACAAAACGACTTTTTTGGGAGGCTGGGAGACGGCATTTATTTATTTTTGTTATTTATTTTGTATTGAGATAGTACTGCATATGATTTAGGATCACATCATACCCACCACCATGGCCAATTTATGGTAATTTGTTACTACATCCACAGGAAACAGACACACTGTCCAAAGTTTCCCATTTTGTCTCCCTCTCAGCTACTGGAAATTTCTTAACAGTTCTTATAACCCATTCTACCCATTTCACTTCACTCTTAAGTGATGAATATAGCATCTACTTGATCAGTAAATGGGTGGGTTTTGATAAGAAATCTCTCAAGATATGGCCTCCAATTTACATATAATCTGCATGAATATTAAAATTTACCACCCATTTGTTGCTCTTTGAGGAAGAGACAGCCTCATACTTATGCCCTTGACTCAACTTCCCCTATATCTTTCTTGCTTTTTGATAATCTACGATCTTTAAGAATTATTTTCCATCTCTCCAGCTTCCTATTTCCTATTTTAAGTCTCTAAACATAGCGCACATGCACACATAAATATACTTAAGTAAACTTTGACCTTCAATTCTTATATACTGACACCAAAATGTTTTTGCTTTTTGTTCTAAAAACCTAATTTTTAATTAAGTTATATATAATACACTTATGTAGTTTAAACATTCAAATAACGCATTATGACTTATTTTAGAACCTCTCCTATTCTTGCTCTCAGCAGTGATCATTTCCCATTCTTTTAGTGTGAAATAATATATCTATATAGGTCTCTGTGGCCAGTTTCTGGCATAGAACTCCTCAATCCCTTGGAATTTCCTGGGTGACAGAAGTGTCCTTTTGTTTGCATGAGGTAATTCTTGGTGGGCTCCTAGATACCTTCAGGACTTGGGCTGGTCACTAGATAAGCCAAGCTTTGATTAGATTCCTGGAACTTTCAGTTCTACCTGCTATCCTCTGGGAGAGAGGTTGGAGATTCAGTTCATTAAAGATCATGCAACTTTGGGGCCTCCCTGGTGGTGCAATGTGTTAAGCACCACACTATGTAGCAAACTCAGCCACTGCAGCATGAGTTCAATCCCTGCTGCTGGCCGGGGAGGGGACCCACATGTCACAGCAGACCTCTCCTGCCTTGCCCGCTGCTCCCCTCAGCAGTGTATTTCAGTCAGTCTGCCTGTTCTGTCTCTGGTGGATCCTTTCACCTTCCGCACCTCTGGCCTGTACCCCAGTGCTTATATGTATAATAAATACACCTTTAAAAAAAAAGATCATGCAACTTGGGTCTCCCTGGTGGCTCAGCGGGTTGAGTGCCACACTGTGAAGCATCCATGGCACAGCAGCACAAGTTCAATCCCGGGTCAGGGAGGGGACCCACAGGGCGCAGCAGACCTCTACTGCCTCATCTGCTGCTCCCCTCAACAGGGTATTTCAGTCAATCTGCCTGTTCTGCTCCCCACTCTAGCTCCGGTGAATCCTATCACCTCCCACAACTCTGGCCTGTATACACCCCAGCTTTTGTATGCATAAATGAATCTTTAAAAAACAATCATACAACTTACATGTTGAAGTCTCCATAAAAATCCCCAAAGGGTGTGGGAGTTTCTAGGTTGTTGAACACCTCTACATGTTGAGAAAGTGACGCACCCCAACTCCACAGGGATAGAAGTTCCTATGCTTGGAATCCTCCAGACCTCAACCTACGTATCTCTCTTCTGTCTGTTCATTTGTAGCTTTTAAAATATCTTTTGTAATAAATCAGCAATAGTAAGTAAACTATTTTTCTGGCTTCTGTGAGCCAATCTAGCAAATTATTGAACCAGAGGGAAAGGAGTCATGGTTAGTTTTCATTGGTAGCCAACTCTGACAGATGTTGTGAGTATCCTGGGGAACTACTATTTGCAATTGGCATCTGGAGTGATAGAGTCTTGTGAGCCCTTAACCCGTGGTGTCTGGGATAACTTGTTAGCATCAACATTGAATTGAATTGCATGACCTTCAGCTGGTATTGGAGAATTGGTTAGTGTTGGAAAGAACCCACACATTTGGTGTCAGAAGCGTGTGAGTAAAGAGAAATGGTGCATTTTTCCCTAGACATGTACTTTTACAACTCTTCATGATTTATCAGTTTGCAAGTACTCACAACTTTTAATACAAAAGCAAGTATGCTGATCAATCTCTACTACTTCTCTAAATACAATCTCTGTCTCATTCTGCTCTGCTCTGTGCCTTGAGAGGATGAACTCTATGGACTGGATCACCAGGGTCCCCTTGACTTTGACTTACTGCATTTGTGCCAGTGATAGGTACTGACAGAAGATCTAAGGGCATGAAGAGTGCGAGGTATCCTCCCTGACAGTCCTTCCCTGACAGATTAGAGTTTAACAGTTGCAATGTTCCCCTCACTAAAGCTACAACTTGTGAGGGTGGTTTCCCACACCTATAGGTTTTGTCAGTTCCAGTAACCTGGCTCTTGCCCTTGTCTCCTTGTGTAAGGCTGGGAGTAGTTTCCTACGATTATTAGTTTCTGGGTGCATCATCATCTCTTGGGTTCCTTAGTCTTTCCCTTAGTTCTATTTCTCACACACTCTCCTTCCATTCTGCCCCATAACTAAATTATTCATTAATTAGAATATAAACAGAAAAAAAAAGACTTTAAAGAAGTATTTGAAGAGGAATTAAGGTAATTGATTCCTCAGCTGATGGATTTGTTGGAAACCCAAAATTGGAGGTGGGACAACACAGAAATTACTATCAGCAGGAAGCAATTACGCCCCCCCCCCCGCCACAATAGGTTAGATGGACAAAGGTAGGGTAGTTACTAGTGTCCAGGGCCCAAGATCATTTGTATCTGCTGGAACCATGGCAGGACTTTATGGAAGTGTTGGGGGAATAGTATGTCTTGAATGAACTCCTCTCACTAATGTTTTGTTGACTCCATCCCCACCTCCTGCCAAAGGTGGTAGGCCAGAGGACTACAACTCCCATCATGCCATGAGTTTGCCATGACTCTTGACTTCTTGAATGGGGGATTGCTGGAAACTAATGATGGAATTAAGCAGTCATGCTTGATATAAGACTGAACATATGGGGGCCTGCAGGAGTTGTGGTTTTGTCTGCCTTCCACTTGTATTCAGGGTCCCAGTTCAGACAGCATTACCTATAGGACATGTTGAGCAATTAATCTCTCTCTTTCTCTCTCGCTATGCTCCCCCTCTTCTCATCTCTATCGTAAATAAGCCTTGTATTAATCTTTCTCTGTGTCTGCTCTTGGGTCTTGTCCTGAGTTTTTTTTAAGCTTGCAGGTGAGAATCCATACCCAGTCCGTCCCATTTCCCTTTGGGGTTCCCTATAACAGAAGGACTCCTGGGCAAAGAAGAAGATACCAGAAAAATGTGATGATGCACAGAGGAAAGAAAATAAGCTTGTATTCTACTTCTTACCCTCAACTCCCTTAGCTGCTTCCTACTGACAGAACCTATTTGTAAGCAAGAGGACAATAAAACTTGGACATGTAATTTGTAGGAGTCATACCTCTGACACACAGGAATATCCCAGGGAAATTCTGGGACATCTGAACTCTCTTTTATGTAGGTCACCATTCAGTTCAAGCTTTAGTACGCTGTTAAGTCCACATCCCATTGCTTCACTTTGGTCATTAAATGCCAAATCTCAGTTAAGTGTTCCCATCCTGATAGATTTTACCTGATTTAACCTTGTGTTCTTTTGGTCTCTATCCAGAAAACTTAAATCCATTCTCACAATGCTTCCTAACTTCATGATTATACAAACTAGCAAGAACTAGGAATTACATTGCTTGTAAGTGCGATCTCCTCTCTACATCTTAAAATTATTCCTTGGCCCATGCTAGTACCCCAAAGGCAATATAGAGGCAATTTGAATCACACTGAGTTTGTTTCCTTGAGGAATTGCCTTTCTTCTGTAAGGCATAGCTTTTGTGAAGTCATTAGACATTCTTTTTTCCCTTTCAAACCGCTTTATTTTTAATAATTAGAAACTGCAAACAACTTGGATGTTCATCAACTACAATTTTAGCATGTCCATACACAATGAAATAGTACTCAGCAATAACAAGGAATAACCTACTGATATTTTCAACAGCACAGATTAATCTTAGAACAATAATGCTTACTGAAATAAGGTAGACAAAAAATAAGGACCAAGGATGGAGGGGGTATAATGGATGTTGGTGTATTTTGTTTTTATTGTTGTTTTTTTGTCTTAAAAAATGAAAACTAAAAAATAAAACATCAAATACATTAAAATTCATGAGGTTATAATTATAGTCAAAATCTTAAAAATTCAAGGGTTACTTTGGAGGATGGTAGTGATATCCCATCCAGTTTTGAAAACTAGGAAATAAAGTGAAAAAAATCAGCATTTAGGCTGCCTTTCCTGTATGAAGTATACTATGAACTAAACAGTAGATAAAGGACAGTTTCTGTGTTTACTCAGCTAATAAATAAAAGAGGAAGAATGATCTTAGAATAGCATCACTTGCAGCCATAATAAATTAATGAACAAAGGCAATGGCTGGCAATGACACAGAGACATATATATGCAAAAACATAGACCTATACTGTATTATACTTACATATAATTCTAGAAAATGCAAACTAATATATTGTGAAATAAAACAAACCGATGGTTGCATGGGGATTAGGGTTTAGGGAGGGGAAGGATTAGGGAAGATTAGGCAGGGAAGAAAGAAGAGATTATTAAGGGACATGAAGAGATTATTAAGGGAAATGAAACTTTTAGGGGAAACAATACGTCCATTACCATACCTATGGTGATGATATTACAGATGTATACATGTCAAAATTTGCCAAATAGTACAATTTAAATGTGCGGTTTATTGTATTCCGATTATATACCAAGAGAGCTGTTAAGAGACAAAATGTTTCCGCATCAGAATATAGATCTCCCATTTCTTTTGGAAAATCAGCCAACCCTATAACTCAAACATCTCCCATTCCCCGTATCTTGGTAGGGAGGGTCAGCCCTGCCTTTTTGGCAACAAAAACTGGTGAACAATTAAGACCTATGTTCACCCAAAGAGTTGGCTGGGTCACAAAAGAACTCAGAGAGACTGTGGGCTCTCTCTTCTCTGCCCTGGAGTTCCTCCCTGTACAGTGATTGACCATAGGGTCAAAAGCACAGGGAGGTACAGGAATCCAGAAAACCTTCAGATTATCTTCTCTAAGTAGTCCTCAGATACAGGAGATAAAGAGGCTTGTAGGTCCCGAGAATTTCTCTACAGTTTAATTCACAAGACATAGTTATATGAAATTTGTGTATGCCCTTCAGGGCAAACACCATAACCTCTAGTCTGTCAGTCTCCCAACTATTCAATGTTCCTATGCCTTTTTAATTTAAAAAGTGTACTTTATTTTTGAAAGACATTTTCCTTAAGTAATGTATAATTAAATCTATTTTAGGATTTTTAAGTAAAACAGTATTTACCAGAGTCAGCCTTACTAGTAAGAGGTTTTTTCTACTACCTTTTCTTAGATGATAAATGATAACTGTATTTACTGTGGTAAACATATTACAATATATGTAAGTCAAATGATTATGCTAAACGCCTTAAAACTATTTGTCAATTATATTCAATTGTCAACTTGTTAATTGTAAATGTAAATTATATATATATAAATATGTCACAATATAACTGAAAAAAGTTTAAAACTTTGGAAAGTCAAAACATAAAATCTGTACCTTTATCCTTAATACACATGAATGTCAGGAAGGATGACAACATTCTATACAGCAAAACAAGAAATCTACCACTTGCATTTCCCAATTAGCTTCTGTAGGGTTACACTTGCTGCCTACCAGATTTTAAACTTCACAGGGCCCATAACTTCTGGGTAGGTCTCAACAAGTGCTGGGCAATGTGAGATATCCCCTTGTGGAAAAGGGGCTTAAATGAAATAATGGAGATTCTCACACAAATTAACCCTTTCTCAAGGTGCTCTTAGGCTTCTAAGAGACCTTCATTTACAGTGCATAAGATCATTCCCACAAGGCTAAAGATTTTCATAAAAGGGCATAGCCAGCATTGCCAATTAGGTCAAATTATACTGAGAATACAAATTATACCATTCATTTTTTCTGAGACAATTAAAGTTTAGGGCCCCCCTATAAAAGATGTTTTCCCCTTCATGCTGGCAAAGCCCACATATTTTTCCCCCTCAATCAGTCCCACACAGTGAACAAAACAGAGTAAAGTCTTTAACAATAGGCTTTTTTCAGTGCACAAACCAGATCAGGATAGGACAAGCAGTTCCAAGGTTGGATGATGCAGAGGCTGCAGAAATCCATGTCCGCTATCTCATAGAGTCAATATTGTCCATGGACAATGGAAACTTCTGGAAAATTGCGGCAGATTCCAGTTCAACTTTTTTCAGCAGGAAGTTAAGTCATATCCACAATGAGACCACCAGAGGGAGGGAATGAGGATTCCCATTTGGTTGATTATCACTCATAATTCCAGGAAACAGGAGAGTGGAAGTTTGCCTTCCCAAGTACATTGGGATAACTGACACACAGCCAGCCAGACTGACACAGTCAGTCAGATTGACACACAGAGTGACACACAGTCAGTCAGACTGACACACAGTTTGGGGTCCTGATGGCTGATAGAAGTGAGACGATTTCTGCAGTAGATACTGGCCATGTGTGTAACTCAAGCAAAGGCCCTGAGAAGGTGATACAATATAAAGTTGCTCCAGAAAGTTTCCCACATGCTTGGTTCTTAGTTATCTCCCACCCTGGAAATATAAAGTTCCATTTCTGGTGGTTGTTTCTGTTACAAAAGCAACTTGTAGAGCTTTTTTCTTTTGTGTGTCACATTATGCTGGGCAAGGAGGAAAGTACATTCCCCGCTCTCTTAAGACTACTCTGTAATATTAAGATTCTATTGCTAAACAAACAAACAAACAAACAAAAAGTCAAAAGATGCAGCACAAGAGTCATCAAAATCCCTGCACTCTCTGGTGTGAGCTTTTATGGACCAAGATCTGTGGGAGTATCCTCCTTAGGTTTCCCCACATCCACTGGGCACACAAGATCTTGATCCAGTGTTGTGACTCTGCTGGGTGAGGCTGGAGTTGCCGCCAAAGAGTTTTGTAGATTCGCTCCACCCACACAGTGTATTACGGTGTGAGTTTTCTGGTGCTGAATAAGGTGGGGATGAGTGATGTAAGTTTTCCCACAGTCATTGCAAGCGTAAGGCCTTGTTCCACTGTGAATTCTCTTGTGTATTTTAACATAGGAGCTGTGGCTAAACATTTTCCCACATTCATCACACACGTAAGACCTTTCTCCAGTGTGGCTTCTCTCGTGCTCAACAAGTGCATCTTTACGGACAAAAGTTTTCCCACAACTGCTGCACATACAAGGTTTTTCTCCACTGTGAATCTTCTGGTGCTGAGCCAGTGAGTCTTTGCGACAGAAGGATTTCCCACATTCACTGCACTCATAAGGTTTAGCTCCAGCATGTATTTTCTGATGTTGGATAAGGTGGAACTTTCTGGTAAAAGATTTCCCACATTCAGTACAATCATAAGGCCTTGATCCTGCGTGAAAGCTCTCACTTCCTATAAAGCTCAAGTTAGGATCAATTGAGTTCTTATCATTATCTAACACAGAAGGTAATTCTTTGCTGTGAGTTTTGATAAATATAGAGGAGCTGTAGTTAGAGACAGTCCCACTTTCACTGCTGCACTCATAGGGCTTTTCTTCCCTGTGAGTTTTCCGATGTTGCACAAGTCTGTCTTTGTGGCTGAAAACCTTCCCACAGTCACTACAACTGTAATACGTATGTCCAGTGAGAAAAGTCTCCTTACACTCAGCACTCTGGTGTGATGTCTCCCCATGTTGAATTGCCTGGTCCTGGTCAAGTCCAGAGATGGCTAATAAGTTGTCTCCACCATCCCTGCAAGGGAGGCGGCTGTTTGCTGAGGCATGGCCCTCTTCCTTTCTAGAGATTGTCTGTACATTCTGCTGCTTCAGGATATAGTCACTGTGTGCACTGACCCAGAATAGTCTCCCGCATGAGCTACAAGAGTGTGGTTGCTCCCAAACAGATAGTCCCTGCTGAGCACTAAGATTCAAAATCTCTCTGAAGATTAAGTCACACCTGTCACATGGGTGGTCCTTTTGGGCGCAAGGACCCACTATGAGGGTTCTTATTCGTGGCACACTTACATTAGAACCATGTTCAGATGTATTCTCATCCTCCACTGCGTATGAACAATCCGGGCCAGACCTTCCTTGAATCACTTCAACCCCGGGCTCTCTCTCTGGTTCCATGGGCTCACTGTTTGGCTCCCTGGGTGCTCTCTGTGGCTGTAACTGGGAAATTATATGGCGTCTGGAAAATGGAAGCCCCAGTGAGAGCACCAATACAAAGTTCTGGAGCATAACACTACAATACAAGGCTCTCTGAGAGTCATCAAGTAGCTCCCATTCCTCTCTACTGAAGTACAGGCACACATCATCAAACGTCACAAGTCTCTCGATGGGATCCATCTCTTCCCCTGCCACAGCCTCTTCCTCCACGTGTGCTGCCGCTGCCGCTGCCGCTTCTGCCTCAGCCACCTCTCCGACCCCTACTTTTGCCCCCGCCGCATCTTCCATGATACCAAGACCCAGTGAGGGTGACCCACAAGGGCCAACCCTCGAAGGCCCCCGCCGTGGGGGGAGTGGGGGTGGAAGGATGGGGCGGTTTGCACCAGTGACACCAAATCTCACACTGAGTTGAAATCAGAGTAACACAGCTCCCACAATGCCCGGAGGGAAGACCCAGCCTCCAAACTCTCCTCTGTTATGAAAAAGCCACCAAAAAAGCTGCCAGAGAAAGCACCTCCGCCGAAGAGCTTTCCTCTCAGTGTCTCTCCCCTCTCCGGCGCAAAGCACCAACGGACAAAGAACCGGAAGTCCAGAAGCATAAGTCACTACCTTCATGGGCCGGAAGTCCCGCCCCATGTTACCTTCGTCATATTTTCTAGCCTAAGAGTGGCTGACGTGCTTAGACTGGAGCCAAGGGGAGGGAGGCTTTGGTTCACAAAGATGACAAGGTAATGTTTTAAGTTTATAGTTCTTAGCTACATTCAAATCTGACCAACTCCATTACAAATTTCATAATACTGTTTTCATCCCATCTGCACTTTCTAATATGTTGATATTATGAATTAACTTTTTTAATGTACTGCATTGCTGCTATTAATATTTTTTCCTGTGTTGATCTTGTATTTAGGTACTGTTGAGTTCTCTTTAGTTCTGTCTGTTGATTAACTTGGGTTTTATAAATGGTCATGGCCTTTGCAAACAGTATTTTATTTTATATGGTTACACATTTTTTGCTCATTTTTTTCTCTTATTGCACTGTCAAGTACCTTTGGGAGAGTGTTTATTAGTAGTGGTGATAAGAGGAGACATTTAAAATTCCTTTTTTTTTAAGATTTCATTTTATTTATGCGTACAAGAGCTGGGGTACAGACCAGAGGCAGGGTGTTAGAGGATTCACCAGAGACAGAGCGGGGAGCAGAACAGGCAGATAGACTGTGCCATACGGGTCCCCTCCCTGGCCAGAGATTGAACTTGTGTTGTAGTGGCTGCGGAAGCCTCACAGTGTAGTGCTACTAGGGAGGCCCTGACTTTTAAAATTTCTGATTTAATATACATTATTTTAGACTTTTCATTTTATACTGTACATACTCTTGCTTATGGTATCTGGTAGATGGATTAACAAAAGTTGTTAAGATTTTTTTTTATGGCATGAATGAATGTTAGCTATCACTCAATGGTATACTAACATATTGATTATATATAATTATTGATTATATATATTTTTTTCATTTAGATAATTTTAGTGAATTGATTTTGTTGGTAAATTTCTTAAATTTTGCTATTCTTGCAATCTTGAGATGACACCTTTGGTGATGATATCACTATTATGTGTTGGTTGTGTTGCAGTGGCTGTGTTGCAGATACTCTGTTTAGGTTGTTTGCATCTAGAAGTGTGACTAATACACCCTTTTAGTTTCTTGTGCTTTTCTGTCTTGGGGGATCACTACAGTCATTGCTAAAACTCAGAAAAAAAGGAATTATCTAAATTATCTACTTTTTTTTCCGTCTGTTAAAACAGTTTTCATACAAATGAAATTAGCTTTTTAAAAAAGTTTTGTAGGTCCGATATCTTTGTGGTTGAAGGAATTTACTCTTTCTTTGATTTTATGATTTCCTTCTTTATGGACTATTTTGCTTTATTGTATTTCCTCAGAACTGTTTTGTGTCTAGTTTTTCAGATTCGTTCCAAGAATCTTAATCACCATTTTACCTTTATTTAATCTTTTCCCCCAACTTTATTGAGGTATAATTGACAAAGTTGTATTATGTTTAAAGTATACTATGTGATAATTTGATACGTATGTACATTGTAAATTGATTACCACAATATGTTAATTAGCACATCCATCACTTGTCAAAGTTATCATTTTTGTGTGCATGGAGAAAATGCTTAATATCTACTTTTGGCAAATTTCAAGTGTACAATATAGTATTATTAAGTGTAGTCACTATGCTGTACATTAAATAACAAAATCTTATTTTATAACTGAACATTTGAGTCTTTAACCAACAACTTCCTATTTTCCCTAATATCTACTCCTTGACAACCACTATTCTATTACCTGTTTCTATGAATTTGCTTTAAGACTCCACATGTGAGATCATACAGTATTTATCTTTATGTGTCTGACTTCTTTCATTTAGCTTAAGCTTCTCCAGTTTCTATCATATAATTAGAAATAGCAGGATTTCCTTCTTTTTTATGACTGAGTATTTCTCTCTCTCTCTCTGTCTCCTTTCCTCCCTTCTTAACTTCCTCCCTCCCTCCTTGTGTGTATGTGTATCACTTTTCTTTATCCATTCATCCATCATGAACATTTAGCTTGTTTCTATATCTTAGTTATTGTGAATAGTCTTGCAAAGAACACGGAAGACATAAGTCTTTTTCAGATACTGATTTTATTTTTTTTGGATATAAGCCCAGAAGTAGGATTGCTATATCATATGGTATTTAATCTTAAATGATAAGTTACTTCATAATTATTCATTTTTCATTGCTGATGTTGCTTATTAACATCTTCCTTCTCTTCAAAAATAAAATCACACTAGACAGTTTTCTTTTTATTTGTTCTTGTAAAAATTTTGTTTGTAAAATAGTTTTGTTTTTGGATTCCTTGTTTTTATTTTAAAACTGTTATTTTCTTCACTTAGTGTTATTTTCTTGTTCTTGAAGTACTTTGTTGCAGTGAAATGTTGATTCATTTGTTTTCAGACCCTGTTTGTGTTCTAGTAAATGCAATTTAGACTACACATTTCCCTTTTATTACTGCTTTAACAGAAATAATCAGGTTTGAATTATAGTATAGTTCATTACTTTTTAATAATTTTTATAATTTCTATTTTGAGTGCCACTTTGACCTGTGAATTATTCAAAATTGTTCTTGATTTTTTTTGAGAAATCTGAATCTGCTGTGTGCATTATATTTTTATCGTTGATTCTCTCATATTTTTTCACTGTATTTTACTTGTGACTCATAGTAATTTTGGGGGAACTTGAAACTATTTTTACTTTAGATCATGTTTGTGTATATTTCTGCAAATTTTTGAAAATAAATTGTTTTTCCCTCATCTGGGTACATTTATAATAAATGACCAGCTTAAGGCTGGTGTTGGGTTATTTGCATCCTTTCCCCCAATATTTGAATTGATGGTTTTTGAGATATATATATATACATATATATAAACCTTTTTTCACTTTCAGTTACTCTTTATAGTTCTACCAAATTTTGTCTGATTAAATATAGAATAGGTGCGGCAGACCTCTCCTGCGGCAGACCTCTCCTGCGGCAGACCTCTCCTGCTGTGCCCGCTGCTCCCCTCAGCAGTGTACTTCCGTTGATCTGCCTGTTCTGGTCCCCGCTCTGTCTGTGGTGAATCCTCTCACCCCCCACACCTCTGGCCTGTACCCCAGTGCTTGTATGTATAAATAAATCAATCTTTAATATATATATATAGACTATAAGACTTTCCTAAGAACTGACTCATTCAGCAGGGATGACAGGCAGGTCTTATTCCTTGGTCTAGCAACGTGCTCATCAGTGTTTTTGCACCAAATTCTGTACAACCTTAGTACTTATACAGTCTATTTTTTCTACCTTTCTAGAGGATGCTAAATAAATTGTCACTTCCTCTGTCTCTCTACTGATCCATGATTTTGTTCAGCTTAACTCAGATATTCTGCCAGTTATAATGATTGCTTTTCCCTAAGAGTACCAAGAACCTAACTTGTGAGCCTCTGAGAGAGTTCATCAGTTAAGGTACTTCTCTGACCACCTATCAGTATCACTATCCTCTGCATAGACCATGTTCAATCTCTGAAAAATAGTTCATCTTTCAATTATTGTTTCACTTAGAAATAGGAATATTTTCTCCAAGCTTATATACGGATATCTGACTTATAGCTAATGAAGTACAATTTCCTATTCCCCCTAGGTTCACCCTTGCTGAGTATGAAAATGGGACAGGTTATATCAAATATATTCCATATACCACTTCATATCCACTTAGCTTTTTATGTCTCAGTATTTTGGGTATTTCCACTGAACGGCCCAGCTGCTGCTGTGACAACCATATCTGCATGGATTCTGACCAGCTTTATGAAAGTGCAACTCAACAGCAACTTGCCTCATGCCACACTTCTCTAGTGCATCTTTGTTTAGCTACAAGACCTGAGACTCTAATCAGCTCCAATGCAAATGTCATCCAGAAGAACAGTGGGATAAACCTTTGGGCCATGAGAATAGTGGACAAATGGGAGCTTAGATCCAGCAGGTAAAGTTCTCTACCTTCCCTCTGGATGGACTGTTATGAAATGCAGTTGTTCATATGGCATCTGAGATGTTGGTCCCATCAGATAACATGGACTGTAGTACTTGATATTATTAAGTATTTGGTCACTCAGAAGGGCAGTATTATATCAATTCAAATTGATTTTCTTTTTTTTCCTTCCTACCCCCCCATTACTGTTTCTTCTTTTAAGGGTTGCATTCCCTGATAACTTAAACTCTTGGAATATGCATTGCTTTCTGAAGAAAGTAATGAAAAATAAATTATAAGGCCATTTTTGCTTTCTATTTACAGCTTTAGAGTCATGACATACTTGACATAAAATTGATGTTGTATAAGCTAATCTGCTTCTAATACATCCAGCCCTGAACTGCACATGTCTGCAAAGACAGTTCAGATCACAAGACTACTTGAGCTGATCTTGTTTAGCATCTTCTATGACCTGTTCACTGTCTTAGAATTATGCTAAAATGGAAAGAAATATGCCCCAAATAGGAGTGTTCTGCAATGTAATGTAAATACTCAGCTTCAGAGGATGGGAGTGGCATTTCCCAGGAATGTATCTGCCCAGGGAAATTTATTAAGTTGATTTTGTTCAGTTCCACGCAAGTACATAAACATTTTACACACCCTTCAAAGTAGATGACGTCCCATCTTATATCTCAGGATTCTTAGAAGTATTTAGCAAGGAAAATAAAGGTCTGTCTTGAAAGGCTAAATTTAATGCAAATTGAGCTCAATCTGAAATTACACCTTCTAGACCAAAAAAAAAAAACAAAAAAAAAAAAAAAAAAAAAAAAAAAAAAAAAAACAAAAAAAAAAAAAAAAAAAAAAAAAAACAAGAAACAAGAAATGAACTATCTGCTATCAAAGGGAGGTTTTTATTTTAAATCTTCACCATCTATCAACAGTAAGATAAAGAAATCACTCCATAGGTTGGTAATCTCTACTCCTTCTCTTTCTGTACAATGTTCATGCCAGGGTGCATTCTTTTATCCTAATTTCCAGACTCCTAGATGTTTCTCACACTTCACACTTCCTCTATCACTAGTTTCTCCCCAAGTCAGAATTTTTGTTTTCACATCACAGAAGTAGAAAGGTAGGAGGGGAATTATTAACTAATTTCTTCTGAGCACAACTTCTCCAAATACAGTGACTGTGAATGAAAGTAAATTCTATTCCTCTGTACCTAGATGTTTGAAATTATACAGAATAATTTGATTGTTTTTATGTCCCTCTCTTTCCATTTTTGCTCAGCCTCTTACAATGGCCATCTGTCTGAATAAGTTATAGAAAAAGGATAGGGAAAATATCCAGAACGAATGTAAATGTGTTTAGTTCTTTTTAAATATTATCACTTTCCTGGAACTGATTGCTCTGTTTCTTTTTTATGACCTGCTCTCCCCTTCACTCCTTCTTCCAGAAACAACCCACAAAGTCAGGGACTGAAGAATAAAAAGACACTTTATGACCTTTATCAAGATGAAGGAGATTCACCACACTGATCACTGAGCAGAAGAAATTGTAAAATGGAACTTTTAATATTTTAAAGCCATTTGGAATACAGTTCGCATGAATGATTCTGTACTGTATACAAATTGGTAGAGAGATGATGACCCTGGAGAATTTGCACTGACAGCCTTGGGGAAAAGACACGCGGGAGTAGCTTTTAATTGCATATTTAATTGACCTTGCATAAAGATGAATCTCTTATTTGGTACTAGGTCCAATTACATAAAAATTTGAAAATATTATTATCCAAAAAAGTTACTCAGTCTATTTTATGGTATTACTAGAATCATAAAATATCTGCACTCTGCATTCTTCTGTTAGTGCTAAGACACCATCCTGCTTTATAGGAAATGTGTAGAAAAGTAGTTATGAGATAAAGTGTATCTTCTGACAGAAATTTTAGTAATTTATGATAAGTGAATTTATCAAAGATTGAAAGGTTTTCAAACATCATTTTGAAGCTTTCAGATTTATAGTTAACATAGCTAAGATGTATTTTATAGTTAATTCGGCTGTATGTATTTATAGCTAACACAGTTAATTTTGAGGTAGCTTACTGCTTTTTTGGCCAGTTGGATATCAATGTAATTTACAACCAAATAAAGTAAGTAACTTTTCCACATATGTTTTCTCTTTGAATAGAGCTAGAGTAATTACTGTTTTTAAGGATTGAGTATTTCTATTTCTTTCAAGGGCATTTGTCTTAAGAATCTTTTCAAAACAAGACTAAAAGATAAAATATTTAGGAAAAGCTGTTGGTTCATATAAAGTAGAACCTAGTGAAGATCCTGTGTATAAGGGGAAATGTGAAGATAATTTTAGGAGTCATAAAGTAAGAAACAATCACTGTTTAATTGGAAAGAAAGCAAAAGTATCTTCTCAGACCCAGGATATAGATCACACACCCACTTGCCATGACTGGCAATGATTTTGAATGAAAATAGCTCTGAGGACAAAAGGAACTGTGATCTGTTAGAACTACAGCTTGGCTATTAATGAGTATACTTCCATTTAGAATTGCACGAGTTGCAGTGTTGTCTCGCAGAATATAAGCCACTAAACATCTGACAATGCTTAATGCCACAGCCATTTGTTGCCATCTTAGGCTGCATTAAGAAAAGAAATGTCGGGTCTTCCTGGTGGCACAATGGGTTAAGTAATGCAGTATGAAGGAAACCGCAGCCACTGCAGCACAAGTTCAATCCCTGCCGCTGGCCAGGGAGGGGACCCAGATGGTGCAGCAGACCTCTCCTGCCTCGCTCGCTGCTCCCCTCAGCAGTGTGTTTCAGTCCATCTGCCTGTTCTGTTCCCCACTCTGTCTCTGGTGAATCTTCTCAACCCCCACACCTCTGGCCTGTACCCCAGTTCTTGTACACCTAAACACATCTTTAAAAAAAAGTATGTCCAGTTCACAGGAAGGGAGAGTCTTACTTAAGCTATTTTTCTGAAATCATCCTAGTTTTAGCCCAAGGAAAGTAACTTGAAGCAACGATGTAAGGAACAGAAACAATGTAAGGAATAGAAACAGTATTCTTTGATTTTTTTTTTTTTTTTAGTTGAGAGTAAAGATTTCAGGGGACATCAGTTGTATACATTCAAAAATTGTAGAGCTTGTATGGAGAAAACAATTTGATTTAGTTTGTTTTAAATAATAAAGATACTCATTTACTAGATTTATGGGCCACAAACTCTGAGGTGTCATGGTATATGATCAAGGTGAAAATTGCCTTTGAAATTTATGGGCAATCATTAAAGTCCCCAGTCACTGGACATGCAGTGTTGCATGGAGCAGGATGGATAACACCTGTCCTCTAGATACTGGCCAGAACACTGCTCCCACTGATGTAGATAAGAAGACACAATTCCGGGCCTCCCCTGGTGGCGCAGTGGGTTAAGCAACGCACTACGAAGCAAATCGCAGCCACTGCAGCACGAGTTCGATCCCTGCTGCCGGCCAGG
>JAGFMF010012069.1:9415957-9442284 GCA_019455555.1 Galemys pyrenaicus | reverse complement strand
CCCGCTCTCTGTGGTGAATCCTCTCACCCCCCTACACCTCTGGCCTGTACCCCAGTGCTTGTACGCATAAATAAATAAATCTTTAAAAAAAAAAAAAAAGAAGACACAATTCCTCGCAACACACAGTCAGAGCAGAGAGAGGACAAGTAGTTGATCAGGCCAGAGTAGCATCATACTGAAGACATTGCCAGCCAATCTCCCGGAGCTTTATTAATTTAGCATCAGCAAGTAGAAAGATACCACATGACAAGTGGGGAGATACTGGGCTAGAAACCATGAGTGTGATGTTAAAGAAGAAATAGTTACTGCCCTTAAACTATGCTTATGAGATGTACAATGTGAGGCCGTGTTTGAATGAGTGGGCATCTCCATGCATGAGTTCTCTTGGTGGTCTTTATATAGTCTGAAATGAACATATATTGGGGTTTTATTTAACACTGATGTTTAATTTATTAAAGTCAGAAACTGAAATACCTGATTTTTCCATAAGGTTTAAGTCCTACTTTAAAATCTTTTTACTATTTGGAATCTAAAAAATTTAATAATCACTTTTAAAAGGCCTTTGGAAAATAACTTGGTCTCATTTGAAGACATCTTGTCCTTTACCTTTGATGGGGGGAGAACTATGGTGACCAAACCTGAGGGGAGACCTCATATACATCAGAAATTTAACAAGGATGTAAAATAATGACACTTCATTAAAAATTATATAAAAAGTAAAAAAACCTTGTAACAATTTTAATCTGCATATATAAATGTAATAGTTTCCATTTTACATATATCAATTATCTGAAATAAAATCAGAGTCTTCCCAAATAATAAAGGGAGAAGAGGTTGGGGGCAGGTGAAGTGATAAAGGGAGTCAGGTGGTGGATGCAAAGTAGATTTTTGGTGGTGATTATAATGTATTATGTATATGTGTCAGTAGATAAAACTGTAACCTGAATTTAAAAAACAGAGAAAAAATTAAACAAAACCAGACTCTTAGATTATAAGAACTAATGGTGGTCACCATAGAGGAAGGGGGTTAGGGGTGGGTAGAATGGGTAAAAAGGATCATTTGTATGATGATGGACAGAAACTAGACTTTTGGTGGTGAATAAAATGTTATACAGCTGTTGATTTTTGATGCTATATACCTGAAGCCTATATGGAATTATAAACCAATATTACATCAATAAATATTTTTTAAAAATGAAGAATACTACCTTTCAAGATTGCTTTGGGGGATTCCTAATTGATTTTGAGATTGTATTAGATAAAAAGCTAGTGCTTCCCAACATATACTAGTGATTTTTTAATATAATAAAAAAAAGATTTCATAAAAGCAGAAAAAAATAAAGATCTTTCTGAGGTAGTGATTTATATTGTCATTTTTCACAGCATCCTAAGATTTCCTTTTTATGTAAAGGTTTACCAGAAAAAAGGTACTTAAAAGTAATGTCTCCATTTGCTTTGTGGGGATTTTCTGTTATTATGAATAGCTACATCCTTCATAGTAGGTATGCATCTAAGTGGTGAAAATTATTTCTAATTAGGAGTTATTTCCTCTCTTACTTTTCACTATTTATAGGAAATGTTCTATTGTGCAATATATAATTTTATATACACTCTGAGAAATACTAGAAGGCGAATTTGTGACTCAGAAAATATAGTCCGTAATCATTAAATGAATTCAACATATTCTTCCAAATAAATGTATGCTAAAATAACTAGCATGTATTTGTCTTGCATTAGAGAAAGAGTTCAAATTTCTTTTTTCTTTTTGCATATAAGAGCTAGGGTACAGGCCAGAGTCTAGGGAGGTGAGAGGATCTACCAGACAGAACAGGCAGATAGACTGAAATACACTGCTGAGGGGAGCAGCAGGTGAGGCAGGAGAGGTCCACTGCACCATGTGGGTCCTCTCCCTGGCCGACAGCAGGGATTGAACTCATGCTGCAGTGGCTGTGGTTTGCTTCATAGTGTGTTGCTTAACCCACTGCACCACCAGGGAGGCCCCAAAGAGTTCAAATTTCATTCCTAGTTTTAATTAGCAGTTACTTTTTTCATGAAGCTTTTTCATAAAATAATATATTCTTAATTTTCATTACAATCCAAAAAAGAAAAAAAGACTCTTTTTTTTCTGGCTTAGTTTTACTATATCTCTTTTCTAAAATTTTTTTTTTTTTAGATTTATTTATGGATACAAGCGTTGGGGTACAGGCCAGAGTCGCGGGAGATGAGAGGATTCACCAGAGACAGAGTGGGGAGCAGAACAGGCAGATGGACTGAAGTACACTGCTGAGGGGAGCAGCAGTTGAGGCAGGAGAGCTCTGCTGTGCCCTGTGGGTCCCCTCCCTGGCCAGCGGCAGGGATCGAACTTGTGCTGCTATGCCACAGATGCTTTACATTGTGGCGCTCAACCTGCTGCGCTACCAGGGAGGCCCCTCTTTTTTTTTTTTTAAGGAAAAAATAAATCATCTTTGCTCCATCAGTTTGTTAGAAGATTGTTGATTTGGTGGAGGAGAATGTTCAAAGATGACAGCTAAGACAATTAAACTGAAGTCTACTGTTGGTGTGGGGGGGCACTTAGTGCCTTTGGGCTTCATGAGAAGCAATCAAGCATTTAAAAATCAAAATCTAACGAAGGCCTTTCACTATATACTGTTCATATATTTGAGACACAAAAGCATTGGGTAGAGTGAATGAGTAAGAAGATGACAGAAAGAAAAAATTATGTGAATATTAAGCACTTCCAGGACAATGCCACTGAAAATCTCATACCACCATGTCTTCATGACTTTATCTATTAATGATCAGAATGTCTTCCAGGTTGCTATTTTTCACTAACTTAGGAAGACTTGACAAAATTTTCTGTGTTGTTAAAGTTATATCATTAAGACAAACAAATGTAAAAATTATGACCATGCAGTTCTTTCACTACAACTTCAGCATTTTCTGGGCAATTAACTTGTCGTGGGCTGAGCTGGCATTTCAGGTGAAGTCTGGCAGTTGTGTATGTGATGAGCTGCTCATGCCAGTTGTGGCAACACGGGTGGAGCTCGAAGGGATTATGCTCAGTGGAGCCAGAAGGAAAAAGAGAAATACCAGGTGGTTTCACTTATATGCAGAATATAGAGAAACCGAACAAAGGGTCAGGAAAAAAACAAAACATGCAAACTGACCATAGATCTGAGGCATCCAGCAGGTGGAAGGGTAGGGGAAGGGGTCACAACAGGGGAGGAGAGAGCACAAGGGACTGTGGTGATGGATCACAGGCGCTGTGGTGGTGGGAGAACTACGGGGACTACACCTGAGGGGAGATATCAAATACTGTCCAAAAATTAACGATGTAAGAAAAATAAGTAATAAAAATAAGAAAAGGAAAGGATGCATGGTTTGTTGTCATTTATGCATGGGTCAGTGGGTTGTCACATAACTGCCATTTAGTGCCTCATAGTGCTCAGTAACAAAGATAACATTAGAGATAATTAAGGAAGTTGTTTTTTCAGCTCTTTGATTACATCTGCCTTCTTTATCTCCCCAGCCTTCACATTTACTTGAAACAGCTGAGTGAATTTCAACATCTTCCCTTTTTGGTATGTGACATTAGAACTCTGCTCACTTAGTACTTCAGTAACACTCATTGCTTTTTTCGGTGTATTTCAAAGCTTTTTTCTTTCCTACACTCTGAGCTAACAACTACTGAGAACCTATTTCTCCTTTACTGTGGGGCATAGAAAGATTAACTAAATGTGATCCTTCTCCACAAAGAGCATAAATAACTAGAGTTCAAGTTGGTATCTCAAAGAAAAGGGCAAGCAGAAATTGAACAATAGAGAACTTGCCTCAGATTACAGGAGGATTCTGGGTCTTTTAACTGGCCCTTGATAATGGGCAGAGTACTGACAGATGGCTATGGCAGACTTCCCGTAACGTGCTCTCTATTTCTTCTACTCTCTTGAATGCATGCTATAAGTTTTGGTCCCTATCTGTTGTCTAAATCCACTTTGTGGGGCCTCCCTGGTGGTGCAGTGGGTTGAGTGTCACACTATGAAGCATCCGTAGCTAGAGAGGGGACCTACATGGTGCAGCAGACCTCTCCTGCCTCGCCCGCTGCTCCCCTCAGCAGTGTATTTCAGTCGATCTGCCTGTTCTGTTCCCCACTCTGTCTCTGGTGAATCCTCTCACCTTCTGTACCTCTGGATTTTGTATGCATAAATAAATAAATCTTTAAAAAATAAACCCACTTGGTATAACTACCTTCACATTAGCAAATGCCTTAACTGAACTCTCAATGGCATTTTACTGAGTTTGTCTGTTCCTGAAATGCTCTCTTTTCTTGGCTTATCAGACGCTGTAGTATTTTGATATTTCCGTATGTTGGTGACCACCTGTTTCTAGCTTCCTTTTGTTGTACCCTGCTTTTGCAGATCTCCACATTTCAACATGGTGCAGAGTTGAGCACTCAAGACCTCTGTTCATACCATTTTGATAGGCGAGTGGTTCTTAAACCTAGTTGTACATTAGAGGAGATTTAAAATTCCACCAACACCCTGACTCCCCTGCATAGATTTGGATTCAATTGATATGGGGTTAAGGTATAGATCACAATTTCATTTGAAAGCTCACACTATGAATTGAGTTTGTGACAGGGTTGAGAATCACTGAATAGAATGATCTCGTCCAGTTCGGTGACCCACAAATGACACAAACAATCTGGTGATTCTTAAGGACATCTCCAGCCTTTAGCTTGCCCTTGAACTGTTTTTTTAATTATTTTTTTATGCATACAAGAGCTGGGGTACAGGCCAGAGTCCAGGGAGCTGAGAGGATTCACCAGACAGAGCCGGAAACAGAACAGGCAGATGGACTGAAACACACTGCTGAGGGGAGCAGCGGGCGAGGCAGGAGAGGTCTGCTGCGCCATGTGGGTCCCCTCCCTGGCCGGGGATAGAACTCACATTCCTGTGCTGCAGATGCTTCACAGTGTGGCACTCAACCCGCTGTGCCACCAGGGAGACCTCCTTGCCTTTGAACTCTTGACTCATGACTTAGAGATTATTCGACATTTCCATTTTACTGCCTAATACGCACTTTAAAGTTAGTGTGTCCAAAATCAACCTTTTAATTTCCATTATCCAGTTCTGTCCCCCAGCGTTTCTTATCTCTGAAGATAGCCATCTTGCTAAGATCCAAACCAAGGAGTTATCCAGGATTCCTCCCATTCTTTTCATTTACCATATACAAATATCAGCAATTCCTTGTCTCTGTTTTCCAAATTAATTTATAGCTTGCTAATTTTATATCACCTCTACCTCAATTTTCCCAACCTAAACCAAAATCATCTCTTACTCAGACTGGTCCCATAACCTAACTCATCTTCTGTGTTCACTATTTCAAATGCCTCCATAGTCTCTGTACACTTGCAAAGCCATCCTTTTGAAAAATCTGACCACTTCTCTGTTCTCAATCTTTCAAATACTTTCATACACTAAGAACAAAATCCTTGTTTTTTAACATAGTCCACAGCTTCGGGGAATTTTCTAGTTACTATGAACTCATTTTCCACCTTCTTTCTTGAAACTCTTTACTCACTGCATCAGCGCTGGCTTTCTTGCTCAAGTACCTCACACATACTTCCGCCAAGGACCTTCAGAACTACTATTACATAGGTCACAACATAGTGTGACTGGTTCTCATGTCATTCACAACACTGTTGAAATGTCACTCCCCTCAGGAAAAATGGCCCTGACTGCTAGAATGTAGGAGTCCCCTTATTTTATTTTTTATACCTGATATTGTTATATGTTCACTTATGTAATTACTTATTTTTTATTGACGTAACATTGATTTACAATGTTGTTTGTGTTTTAGAAGTATGGGACACCCCCCCCCCACCACCACCACCAGGTGCTGTTAGCACACCACATTCGCCACCAACACCCTCATAGTCCACTACAATAGTCCATGGTGCTCCTTCCCCACTTTGTTCTTGCCCTGCCCCTTCCCCTTTGGTAGCCTCAGGTCTGTAGTCAGCTTTCTAGGGTTTGTTGTTAGTTTGGCTTTATCTGACCCTTTGGTTTCAGTATATTCCACACGTAACTGACACCGGCCAGCATTTGTCTTTCTTCTTCTGATTTGTTTTGCTTAGCATAACCCCTTCTAGCTCCATCTGTGTTGTCAGAAATGGCAAGAATTTAACCTCTGGGATAGCTGATTAGTGTTCCATCATGTGTATATACCGCGTCTTCTTGATCCATTCATCTGTATTTGAGCCTTTAGGTTGTTTCCATGGCATAGTTCTTGTGTGCAGTGCCACAGTGAACACTGAGTGCAGGTTTTCCTCTGCACTAGTGCTTTTGTATTTTCCGGGTGGAATTGGTCGAGTGGAATTGCTAGGAGTGGAATTTCTGGGTCATATGGCAGATCCACTTTTAATGTTTTCAATAAACTTCATAATATTTTCATAGGTGCTGGACTAGTCTGCAGTCCTAGCAATATTATAAGCGGGTCCCTTTTCCTCCACATCTTTTCCTGCACTTGTTACTTCTGATCTAGTTGATAAGGGTCATTCTCACAGGTGTGATGTGCTATCTCATTGTATATTGACTTGCACTTCTATGACAGTAAGTGACAATGAACATTTTTTTCATATGGCTGTTGGCCACTGTTTGTCTTTGGCAAAGTGCCTATTTAGTTCTTCTGCCCATTTTTTGATTGGGTTCTTGGTTTTCTTTTTGTGGGGTGGTACTGTTTTTTGTAGATCTTGGATATCAGTCTTTTGTCAGAGATATGATGTGAAAATATTGTCTCTCATTCAGTAGGGTGTCTTTTTGTTTTAGTCGTAGTTTCTTTTACTGTCAGAAGCTTTTTACTTTAATATAGTCCCAATTGTCTATATTCTCTTTTGTTTTTCTTGCCATTGGAAAAGTATCCACAAAGATATCACCAAAGCCTATGTTGTAGAGTGATTTATTGTTTCAATCAGTTTCTCAGTGGAGTCGTTAGGGTTCTCTGTATATTATCATGTTTTTTGTAAATAATGATAGCTTTACTTTTTCTATCCCAATTTGGATGCCTTTTATAGCCTCCTTTGGCTTAATTGTTCTTGCTTGGACTTCCAGTACTTTGATGAACAGTATTGGTGAAAGTGGACATTCTTGTACCAGAGCTAGTGGTGCAGTAACCTAGTATGAGGACATGTGGTGGCACTGTGATGAGGAGAAAAGATGTCTCTTTGGCCTAGGCTCATTGGGTCTACAGCATCTATAGCTGTATGAACCACATCAAACACTATGGGGAGATTTCGTAGTGTCTGTAAATACTGTTGAGATCTTTAGTGTCTCCCCTAGTATGGCCATTCTACCGCTTGGGGCCTCTGCAGCTGTGTGTGCATGGCCTTTCTCTACACCTGTGTGTGTTTGTGTGTGTGTGTGTGTGAGTGAGAGAGAGAGGGGGGGAGAATTGGTTAAGGCACTCCTGCATGACTGCCTTAAGACAATGGCCCACATCATGAGGCAGCAGAGGACGCCTAGGTAACCGTTGACTGATAGTGTGGTCATGGTCTGAGGTGGTCTATGAGTAGCTCAGAAATTACATCAAGTACCTGCACAGGAAGTCTTCCCTGTGGACGTGGCTGCCATGCCCCCTCCTGTCCCTCCTAAAGTTATTAGCCTTTGTCTCCCCTGCACCCTGCTCTTCCTGGCATTGTCACATGATCAATCATGTTTGTTTACTATGCTACTACACAGCGAGAGGGCTGCTCACTGAGCAGCAGAGTCTTGCCTTGAAAACCTGCTCCATGCCTCATCCCTCAGCGTTTGCCCTGGGACGTGCTGGCATGTTCCCAACCCAATAGCCCTGGATTAGCTGTTACATACCAGGACAGGGATTGGTGGTAGCCTGAATTGTTTCTGACACACTCGTCTGTGGTGGTAGCTGCTGGTGTCTATGTGGCAATAGTGGTGGGTTGCTGACACACATGAAGTAGTGGAGGTCAGAGCCAGCAGAAAAGCCAGGACCAACTTCTTGCTTCATGGCAGCTACCAGGACCTGGGCTGCCAGTGACTGCACACTCTTACCTACCCTTCCCCATGCACTCACTGCCCCATGCAGTGGAGGCTGGTGATGGGGCCTGTGTGGCGGTGTTGCAGGTGCATATCTGGAGGTGCCAACTACAAGTGAGCACAGTGGTGCAGGCCAGTGAACATGCAGCTGCAGGGGCCTGGATTGTTGACTTGGTTTCCTATTACTGTTCCCCATGGTGTGCACAGTGCCGTGGACGATGGTGTTGGGGGTCGGGCTGGGGGCATGTGAGTGCACAGCTGGAGGAACTAGCCCTGAGCACTCATATGGAGTAGAGGTCAGCTGCAGGGGTTTGGGCTGGTGTCTTATTTTCTACAGAGGTCCGAGTTGGCTGCCAATGCTATTTCAGTTGCAGTGGGAACTAGGAGGGGGAGGCAGCAGTGATGGACTCAGGTGACTATCATCAGTGAAGGTTTCTCCTGGTGGGTAAAACCTGTAGGTGATCTGTTGTGACTGTGGTGGTCATTCTTTTCATCAGTGACAACATCTGTTGGCTTTGTCTGCAGAGCAGGTCACTGTGCTGCAGTTGCTCACTGTACTATGTGGCTGCTATTAGTAGCCCCTGCTTTTCTCCCTCTTCCAAGACATCTCTATATACCTCGGCTGCATGGAAGTAAACTAAAGGGGGAACCACCGATTGGTGCCAAAATGGTGGAGAAGTTGGTTGTTCACTATACTTTTCCTTTCCTGGTGAGGGGCACTCTCTCTAACATATTCTGATGTGGGAGAATCAGAACATGGGAATCATTTGGGATGAAACTGGGGGAATTAAGTTTTCTCCCTTCTCGTGTGATTATTAGTTGTGTTGTTCTGCAATGTTGCTAAAATTTTTTAGCAGGGCTCGAGAGGCCTCTAGTGCTATTTTCATTTGTGGATCCATGTTTGGTTGTTGATTTTTGTGGAGGGACAAGGAGGCTGTGGTCTCTACGTTGCCATTTTGGTGATGTAAGTCCTATAGGTGGGATTTGAGTGTGACCCAAATGTGAAGAGAAAAAATTAACAGAATATATTTCAATACTAAATGGAAAATCTATTCTAAAAATTTCTCTTATCTGAATCTGGTCTTTGGGAGTGTGGTGCTTTGCTTTATAAAATGGGAAGGATCATCCCCTCTTATATTGCTAGTAAATGATGCTGGCATTTCAATATGTAAATGCTGACTCCTATAGGAAATGTGAATCTGACCAGTAAGCTTCAAAGTAGAATAGCCAATGTACATGATTTAACACTGTTTACCAAAAATTAAAAACATAGTAAGGCAGTAACATTTATTCCACCCCACTGAATGTCTTACCATACTAAATTGTAATAATTGAAAACCTTTATAATGCAATTTTGTTGTTTTTACTCATTTTAATTTTAAAGCCTACATGCCTTTCTTTCCGGGTCCATTACTGAAGATTATTCTAAACACAGTGCTGGGCTAAACATGAATATGAGCTGTGAAAAGGCAATGTCATTGTAGTGATAGGGATAGAGAAGTGTGATCTTACCCAAATATCCACTAACTTCTGTTAGAATAGAATACTTGTTAATGTGCTGGAGGAAAACAAAGTGCTTGTGTGCTCACACACGTATGCTCTTTATCATTCTCTCTCTTTTCATAGATTCAAAGTCTACATAAGGATACCAAAAGAACTGGCATCATTTAAATAAACAAATTTCCAAACACAAGTAAACTTTTTGAATGTTAAATAAATACTTCGTTTATCTTCACAATGTGATTTTAAACTAGGTTGTCCCAGACTAAGGGCTCATGCATGCCTTGATAAAATCTTAAACTCTAATTTTTAACATTTTCTTTTATGATGATAAATATCGATTACATGATTTTCAAAAATTCCACTAGGTAGACATGTAAGTGACTAGACTATACCGAGACTATACCATAATCATTTCTACTCCCCAGCAACTTTGTTACTCTTAAGACATGAAGCTGAAGCTGGAATTCTGTGGTTGGTTGTAAATCATTGGCCATTTTCTTCAGTTTCTGTGCTACAAAGTGCCAAACCAAATTTGGAAAATAATAAACTGACAAGGATCTTCACTCCCAGAGGGAAATGTTCTGTGATATGCTTCATTGTGATTTAAAACTAGTGTTTTTGCTAATATATAGTCAGAAGACATTTTAGTAAAAAAGGATTCACTCATCCATGAACCAAATCTATACCTCATAATTGCACATGAATAAGGACGTAACAGTAATCCTAGAACCCTAGTTTGTGAATTTAAAAGCAATTTGCATCAGTTTGATATATATTCTGATTTTGTAATCCTCCTATGCTAAGGAAACGTAAGTTGTTTCCTACCATAAAACTAAGGTTTTCTGATCAACAGTCATACAACCTAATAAGTGAATACAAAGATCATAATAAATTAATTCTGGAATAGTGCTTGATGTATTAGCTGTGTCCCTTGATTTCTAGGCTATAGAAGACTCTTATTCTCATGTAAGTACACAAGATTCCTATGCATTTTGTCCACAGAAGAAAAAAAATCAAATGAAAATTTATATAATTAAAATGTAATTGATCAGCCAAACATCATGTATGCTTTAGCAATCTAGACTTTTACTTTCCTCTTTCCCAAGAATTCCATATAAAGCTAGCTTTTTATAAAAGAGATACCTTGCTAAATTATTATCATTAGACTGTTGTATGGTATTTAAAGCTTTTATTTTAATCTTAAAGCTTTATTTTCTTCAGTGATGCCAAAAAGTTGTGATAATGAAAAATTCAAACAATGTCTCTTAGTCTTAAATATGAGCTTTCTAAATAGTTGTCTACAGTGAAGTTATTTTAAGATTTACCCTGGTAAAAGGAGCAAATAACAGATTTTTACGTCTTCCCTCCTTTCCTTTTGATTTATTCTGAGCACGCCATTATACTTAGCTGCCTCTAGTCCTCCAGCTCGTGTTCTCTTTTGTGTCACAAAAGATCAATGAAAAAAATGCCTCCAGTCACAGTTAGGGAAAGGAAGGATGCATTTAAAGAACTAATTTTTCAGTTTCCTTATTGTAGATCTCTCCAGTTTACCATCACTTACTTCTTTTGATGCGATGTTGTAAAAACTGTCTACTCTAGTTCTTTCAAAATATATCATGGAAGTAAAGATTTAAATTTAGGTATTTTTCTTCCTGAGTTCTGATCTTGATTGTTCCCAGAGCAATAAAATGCACTCTCTGGGAGGTTAGACCACAACACAGAAAACAAAGTTTAAACTCTGAAGGAGCTAAATTATATCAGGCCACAGAGTAGTCCTAAGGGAAGAATGCCATCAGGACATGTTTTCAAAGCTGAAATGGAAAAGGGCTATCATTATTATTTGCAAACACATATTATAATATGTAGTGTACTGTAGTATGACCAGTGAGGCATACAGAATTGAAAAATGCATGTCTCCTGTGCTCAGGGAGTTTATAATCTCTTGGAGAAGATGTGCATACGTATAAGTAACTCTGATCACAGGGGTTAATGAGTTGCAGAAAGTGAATGGCTGAATGTGCATTCTCAATAGAGAAAAAAAGGGTTTCAATGTTCCAAATTATAGCACTGCTGTTATGACACAAGATATTAAACACTGTGTGTTTATTAAGCAATGTGTATTAAGTGCTAGATGTTTCTGTCAGTTTTCTGGAAACTGCTGTACCATATGGTAGTAACTAGCCACATGTGGCTAATTAAATTTATATTAATTAAAATAAAAAATTAGTTCCTCAGTTGCACTAGTCACAATTCAAGTGCTCTTTATGATTAGTGGCTATGATATTAGATAGAGCAGACACAGGATATTTGTGTCATTGCAGAAAATTCATTTGAACTGCACTGTTCTTGAGCCTGCCTCTTTTATATATTAAAGATTGACTGAGTTTATTACAGTCAAAAGTAGTATGAACACATGATTATTTGAAATAGTGAGAGGTCATTCATTTCATAAATTGCAAAACTTACATCCTTGAAAATAATTGGAAATGCTTTCAGAATCTAAGGTGATTTAAAAGAACAGATGATATAAATTGTAAAAAAATCTGTTTACTTTAAGCTATAAACTATACTCCTGTAGTTTAGAAAAATGCAAACATATAGTATGATATTATAAATATTGGCAGTATTAATTAAAGGCGTTTAATTTAATGGGAGTTAAGGCAGATTATCCTCAGCCAAATATAATTGACTTTGAGACTAGACACAGCACTAATGTACTTGAAGCAATATTGAACATGATTGTTTCCATGGGAACATTCCTAGAGTGGCTGCTGCTGAAAAGGGATGTTGAGGGCAGTTACACAGATTTGGTGGTCTCTGTACAGTTGATTCAGATTCTAGCCATTAAATGATTTTAATTTTATTTATTTTTGACTTTTTGTTAACTAAAAGAAAAGTAAAGTGTACTTATATGCATTGCAACAAGTTAGAATATACATTAGGATGCATGGTTGCTCAAGGAAGGATCAAGACCAAGATTTACAGCAGAAATCTGCCCTTGTCTGGATAGACTATAGGATGCAATCTGCATCTTGCATAATGACTGGGTAGAATAGACTGCATAGAAGAGAAAGAATGGGGACAGTTCTTATAGGCCATGTCATGGGCTTTTTACAGGGGAAAGAAAAAAGAATATGTATACACTAAGGAGAGTGCTCAACCAAGAGAGTAGCATTTCAGCAAAAACGTTTGTGATTCAAGAGTGGAATGGGATACAGAGAAAAAGGTCAACATGAACTGGAAGAGGGAAATCTAGCCAGAAGTCCAAAGACTGGTGTCTCACCCTGTTGCCATAGAGTTACCAGGAAGTGTTCACAGAGCAAAAAGTGAATGTTGATGTTGAAACTACACTTACGTGCCTTTTGTAGCTGCATATAATTTTATGACTAGTTTGATATTTATGTAGCATTCAATTCACGCTACAGAGTCAATCGTTATGACAAATCCTCTATCATCTTTAGGTCTTTATTTTAAACAGAGCACCAGACACTGTCACTGAGCTCTACTCAGTTGTACTGACCTTTTCTGAGTGAGAAAAGAGCTAGAGAACCTGGCAAGCAGTGCCACATACACAAACATGGTGCATAAGCGAACCTGATTTCATTCAGTCAGCCAGCACCTCATTGGGGAATATACTATAATTATTCAGAACTTGCTAATATAAAAACTGAAACCTAGATATATTAGCATCCTGCCTGAAGTTACACAGTGAGTGACAAAGCCAGAAACGAAACCATGTTTTACCCATTCTAAAGAAAGCTGGTATCCTACACATTACCATCTACTCTCTTCCTTCTGTATAGCAATTTGAGGAAAAAAAAATCTGGAAAAAATACAAAGTCTCATAGACATATTGTTGATGTTCTGATTCTCCCCTAAAATTTGCTACCTACAAATACCTGAGAGCTTAAAAGATATGAAACAATTCTTATTCCTAATGCTGCTTTGACAGGGATTTGATTCTTTATGAAACTATGAACTTCTGTGTAAAACGTTTAATTTTATGCCTAAATAACTTACAAATATACATACTACATGTATATAAAATTACATTTACATATATTAAGTCACATAGAAAATATTTAAATTGCAAAATGTTTTTTACATACTATGAGCTCATTTACATAATGGGAACAATGTATAAGGCAGAAAAAATTTCACTGACAAGAAATATACCAAAATATTCATAGCAGCAGTATTAGAAGTATGTCTAATTTATGTGATTGCTTTTTATTTTCCCAAAATTTTATTATAAAAATATTAGAGCATACTTTGAAGCTGGAAGAACTTTATAGCTCATTTTTCTTAAGTTTGTTTCAGTATTTTCTAGAATGTATTTTTAAATAGGTATAAAAACATATTTTTCTTCTGGTCACTCAGTATTCCTTTTTCTCAAATATTTTTTACTCCATTTTTTTTTCCCCAAAAGAAGGCAAGGGAGCCCTAGAAAACAACAATATTTATGTGTAAACCTAAAGCTCATTTTCTTAGTCTACTGGGAGCAGCCTTTGAGTGCTCTCCTCACAATGGATTTCCCTAGTAGCCTTAGGTGGAAAGGTGAGGTGCTAATGTAACTTCCAGACTATGATACCTCAAGATATTATTGGCCTCCTCATGCCTGATTCACTGTTGGGAAGCTGGCATAATTGTGTACTTACTCTTTTGGGTACAAACACTTAGAAAAACCATAATCATCTTCTACCACCACTTAAGTTGAAAGAAGGGCAAGACCAGATGCCATACCTCTTTAACTTGTGACCTTAAAGAAAATACATATTGGTACTTTTGCTCGAGGAGGAGGAGATATATGACAAAAAAACATTGCTGAGTCAGCAGAAACAGGTGTTCTCATTCTCCTTTACTTGACACTTTATGTCAAGAAAGTGAAGGACTCTGTTCCCTTTTTTCCTTCACTAATAATTTCTGACATGCACCTGGCCACCCACTCCAGGATACTGTGTCTTCGGCATTCTGCAGCAAGCACAGTGAGAGTCTGAAATCTGCTTTGTCCCCTGCTTGTTCTTCTTTTGATGTGCAGCTAGGTAAGGCCTCTGTTATCTGTGCTTAACCTGCCACTCACTGTGGTAATTTCCTTTACTTAAAAAGAATCAGATAAATGAGCCTGGGTAATTTAGACTTAAAATATTTTCACAGGAATTAAATTATCCTACTGCTAAAATTGTGTGCTTTTCATTTTCTTAACCTGTATAAATCAGCATTCTGTGAAATGTGCACTGTGATCATTAGGATGATTAACCACTTTTACTCAGATAGGTAATAAGGTACTGTGGTCTTATATGATTGTAGAAAGGTGGGTATGCAAAGTTCAAGTTTGCTTTACCCAGAGTTTTTAATATCTCTCAGTACATCATGCTCACCAAGAAGGTGGCCATATGTTCATTTTCCGAACCAATTTCATTAGAGGAAATTTTCCTTTTCTAACCACCATTAAGCAAGAATACTCTCTGGAGACCTTATCACACAAAGTGTGGACTTAGGAACCAGCAGCTCAACTTTACCTGGGAGATTGTTCACAATGTTGACTCTCGGACACTACCCCACACTTGCTGAATCAGAATATCTGAATTAACTGGTTACCCAAGTGATTCATATACATGCTTTAGTGATTTCAGCGCACAACTGTTGAACACCTACTGTAGTCAGATGTTGCTAAGAACCTTCAAATATATATTATTTAGTCTTAATTGTCAGACACAGACATAAATATTCTGACATATCTTAAGGCTAATTTACACTAGGTAAAGTACGATAAACTGCAAAGTTGTAGCCTATTAGGGTATAGACTCTTCTTTCATAGACATCACTGCTGACATCAGTTTTTTTAAAGACATTTTTTCTTTAAGAGAAGATTTAGATTCACTGCAAAACTGAAATGAAAATACAGAGTTCCCATGTGCCTGTTGCCCCTTATCCACATGCACATTCTCTCCCAATGTCAACATTATATTTCTAGATTTGACACATCCTGATCATTCAAAGTCCACAGTATACATTGGGATTCACTCTTAGTGCTGTACAAGTCTGTGGATTTGCATAAATATATGTACCCACCATCCTAGTATCATACAGAAGAGTTTACTGTCCTAAAAATCATGTGTTCCAACTATTCACCCTTCCCCCCAATCTCTGGCAACCACTGATCTTTTGACTGTCTCCTTTTTCCTGAATGTCATGTAGTTGGAGCCATATTGTATGGAAACTTTTCATATTGGTTTCTTTTACTTAGTGATAGCTTTTAATGCTCCACCATGTTTCTCCATGGCATGATAACTTATCTCCCTTTTGTACTGAATGGTATTCAGTGGTCTGGATGTATACTAGTTTATCCATCATCTACCGAAGGACACCTTGGTTGTTGCCATATTTTGGGCATTACAAATAAAGCTGCTATAAAAGTCCCTGTGAAGGTTTACATAGACACAGTCTTCAATTCGTTTGTGTAAATGCCAAGGGATGTAAGGGCTGAATTGTATGGTAATAGTATGGTTAATTTCTTAAAGTTGCATTCCCACAAGTAAAGGACAAGAGTTCTTGAAACTGTATTTTAAAAGGGACATTAGTAATCATTACTTTAAAAACCATGATGATTTACTTAAGAGTCTAATTGTTATTCTTTGAGTCTAATTCAAGAAAATTCTAACTTGTTGAAAACCAAATGCTTGAATGATACTTCATGGTTATGTGTACCTATTATCATAAGGATGCAGATAAGAAAAGTCTATCCCAGAGGATAAAATATAAAAATATTGAAGCATAGATTTACACATAATAATACATGCACAGTGTGTAAGCTGGAAGTTCATTTGTAGTGCTGATATTATTAAAATTATTACAAGATAATCTGAGTTATCAGTGGTTATTTGAATAGTTACATTTTATACTTCTTAAATTACTTCAAATATCTCAAACTAGGTATGTAAGAAGCAACTGCAAGTACTTTTTTAAGAATATAAGTCTACATTTTAGAAGTTTGATAGAAGGCTTATGAAAGTAAATAAAAAGATAACAATAGAAGTTTAGTTTCTAACTAAAAATACTAATATGCCCATTTCTTATATTGAACAATAGCCTGAGGAAAGTCCTGTCTGAACTTCATTTTGTTTGATGAGGTAAAATATCTTCCTTATAGAAGAATCCCAGTTAATAATTACATAGGAAATGTTAAAACTAAAAACTCACCATGTTGCAGTAACTAATACAATAAATGGTTTAGGAAACTACTGTTAATAAATTAAACCATGGTATAATATACTAGGAATGAACTTTTGCCACAAAAAGATCAGGCTGTCTTCATCTTAACCATCAATATAGTCTTATGAATTTGATCACTAATGGTGATTCAAACAGCATTCTATAAACACAGTATAATAAATCAGCTACTCACCATCACCTTTGACATGTTCTTGCCAAAAATGTGAATTCCAAATTCAATTGAATGTCTAGGTCTCACTTCCAATTTAGAGAACTACAGTAGAAGAACAAGAAAGATGACACCATAGGTAAACAGACAAAACCAGATTCTGGGACATCATATAGGTTAACTTCCCAGGTTCTGATTGACATCAATGTCATAAAGAAAAATAAGTGGAGGGGCCATTGCTGTTCATTAAAAATGCTTAAACAACAAAGTAGCAACAAGTGAAGTGGAGATACTGTTTGGATCTTGATTCAGACAAAACATCTCAAAGGTAACATTGAAAAATTTAATGATGGGAAGGGTATTAGATAATACAAGGAATTGTTTCACTTCCTATACTTGTGATACTTTCATTGTCTTAACATAAAAACATCTATGCATTTTTAGAGATCCATGCTGAAATAAGTAAGAGTTTAAGGATATTGACTTTGTTGAGTAATGCCCTTCCAATCACTCTAAATACTGGCATCACTGACTTACCACCAGTTCATGCTGCTTTTTTCCTACTCCCAACCCTCCTTTAGTCACATTCCTGCTTTCACTATGACTGTGCTTCCTCAGTGGTCTGGGGTTTCCACTCCCCATATAAAGCTTTATTGTCTTCATCAAGTGTATATTTAAGGCTCTCACACGGTCATCTGAGTCAACTCAACCTACCTTTTCTATATAACCACATATGACAGTCTTTGTCCATAGTGTTATCTTCTGCTCAGTGCGTTACTATATATTTTCTGTTACTAATTTGATATTTATCTTGCTCCTATCTTACAGTTAGTCAATGTTTATTCTTTCACTTAAATATTTATGGAATGTCTACTGTACGTCAGCCACTATTCTAGGAAATGACTATACAATAGCCAACAAAACACATCCCTGCCCTCTTGGATCTGATATTCAAATCATGGGGGAGAGGAGAACAAATGAGCAAATGTGTAATGGCAAATGATGGTGAGTGATGCAGCAATAACAGAAGAAAATAAATGAAATGGGGCTTGGAGCATAATAGTGCCATTTGGTATTTTAAACAACAGTCAGGATAGAGCTCCCTGAGAAAAAACATCACTAGAATGCTGTTTGTGAGCAAAAAGGTGAAGGATGTGAAAGACTTAGCAATGTGTTTATCTGAGGGCAGAGAATTTCATGAGGTTTGCCAGTGCAAAGATGCTGAGGTGGGAGCTTTTGTGCAAGTTTTCCAAAAATAACCAGGAAACTTTTGAGGATGCTCATCCAGTATGGGGTGACAGGCTATGATAAGGACTTAATATCTTACTCTGAGGGAAACTTAAAATCAATTGAAAGATTTTGATCAGAGGAGAAAGATAATCTCCTTTATATTTTAAGAGAGTTTATATATGTATTTATGTGCGTATATGTCATTTGTCTCTAGCTAGTGAAATCATTGAGAAGTGAAACTGTATATTTTTTACATAGTCTTCATCACTTAACTTTTTACAATTCATAATATAGTAGCTGAATAAATGGTTGTCAGTGGATTATTGATTTTAGAACTTAAAGAGAAGCTTTCTCTCTAATAAAGAATGTATCTTGCTCTTCTCCCATCTTGGAAGATGGCAGGTGAAAAGCTGAGAAGCTTTTCCTGGGAAATCTGAGGCCAAGAAGACTGAGTCAGTGGCAAGAAGGGTAACTCCAAGGCCAAAATGCCTAAGAAGGGAAACACCACTGCCAGAACCCTGACCTAGTCAGAGGAATTAGCAGATATTCCTGATCTGCTTTGTATTCCAGAAAGACCATGCAAAAGAGCAAGTATCCAGCAGCTAAGCTAGGATTGAAAAGAAAAAGGTTCTTGCTACTGTCACAAAACCAGTTGGTGACCACAATGTTAGTACCTGAGTGATTAAACTTTGTAAAATGTCTAGATAGTATCTTAACTGAAGATGTGCCCCAAAGACTGTTGAGCCATGGCAAAACACCCTGCAGTCAGCATGTGAGAAAACTAGCATTACTCCATGGGCCATTTTTATCTTTTCCATTAAACACCAGAGAGGCAAAAGGGTGATATTTCTGAGGCTGCTGACCAGTGGCTTGCTATGTGTGTCTGAACCTCTGTTCCTCAATTGAGTTTCTGTGCATAGAACTCGCCAGAAATATGTCATCATCACCTCCACCAAAACTGCTATCAGTGGTATGAAAATCACTCTGATTCTTACTTCAAGAAGAAGAAATGGCATGAGCCCCAAAACCAGCAAGGTATTTCAGGGCAGCAACATGCACCTCTCCAAAATATTATCTTTTTTGTTGTTATGTTTATCTTTAACTTAATCCTTTTGTAAAATTTTGGAGAACATATTAAAGAGGCTTACTTTAATTTCAATATGTATTGCTGCACTGTAGGCCATATTTATGTTTTCATATTAAAATTAGAGGTCAGGGCCTCCCTGGTGGCACAGCCAACACCACACTGTGAAGCATAGTAGCATAGCAGTGCAAGTTCAATCCCCACCAGGGAGGGAACCCACATGGCACAGCAGACCTCTCCTGCCTTGCCCACTGCTCCCCTCAGCAGTGTATTTCAGTCGATCCACCTGTTCCGCTCCCTACTCTGTCTCTGGTGAATCCTCTCACCTCTGACTTTGGCCTGTACCCTAGCTCTCCTATGCATAAATAAATAAATCTTAAAAAAATATAGAGGTCAGATTTCTATTTTCAAGTCTAAATGAAAAATATGTAATGTTCTTTGGGAAGCATTCTCATGCAGTTTAAAAATCAGGGTCTTTATAGTTGGTCCATATTAAGCCATGACAGGATGTACCACTGTATGCACTATAGGAATTGTGTGAACAGTTTTAATCTTGAAGGTTAAATCTGTAGGAAAAATGACCAGTTATTTTCTTGGGATCCGAGTTTGGGCTCTGGATATGGAACAAATCACAATTCTTCCATTAACCCTCTTTGTGGAAAGTTAAATAAATTAAGCTTCTTGGACCTCAATGATTCTATCTGAAAATGAGATAATGACAGTGTGGCATTATTCCCACCAACAGAGTGAGATAGGTTTTTCTCAGTAGGCCCAGAGTAGGCTTCTTGTCACCTTGATAAAAGAACTAGAGGTCAGTCAAGGCCCTGTGAGCTTCAGGAGGCTTATTACCAGGCAAGGAAGAAAGGACATTATTTAAAGAATGCAAAGTGTTCTGGCTTGAGAGCAGCAAGGGTCCTGAAGGCTAGGAAAGCTTCTGTTCTTTTTCAAGTCCTTCACCTCTCCCTACAAGATGAAGAGAGCATTATGTCTTGAGTCTCTGCCCTTTCACTAATGTAAGAAGCAATCACTACTCTCCTTTTTATTACATAGATGAACGTAGTTTGGAGACCTTGCCCAGTTCTAGGTTCAGCATACACATTGTCTCTAACAATCTCGTCTTTGCACTCAGAGTTAGGATGATGTCTCTGACTCCTAGTCTGTCATGTTAAGTCTCCCCTTCTCTGTCTGTGATGCTCAGGTCCTTAAACACAGGATAAATATTCCTACCCTGCTCCATTATTCTTTAGATTTTATAACCGTATGAATTCTCCCTTACATATGTCATTGAATTCATTGTTCCTTTACTAATCCTTCTGATGCTGTTTTGATTACTTGTCCAGTCAGATTAGAACCAGGAAGTATACAGGATGATTTATTTTGTGCTTCAACAGCAACAATTAGCCTTCAGGTTTGTTCTACTGAGTCATTATATCCACAGTACATGGCACTGAGCCTGGTCCCTAGCAACCTTTAATAAATGGTACCTATTTATAACTCTCCAGAAAAGTTTAGAAATCAAACTTCATAACCAAATAGCTTATAATCAAGAGTTTTATAATCAATCAACTAATTCTGGAATACCTTCTTTCTCCTGGAAATCTTGTGGGGAAAATAGTACAAATTAAAAACAAAACACTTCAAACTATATTTTCTGTCAAACTAGGAAACAGAAAACTCACAGTCTCCCAGTTGAATGAAAATAAGAGGCCACACAGGAAGCAAGTCATTGTGTGAGGGCTGAGGGGAAGGACAAGTGGGAGGAAGAGAGTCTCAAACATCTCTTACAAACTGTTGCTCCCCCAAAAAGCTCTTCTCTCCTGTTAGAGAGGAGGCAACTGTATCATGAGATGGAACCCTTCAAGTGTAGTGAGGAAGGAGGAGAGAGACAAGGTTCAGAAAGTGCTTAGGACCCCAGAGGTGGCAGAAGAATATGCCAGCAAGAAAGTTTGCAAGATTGCATCATGGTTGAAGAGAGGCCTATGGAGGGAACTAGGAAATCTGAGTCAAGTTTACCTGAACCAGGTTGGGTTTCCTGAGTTAGAGCAGAACTGCCCACAGAGATGATCACAGTTTAAGACAGTCACTGTACTGACAGAGGAGGGAGGTATGAGCTTTGAAGTTTGAAATGATATGCTAGCATATTACTGTATCCCTCATATCATTTCCTACTAGAAGTTTAGGGAAATCCACCACATTTAAATATAACTATCATGAAAGGAGGTAGCACTCTCTAAATATAAGGATACAATAGAATAAATATGAATGAGAACATCAATTTCTATAGATAACAGAAATTCTCATCTGCAAGTTGTTTCTACAAAGCAGGTGAAATTGTTAACTTAGCATTACAAAAAGATGTAAAAAACAACAACAGAAAGCTAGCAGAATCAAATACTTCAGAGACCAATTTTAGTTATGCAGGAATACCACTGAGCAAAAATGGAAGAACTGAAAGGTGACTGGAAAACAGGAAGTAATGGCCTCAAAATAGGAGGATATGAAATGTGAATCAACTTAATCCACTAAATGGAAGAACAAAATTCTAAATGAATATTAAGCCGCAAAATATATTGAAAACTAACCACCACAGAAAACAAGAGATAGAGAAGAAAGTGAGAAGCAGAATCTAAGGCCTCCCTGGTGGCGCAGCGGGTTGAGTGCCACACTGTGAAACAGCCAAGGCACAGCAGCACAAGTTTGATCCCTGGCCAGGGAGGGGACCCGCATGGCACAGCAGAACTCTCCTGACTCGCCCACTGTTCCCCTCAGCAGTGTATTTCAGTAGATCTGCCTGTTCTGCTCCCCACTCTGTCTCTGGTGGATTCTCTCACCTCCCTGTACCCCAGCTCTTGTATGCATAAATAAATAACATCTTAAAAAAAAAGACAGGGTATAGGCCAGAGGTATGGGGAAAGGGGTGAGTGGATTCCCCAGAGACAAAGTGAGAAGCAGAAGAAGTGGACCTACTGAAATACACTGCTGAGGGGAGCAGTGGGTGAAACAGGAGAGGTCTGATAAGTTATATGTGTGTTAGTTCCCTGGCTGGGAATCAAACAAAAGCTATACTGGTGATAGTGCTGACACTACACCTAGGTCACCACAGAAGGCCGATTTTCTGTAATTTTCAGTTGATTTAAAGGATGTTTTATTGATGGTGTTGAAGAGTTGTCAGAATTAGAAAATGCAGCACCATGTTAAACACCTCAGGGAATCTCTGGCACTCACTAAATTACGTCACTGGCATTAGTTCATTTCTATTTTCACATGTATAACTGAGCTTTGACAGTTATTTTCCTTTTTGTGCTTTAGCCTTTCTAAATGAAGATTTATTTGAAACTGAACATGGTCACAAACAGTGTCTTCTAGTGGGAGTTGTGAAATAAGACAGTGTGGTGTAGCAAAAGGGGTGCAGAATTCTACATTGGAAAACATGGGAGTTGGGGTATATGTACTCAATGGAATATCACTTAGCAATTAAAAAGATGAAATACTGCCTTTTGCAATAGCATGGATGGAACGTAAGGTCATTATGCTAAGTGAAAGAAATCAGAAAAATAAAAGTCATTTTTCAAATGGTTTCTCTATTATGCAGAATATTTTAAAAAATAAGCTAACAAATAACAACAAAAATAATTCAGACTCTGAAATATATGGTGCTTACCAGAGAGGGAGTTGATGGGGGGGTGGGATAAAAGGGTAGACGGAACCAACCTCACAGTGGAAATGGCAATTAAAGTTTGGGTGGTGAGTGAAGTGAGGCTTATACATACATGGGGTGAAGCTATACCCCTGAAATTGATACAGTTTCATAAACCAATAAGAATATATTTTTTAAAAAGAAGTCCACTGAACTCTAGTTTAGAAACTGAAGTCTTTGTGTTCGTTCAGGGAGTCTTTAAATTAATACTGTTTAGTATCAGTTTCTTAAAGATGATTCCTGTAAAGCCCCTCACTCATTGGTCTGGCAAGGAATAATGTTCTTCAATTAATTATAGTGATGATGGACAATTTGATATTCTCGTAGTCTAGAGATTTACTGCCTTAAGAACACAGGTCCTTTGAGGGAAAAGTACTTAAAATTCCTGTGTCTCGGTTTCATTATTTGTGAAAGGGGAAGGTTAATGTTAATATTATGTAGATTGTGTATTGAGGAGTAAATAAAATAGTCCATATAGAACATATGTAATATACAAACATAAAGCAAATGTTCAGTGAATGCTAGTTCTTAGGATTATTAGTAATATTTCTCCAAATAACTGACCTGCTCTGGCTACTGATTGAGTCACCAAAGAGCTCAGACTGTATTCCCTAAAGAAAGGAGACCATGCACCTTGAAACTTTCCTGACAAACATGTGTATCAGCTAGAGTAGCGCTCCCCAGTCCTGATTTTGCATTTGCTACATTGACTACAGCTTGGAGGTCTCCTAGCGATTTCCTGTGGTGTTGCTTATACAGGGCATACAATGCACCACACAAACAATGAAACTACCCTCTTCTTTTCTATCCAGAGATAACCAGCAGTCATCACGCTGGAGTCATTCTCTGCCTTCCAGGGCATCCTAAATGTCTAAATGCCTAAAACATTGTAATGCTAGGACTGTGTTTGGAGCAGTAACATGTGTGTTAATATTAAAGGCATGTACACGTAAAGATCACAAAAATTTAGAAAAATCACAAGGAAAACACCCAGCTTTTGGGCTTTCCAGATCACTTGGAACATTTAGGATTCCAACCCTGTATGCCCACATTCAACATTACCCTTTTTTGGGGTTTGTTTTTTAAAGCACTTCTTTTGTATATGTTTTCTCTCTCTCTGCTAATGTAAAGTGGATAGGAAATCTTAAACAGAAACAAATTTCCAATAGATGAAGGCATTGGTATTTAAAATCATGATTTTAAATTGGATTTTTTGTTTGTTAGCATTCTGGTGATTTTTTTGTTTGTTAGCATTCTGGTGCCTGTGGACTTACTGGGCTGGTAATGGCAAGATCAAGGAGAAGGCAGCAATAAAATCTCCATTTATCACAGGGACACATTCTCCTTCTTGGTTTCCTTTCAAATGAGTGCAGAGATTGTCCCTGAGAGCAACACTGCGTCTGTCTACAGTCTCTGGAACTTGATCCTGAATTCTGGCTAATTCTGAGAAATATAAGTGTAGAAAGCATAGAGCCAAAACTGTTTTTACTCTTAAGGAGGCAGAGAGTTTTCAAACTGAAGTTAGTATAATTTCTAAAGTTCTTGTTGATGGGGAATACATGGGGATTATAATTGATGCCAAATACATATAAATAAAGAAAAAAATAAAATTCTTGTTGAAAAGTGAGTAGTGTATGAAACCACTCAAATATCTATAGCTTCCTTGGTAACAAACCCAGTCTCTCAAGTTGACCCATGAACTCATCTTCTTTTCCAAGGATGTAAACATGTTTATTTTTGTTGGGTGAGGCATGACAAGGACGTCCATGCATTTGGGCCATCTCCAGACCAAAAAAGCCCTTGCTAGAAATAATAGTATATCAGGGGTGGTTGAACCATTCTGTGAGACACAATAGATGTTCTATAAGATTGCAAAGACTATTAGGAAAGTTTTATGCTAATAACAGGGGAATGGAGAGACTGTTTAAAAAATGGGCTAGATTGCTAGATGATCTTTATTTTGAGATTTATTGAATATGAATGAATCCAAAGGAAAGCTATCTTTCAATTTGAACAGCATTAACTTTGGAAGTGCATATTCCAACAAAGCCCATTCTGTAGCAGGTGCTACAGCAGTTTTGAAAAACTATTTGGAAACGTTAGTAAGAACTGTCCCAAGTCAATATAGCTCCAACCAAAGCATGGAGAAATAGGACAAGTGAGTATGTTAAAATAATTTTATATTTTTCTTTGGTAAGAGAATAAGGTAATGTAAGAGGAAATTGTCTTATGATAAGATAGACACTTTATAGTCCCTTATTTGTCTTATGGGGACTTTCAACTGAACAGTTTGTTACTTCCATAAGAAGCCAAACATTTCCATACCCCATTTCAGTGACAATAATCAGAGAATACCTTATTCATCTGTACCACTGTGCTGAAATCCTCCATTCATTCATTCATTCATTCATTCATTTCCATGATCTTTCCTTCGCCTTCATATTCTATGCTCTCAGAGGCTAACTTCAATGAACTGTATTGTTTGGGCCCCATTGCTCTCTGGCAAACAGATACTCCAACAGGAAATCAGAGTATGTATTCTCTTATACCCCCTTCCATCTTGGGCCAAGAAGGAGCAAAGGTTGCTTCCTCTCTCAAATACCTGCATTCCTGTTGAGTGACCCTTACCTACACCTATAGACGTTCTTGGGGTTTTAGTGACTGAATCCCTGTGTCAAGCTTAGTGCTATTTGTGTTCTCCTGTTACCAGCATTGGGCTGCTTCATCAAACCCTTATTGGTTTCTCTTAATGCTCCCTTAAATTCTCTTCACTGAATCTCTTCCATTGCCCTTTTCTAGGTGTCACATCTTCTTCCTGCCAAGAAATTGACTGATGTTCTTCCCTGTGTAGCACAGTATGTAATCCATGAACAGTACTTAATAAATGCTCCTATTGTTTTTATATGCATAACATAGTTACTGCATTTAATCAGATTTTGTCCAATTTTAAACCAGCAGCATTTTTATCTTACAGTGTTTCCAGTATTGGAGAATGTTTATTTTTTTGCCTTTACAAGTTTATTTGCCTCAGTTTATTTTATTTTTTTAATATTCCAGGTAACATTTTTAAAAAATTTTTATTAACATTTTTTTATTTATGTATAGTTGACATCAATTGTAACCCCCATGTATTCCTCATCACCATATCACCAGTGCACCATCACCTCAGTCCCCCCTGCTCCCATCTGCCCTCAACCCTCCCCCTCTTCCCTCTCCACCAAGTGTCCCCAATTTGTCTTTGTCTTTTCATTTTTGGTTTTTGTGTCTTTATTGTTATTGTTGTTATTATTGTTGTTGTTCTTATTCCTTTCCTTGATCTTTATTTGGTTCCCTTATATTCCTCCTAAGGGAGGAACCATCTGGTATTTTTCTTTTGCCTTC
>JAGFMF010012069.1:9379541-9413746 GCA_019455555.1 Galemys pyrenaicus | reverse complement strand
AGAGACATCTACAGAGAGCGACTTTATAATGAAAATGAAAAGCTATATTATTTTGAGAGAGGCACAGAGAGATTCTCTTTTCCCCAATAAACATCTTTTATCTTACTCTAATGAATGAAATGTGGTAAGACAGCCGCGTAAAGTCGCAGTGCTAAACTCACATTTTCCCTTCCATAAATCCAACTCATGAGCAATGTGAGCCTGACGTAATGGCAAACACCTTCTCTTGCAGCGGCAGACCAAGAGCATCACACATGCTGAGCAGAAGCACAAGTGGTAGAGCAAGATATGCCGCAGTGAGGGTGGGTGGCATGACGAAAATAGAAAATAACAGTTATTCCAGCGGGCTTGCCACCCTAGCGAGATGCGACTGCCCTTCTCTCTGCCATGCCTACTCCCAGATTTCCGCTTGGCTTTCCACTGCTCTGCCAAGCTGAGCTCCGAAGTCAGACCCAACATGTTCTATTACTCGACTGCTTCCAGAACACACAGCACGACCTGCCTGCAGCTACGATGCAGCACGTGCACCTGGCTGGTGAGAGCCAGGAACACACAGCCCACCTGTGCTCTCTCAGCGACGAGGGAGGAGTCCCTGCTTCCTTAGAGAGGACAACAAAGGAAAGCTTGTCACCAAGGCAGACTCTGACAACTTAAGGCCAGGAAGGCGCCTCCCAGGGAAGTGTCTCTAAGATCACAGAAGTCTTCTCATTCCAATTCATGGTGATATCTGGTGACAGAAGTTTCTCGGCATTGAGGCAATTTAGGGAACAATCAGCCAGATGATATGGGGGTGCACACGAGACGCCTGCTGCTGAGATAACACCCAGCTGTGATTTTATTTCCCTCTGTTTGGATAATACAACTCGTTCTTAACTGCACTAACTGAAATAGACTGCCGAAGAAACGGCCAGTTTGAAAGAATACACGCCGAAAAAAATCAACATTCCCGACTCATCTTGACATCACTGCAGCAACAGGGACTTACTTCCAAATAGCTGGAATAAAATGGCAGTTAATCCAGGAGAGAAGGTTTGGCCTGGCCAGACTGTGGCCTCATCTCACATGAACACACAACCGTGAGGATGGGGACAGGAATGAGACCCCACTGCAAAATTGCGGATTTCTTGGAAATATCAAATCAGGCACAATATACTCTCTACTGTAGCCACCAATCTTTCAAAAACTTCCAAATATTGCTTTTCCAACTCTGTGCATATTCTGCTTGCACAAATAAAAAGAAGTTAGATTGGTTTCATTTTTAAATCCCAATATTAGTCAATATATTTGCCCCTCAGAAAATGGGTTTGGCACATAAATGAAGAGCTTTGCTCATTTTTCCTCTTAACATGGATGTGATTACTAAAAATGCAGGACGTTCTTATTGTCATATTTATGGCAAAGCTGTTAGTGATTATTACATAGCTGATCCCTGCAGCATAGTTTGCTTCTTTTTTTAGCATGTCATTTCTGGCATGCCAAACTTTTTTTGTAGGCTGGATGATATGCAGAGTTTAGGCAGAGATAGAGATAAAAAAAATCAGGGTTTGCAATGACATTTACCACATGAATTTCATCTATTTCTAAAGGACATCTAATAGCATTAATACAGGAGATTCTAACACCAAAATTTGGCCGCTTTTATCCTATGTTTAATATAAACAAAACCCTTCCTTTATGGTATGAAGCCCTGCGTATCCTCTCTGAACTCATTATTCACATTTCAGCCATGTTTTTGCAAATGAGCATAGCTTTTAAGTACTCCACATATGGCAACAATGTCATGGTTTTCCACCATGGAAAGGCTTTTTCCTCTGGAAAAAAATGTGGGCAAGAAATTATAAAATAAGCAGAATAATAAGCAGAAACATTTATGGTCTCTATCCTGCTACTCAAATATTTTCTCACATATCTTCAGTTAACTGTATTTTATGTTATTTGTCAAGAAGTTATAAATTTTCCATGTAAACAGATAGAAAAGAGGCTTAGCATTTCACTGAAGTGAAAATGAGAATCTAGAACTAACATGTATGAATTGATATAATCTACCTCCAAAGGAACTGGTTAATGGGTTCATCAAAAGCAAATGAATAATATGAAAAGGGAAGTACAGCGTGATTTACATTTTACTCTTTTGAAATATGACTAAAGTATGACTCATAGCCTCCTACCCTATGTTCCACAGGGTTAACTCCTGGAGTTAATATTCAGTAGGGATCTGAGGGAAAAGGGAAGAAGGCAAAGATATGAAAGATACAGGACTGTTCCTTGTTTTACAGCATCAGGAGGCCATACTGAGCACACCTGCTTCATTTGTACTCTTGTCATTTAGTTACATGGTCAAGACCAACAGCAGAAGGCTTCTGTTGAAGGTTTCTCTGACAAGCTTCAGTTTGTTTGATTCTAAACCTAGTTTCTTTCTTCTCTATTATTAACATCTAGAAAACTCTGCACACTGACATTTTAAAATCAGTAGAATGATTTTTTAAAGCAATACTGACATGCATTTGGTCATTGAACTTCCTGCAATTAAAATATTAATTTCCAGCTTCTTGCCTTAAAAAAATAATCCTGCCTCTCTTGTTATTTCTATTTCTGATGCCTGAGTTGGTGCTTTCGATCTCTGCCCACCGCTTTACTAAGGGAGCATGGGAGTGAAGTCTCTGGTTTGTAATCCAAGACTTCATGCTCCAGCTGCTGAGGTTACCCAAAAGGAGGGTATAGGGATCAAAGAAACCTCCTCATGTCTATTAGACACGAGGGAACAGCTGATTCCCAGTGCAATGTCAGGGCCACCTCAAGTTGGAGTAATTCATCGAAAGAAAGAATCGGTATGTCAGCTAGGATAAGGGTGATTGTTAAGAGAAAAGGAATTCTCATGGTCAAGCAGAACATCAGTGTGGCTATTTACTCAGAACTGGGGGGAATCCAAAGGACAGATTGGAAACAGAAAAGGCTACAGCTTTGCCATGAACAAGTGGGTCACTGCCCACAGGGCGTTACCGAAATAACACTGGATTAAGAGATTTCCCACAATGAAACAGGGCTGAAAAGGACATTAAGAGAATTCTAGTCATTAATTCTGCTGGCATATTTATTTTTGGTTCTTTGAAAATATCATGAAGATAGGATAATTTTTTCTCTGCTTTTTTCTGTTTTGGGAGGATGGGTCTGATGATTTCAGTGTTGCGAAGAACAAAGTAAAAGTGAGTGAAAAGGAATTTGAAGGGTTTACCCAGATAATTTTAGAATATTTTTTGCCACCCTTACATAATTTTCCATTTTACTAGCTTTTAAAATTTAAAGATAATAGAAATCATACTTGTTATGCATTTCTAGGAATTTGACAAAGGCATATAACTGAGTAACAATAACCAGAAATAAAAAAAAAGTTATATCAAACCCATAATTTCCCTTGATTTAAAACCAGTTGTCCTTCAGCCTCTTGGAAAAGTCTGAATTTTTATGTTATATATTTACCTTTTCCAGAATGTCATATAAATGGAATTATGCAATATGTAGGGTTTTTTTTTTTTTACTTTTCAGCCTGGCATCTTTCACTTAGTGTAATACATTTACGATTTATTACATTATATTTGTCAGATGTTCATTCTTTTTCTGGCTGAGTGATATTCTGTGTTATTGATTTATCACAGTTTATCCACCAGTCAGTTGACGGACATTGGGGCTGTTTCTCTTAATGGTGATTACTATTAAAGTCATTTTTTATTCCATTACAATATATTCTAGTTTTTTTTGTGGCTTCTTTTTTGAATCATTTATTTTTTAATTCTAGTTATTTAGTGGCTTTTTTTCCATTTATTTTTCTGTTACTCAGTTTTAGTTAATTCCATTATGGTCAGATTGAATGATGTCAAGTCTTAAAAATGAAGATCTGTTTTATGACTTAACACATGATCAATTTTTGTGTTTATTCTACCTCACTATGGAAAGAATGTGTATTCTGCTGATGCTGGGTGATTTAGTCTATAAATGGAAATCAGGTCAAGTTGGTCAGGAATGTTTTTCATGTTTTTTCTATCCTTGTCCTTTCTCTATTCTAAACTTACTGTTAATGATTTTATTGGATAGAGCAGAAAGTAAAAGTCCTGAACTTTAATTGTGACTCATTTATTTCTCTTTTCAGTTCTATCAGTATTTTCTTAACGTATTTTGAAGTTTGTTATTTTAGATACATTCCCGTTTAGGATTATTACGTCTTTTTGGTGTAACAGTCTCCCTTGTCTCTACTGACAAAAGATATGTTCTCTTAAATCACTTATATTTTACAGAGTAGACACAGATATCATTACCAATGACTTCATAATATGTTTTTCAAAAACACCTCATATGTGACATGTAAGTATACAGGAAGAACTTAAAAAAGGGGAAGCTGGGCTTAAGTCATAGAAGTAATAGCAGTTAGAATGGACCCTAAATGAGTGGGATTATAACATCTTCAGACAGTTAGAAAGGCAGTAAAAGTTGAAAACGAACATATACAAAACCCAGTCAAAAAGCACCACAAGATCAAAGGAAACGGGAACTTCAGCATGCTGATGTCATTGTATAAAACTATACTGTAGAACCACAGACAATGTAGGTCCAGGAGCCTCCCTGGTGGCACAAGTGGTTAAGTCATAGCACTATGAAACTATGCACAGCCACTGCAGCATGAGTTCGATCCCCAGCCAGGGAAGTGACCCACATGGCGCAGACCTCTCCTGTCTCGCCTGCTGCTCCCCTCAGCAGTGTATTTCAGTCAATCTGACTGTTTTGTTCCCCGCTGTGTTTCTGGTGAATCCTGTCACACACACACCCTACACACACATCTAGCCTGTACTCCAGTTCTTAGATGCATAAGTAAATAGATTTAAAAAAATAGTAATATAGGTCCAGCAAAATAGTTTTACAATATGAGTAACACACATATAAAGGGTGATTTCCCCCCATAGTTGGTATCCTGTGGACACAATTTTATTAGAGGGGGGTCAGAGTCAAGGTGTGTACAAGTTGCAGACTGGGAGGAGGTGGCAGTGCTAGGATGCCTGCCAGACTGAGAACAGCCACACAGGAGACCAGGAGGAACACAGCCAGTAGACTGCTGAGTCAGAGGGCAGGTGGGCAGGTGGCTATTCACTCTGCCAGTGCCAGCAACCAGGGAATGGATGATGTCAGTTGCAGCTAAGTGGGCAAGACCTGTGGAAGCCCCTGCCCCTAGAATCTTCACTAAGATACACATTTGGGAGGCATGGCAATGGCACTGAGGATTTGGAGAATGGCAATTCGATAAGACAGGCCAGGGAAAAGGGTGGTGATGTTAGTTGCTGCAGTGACAGGACAAGCCACAGAGGAAACATGTTGATTTGAGTATATCTTGCTACAAAACCTATGGCACATTGGCAAAGATCCCTCAAGTTTTAAATGTGTGTGCATTGATCCAGTATTTCAGTTCTAGATAGCTACCTTAAAAATCATTAACAATGTGGTTGGTGATGCATAGGTTGTTTTAATGATGTTCACCACAGGATTGTTATAGTAAACATTTTGACTGAAATGCTAAGTGTTACTGCAAAGACAAGGTGATTTTGTATTTTTAGCCCATCTTCATCTGTTCTGTTTGAACTTTTAAAAAGCCTTTCAAAACAACTTGACATCTCAAAATACATCTGAAAACCTCTTATTGTCTTGAGAATTTGTTCAAGCTGGATAAGTGGAATACAGTAGATTTCATTGATTTTATTGTTTTTCTGTAATTTGTTGCTGAGACTAGGGAAATAAAAGTAGGTGAAAATATTACCTAGAGTGCTAGATATTGACATTTATTAAAAGGATTATTTAAATGATGCTATTTATGGAGGAGTCTTGCAATTTTTGGAAATGCCTTCTGTGCCAGTTAGAGCCTCCTCCTTTGTCAAGTTTGAGATCTTTCACTTCTGTTAATGTCAGAAGCTGCACAACTAGAATTCCTGCTATGGTATCACACACAGAGAATGACTTTTAGGATGGAAATTAGAACAGAACTGAAAATGGGAAATGGTATCTTTGACAAGTGAATATTTCCAATTTATGTACTGCATTCCAGAGCTAAAAGAAAAGTAATGGAAATTTCTTTCAAATTCAGATTGGTTTTTCAACCAGGCTTATAAAATTACTACCATCATATCAGTGTTGAGAGGCAGAATAATTTTGTAGATAGAAAGCAGGTCTAAGCACTTACTTTGTTTTAGGATCTAATTACATTCTATTCTGACTTGTACACTGTTATTATACATTATATGTTTCCACAACATCTAACAGTATTTTATGTTTTGCCACATTATAAATATGAGATGATCATAAGTAAGTGTCAGGTGATTCAATTTTAAAAGTGAAGTCTAAACAAATCTACTACTCATACTTACAAGTATAAAATTACTAAAGAAAAGGGACTTCATCTAGAGAAAGCTGAAAGTAACAAGATCAGAATACTACCTGATATTATCTGGAGTAGCAAACAAAAGAGGAAATTTATATATAGACCTTTCAGAATAAATACACTATCTTAGAATTATGAAACTTGTAAAAACCTAATATTTAATTGATGGCTCAAAAAGGAGATTTTCTTTTATTTGGGCTATAGATTTTATAGAAACAACCGCATTCCCATCAATAGCACATTATATGGAAGTTTTTGTTACTGCATTTTCTTGCCAACAGTTGATAATATCAGTCACTTTCACTAGATGTGGATCAAATGGATATATAACATTATCAAAATATTATTTTTTTGTAAATGAGAAATCACAGTAACTTTTTTTTGTCATTAATCATTCAGGATTTTCCTTCTGTTAAACACAAACACACATAAGGAGGTAACTTAGAACACTAAAAATGGATCTTATCAGATGGTCCAGCAATCCCACTGCTAGGAATCTACCCAAAGGACACAAGAACACTAATTCAAAAAGAAATCTGCACTCCTGTGTTTATTGCAGTGCTATTTACAATAGCCAAGATATGGAAATAACCCAAATGCTCCCAAATTGACAAATTGATCAAAAGGTTGTGGTGTATTTATACAATGGCATATTACTCCTGGATCAAAAAAGACAAACTCATGCCATTTGCAGCAACATGGATGGAGCTGGATAGATTTATGTTAGCCGAAATGAGTCAAAAGGATAAAGACAAATACTGGATGGTCTCACTTATATGTGGAATATAGAGAAAACAAATAAAAGGGCAAGAAAAAGTCAAAACTAGCAAGCTGACCATAGAACTGAGGCATCTAGCAAAGGAGGGAGTAGAGGGGGGGCAACACAGGGAAGGGATGGACACAGGAATAATAGCAATGGTTCACAGGTGATTTGGTGGTGGAAGAACTGTGGGGACTACACTGATGTAAGAAAAAATGTAATTAATAAAAAAGTACACACAATACAGTATACATCTGTATATTTCTATGTGTAGCTACGTTTGTAACTCTATGTTGTATATTAATAGTCCATTAAAATTAGAATCATTTCAAGACTTTAATTTTTTTAGTTAGATTTATTTAATTGTATTTGACATCATTTGTAGTCCTCAGGGATTTCCCACCACCATTTCACCCGTGCACCATCACCTCAGTCCCTTGGGCTATTTATGCCTTCCTCCCCATCTTTGCCCTCCCCTCCATTCCCCCTGCCATGATCCCTTTGGTTTATCTTTGACCTTTTGATCTTGTTGAGTTTTGTTTGTTTACTTGTTTTTGGTTATAATTGCCCATTTCCTTGAGCTTTGTCTTGTTTTTTTTTGTTTTCTTCTTTTACTTTTTGTTGTAGTTGTTGTTCTTTCACATTAATCCTAAAAGAGAAGCCATCCGATATTTTTCTCTTGCCTTCTGACTTGTTTCACTAATTCCTTCTAGCTTCATCCATGTTTCTATAAGTGTTCCTAGTTTATCATTTTTGATTGCTGAATAGTATTCCATTATGTATATGTGTCACATCTTCTTGATCCAGTCCTCTACTTTTGGGCATTTGGGTTGTTTCCAGGTCTTACCAATTATAAATAGTGCTGCAATAAACATGGGGGTACAGGTGCTCTTTTGGATCAGTGTTTTTGTGTCCTTTGGGTAGATGCCTAGGAGCAGGATTGCTGGATCATTAGGTAGTTCCATCTCTAGTAGACTGAGGAACCTCCATACAGCCTTCCATAGTGGTTGGATTAACTTGCATTCCCACCAGCAGTGTACTAGGGTTCCTTTTTCTCCACATCCTTGCCAACATTTGTTGTTGTTGGTTTTTCTGATGTGTGCCATTCTTACCAGTGTAAGATGATACCACATTGTGGTTTTAATTTTCATTTCCCTGATTATGAGGGATATTGAGCATCTTCTCATGTGCCTGTAGGCCATGTGTATGTCCTCTTTGGAGAAATATCTTTTAAGTTCTTCTGCCCATTTTTTGATTGGGTTTTTTACTTCGTTTTTCTTGCGTCTTATGAATTCTTTGAGTATCTTTGTGATCAGACCCTTGTCCACTGTGTGGAGTGAAAAGATTCAAGACTTTTCTTTTACTGTGGCTCATATTTCAACTTTATTTATGCTTTGGAGGAAGATTTTAATTTTTCCAGAGTTAAATTATTAATCTTTTTCATTATCAATTCCTTTTTTGTCTTCTTTACTATGCCGATGTCATTATCTCCCATATTTTAATATTTTTGTTTTAATTGTTCTCATCAGGTTTCAGTTCACATTTGATTTGTGTAGTGTATGTAGTGGGAAAAATGTTTTTCCATATTAATTGTCATGCTTCAAGTCTTTTATAGACTTCTCTCCCCTATGCAGTTACAATGTAATCTCTCTTATACTAAATTATTGGCTGTGTATCAGGATGTTAGCATATTTAGAGCATTATTCCTGCCATTATATCAATTATCCCTAAATTACTGTCTATATCATATTTTAAAAATTATTATATGCATTTAATGAGCCTTAATATGGTACCAGCTAAGTCATCCAGTACAAAGCTAAAGAGAAGTGATGATGGCAGGCATTCTCATCTTACTCATTATATTAAAAGGAATATTTTCTTCATTTAATATTGAGTTTGATGTCTGCTTTTAAAGAAGTTCCTTTAGGGGCCTCCCTGGTGGCACAGCTGGTTGAGCACCGCACTGTGAAGCGTCTGTGGCACAGCAGCACGAGTTTGATCCCCAGCCAGAGAGGTGACCCACATGGCGCAGCAGACCTCTCCTGCCTGGCCCCCTGCTCCCCTCAGCAGTGTATTTCAGTCCATCTGCCTGTTCTGCTCCACACTCTGTCTCTGGTGAATCCTCTCACCTCCCTGGCCTGTGGCCTGTACCCCAGCTCTTGTATGCATAAATAAATAAATCTTAAAAAAATAAAGAGGTTCCTTTATATATCAAATTTGCCTGATTTAATTAAACATTGAAATGTTATTGAAATTCATGATTTTCACTTTAATTCTGTCCTTGAACAAAGCTAATTTAACTATATTTTATGTTTCCTCATACTGCTTAATTCAATTTTTGTCTTAACTCAGGATACTAGAAGCAGAAAGATACCTGATCACCAATCAGTTATTGAGAGAGTACTCTATAGGAGGCAAGGGGACAGAGCCAAGCAAGGATGTAGTCTCAGGTAAAGTTTGGTCTTGGAGTTCCTTTCCAGACAGTTATTGCCTCAAGACAAGTGAGCTAGGGCCTCCCTGGTGGCATAGTCCTTAAGCAACGCACTATGAAGCAAACCACAGCCACTGCAGCATGAGTTCGATCCCTGCTGCCGGCCAGGGAGGGGTCCCACATAGCGCAGCAGATCTCTCCTACTGTGCCTGCTGTTCCCCTTGGCAGTGTACTTCAGTTGATCTGCCTGATCTGCTCCCTGCTCTCTGTGGTGAATCCTCTCACCCCCACACCTCTAGCCTGTACCCCAGTGCTTGTATGCATAAATAAATACATCTTTAAAAAAAGGCAAGTGAACTAAGCTTTTGTAATCATCATTAGTTCTTCACTGGCTTCTCCCAGTAAAAGCAGTATACGTGCAAGCAGGTAGATGACAAAGCATGGCCACAGCCTATTTTCATGAATACAGTTTTACTGAAACAGAGCCGTGAGCATTCATTTACAGACATGAATGTCTATACTTTTGTGCTACAAGAGCATAGCTGAGTAGCTGCAGTTGTGACTATTTGGTTCACCAAGACTAATATATTTGCATTTGGCCCTTTACAGAAAAAGATTGCAGACCATTTTTTTATTCGCTAGATTCATGTAGAGATTGGTCATGTTTCGACACTTTTTGTTGTTTAGTTCTATAATATCAATTTTATTGTAATTTTGATTATTTATAATCAAGTGGACTAGTCTTCATTTCTCTGGACTTTGAAATATTTTGAGTAAGCTGGTAATTTTTTTTTCTTGGAGATCACTGATAAAACTTGCTGAGCCTGGAATCTTACTTGTAGGAAAAATTTTAAATTTGGATACTGTATCTTTAGCTATTTTAAAAAAATCTTTACATTTTATTTTTATTAATAGAAATTCCTGGAACAGGAGCAGAGACATGATGTGATTTGCATCCCACATATTATTTATCTTTAATTTATTCACTTATTTGGAGTAACATCGCTTTATCTCACTTATACAATTCAGAGGGACAGGTTCACACCTCCTCAATATGCATCACCATACCCACCTCAGAGCACACATAACCCTTTATCATATACCATTGGTCCCCCTCTCCACTTTGTTTCTACTCTCTCCCCTTCCAGTGGCTTCAGTTCTGCAATCATTTCTAGACTTAGTTTTGCTTTAGTTCTGTTAGTTCCTTTGTTTTTGTTTCTTTATATTCTACAGATGAATGAAATCCTTTGGTATTTGTCTGTCTCGCCCTGGCTATTTCACTAAACATAATTCCCTCTAGTTCCACCTATGTTGTTATAAAAAGTAGGAGTTCACCTTTTTTTAATAGCTGAATAGTACTCCATAATGTATGTGTACCACATTTTCTTAATCCATTCATCTGTCATTGGACACATAGGTTGTTTCCATAATTTGGCTATTATCTATAGTGCTGCAATGAACATAGGAATGCATAAATCCCTTTGAATTAGTGTTCTGACATTCTTTGGATAAATGCCAAGGAGTGAAATTACTGGATCATACATCTTTTTTTAAACATTTTGAGAAACCACCATACTATTTTCCATGCTGAATCTGTCTACATTACCAACAGCATATAATGGTTCCTTTTTCCCATAGTCTCACCAATACTTGCTGTTTCTGCCTTTTTTGATATGGGTCATTTTGTCTTTTAATTCTGTAGTCCTATTTCCTTATTCAGTTCTCTGTGAATGTTCTTTTTGATTTAGATATGAAAGCTCCTTTAAACATTTATTGGAGTGGGTGTTTAGTGTTTGCAAATTCCTTCAGCTTCTCTTTACTTTGAAAATATTTATTTCTCCCTCATATCTGAAGGGGAACCTTGCTGGATAGAGTAACATTGACTGGCAGTTTTTAATCTTTAAATATTTTATCACATCCTTTCATTCTCTCCTTTCCTATAGTATTTCTTCAGAGAAGTCAAAGGTAAGATTGATCAGGTTTCCTTTTATAGGTTATCTACTTCTTCTCCCTAGTCAGCTTCAATCTTCTTTGTCATGAATTCTTGGGAGATTCACTACTATGTGTCTTGTTGTAGGCCTCATTTTGTTTATAGTCAGGTGTTCTTTTAGTTTCATGGACTTGTATGTTCAGTTCCTTCTCCAGGTTTGGTAAGTTTTCCTCTATCATTTCTTTAATAAATTCTTTATTCTATTTCCTATCTCTCTTCTCCTTCCAGGTTACCCTTTATTCTTACATTGCTTCTCCTCATAATATCATATAATTCTTGAAGTGTTTCTTCATTTTTTCTCTTCATGTTTTTTTTTCTTCTTCTATTTGAATTCTTTGTACCTTATCATCTTCAAAGGTCACTGACTTTTATCTTCCATTTGCTCTATTTTAATTCATAGCTTTCTCTTCTATTGATTTTTTACATTCTACATCTCCATAATTTTTATTCAAAGCTTCAGTTTTATTCTTATGCTCATTAATTTGATTTCTAGGACATCCATTTGTTCTTCTGAATTATGTTTTGTGTCTCTGATCAACTTTTTTTGTGTGTTTTCTTTCATTTCTATGCATTTCTTTTTCATGGCATTTTGAATTCTGTATCTAATAGGAAGAAAATATCTTTCATGTCTTTGTTGTTGGGTTCTGGAGATTTGGTCTTCCTCTATGGAATAGTATTTCCTTAAGACTCACATTGCCATTTGTTGTATTTTTATGCCTCCCCATTATTTACTTTCTGATCAAGGATGAGTAGCTTCTATGCTTCCAGTAGATGGTGCTGTGTGTCAGGAAGAACTAAACTGTAGCTGGGTTTTCAGTGAGTGGGGAGGGACTAGAAGGGGTCACTTGTGAGTGCTGTGTGCTGCTTTGCTTGTGACTGTGTTAGCCCTTCTCCTCAGGTCCTAGACCTTCCTCCCTGCAGTCTGTGAGTTGGGCCTTGGGTGTTGCCCCAGCATGTTCTAAAATGATTTCACTGTATCCGCTTGGTTCCCATATCTGCCCACTCCCATGGGATATGGGTGGGAGGGGTTGTACACCCCTGAACTTTAATTTTTTAAAGATTTATTTATGCATACAAGAGCTGGGGTACAGGTCAGAGGCGCAGGAGGTGAGAGGATTCACCAGAGACAGAGTGTGGAGCAGAACAGGCAGATGGACTGAAATACACTGCTGAGGGGAGCAGGGGGCCAGGCAGGAGAGGTCTGCTGCGCCATGTGGGTCACCTCTCTGGCTGGGGATCGAACTCATGCTGCTGTGCCACAGACGCTTCACAGTGCGGTGCTCAACCAGCTGTGCCACCAGGGAGATCCTGAACTTTACTTTCTTCACTAGGGGCACCACCTGCTTGGCTCTCCTACTCATATATTCTGGGGCTAGTTCTACAACAGTCAGCTTTGTTCTCCCTTCAGGGTGCAGGTATGAACTGCAGTTTCTGCCCCAGAAACAGCCTCCTCATCCACTCATCCTCCTGTTCTGCTGGAGTTGAATTTCCTCTGTTTCTGTTCTTTCATGTTCAGTCAACATTGGTACCTAGTGATGGCGAGATACTCTGGTTTCATTATGGGTCATGGGATTCTCTGAGTTTGGTGCCTATCTGAACTTCTTATTCTTCCCAGAGCAAATTAGGGAACTACTGCTGAGGCCATTTTCTCTGGTTTATGCTATCTTAAGTATTGCTCCTATGTATCTATTTGTTACCTATCTTTTCAATTTGATTAATTAATTTACCCATGAGTAGTTTGAAATGTTTTATAATATAAACATACAAAGTTTTATAATTATCATTTATTTCTTATTTGAACTTGATTGCTTTGTGTTGGAGAACATTGTGTAAGATTGCTATTTATTAATTTTTTTATTTACTCATAAAATGTATTACCCTTAAAATAAATTTCCTATATAAACTGAATGACTTTAAGGTTTGGTTTATTTCAACAGTTTTGGAAAAGTCTCTGCTAATATATCTCTAGATAAATGTCCAAAAAAGACAAAAGAAAATGGGAGAGCATTATTCAAAGATATCACATCTTCTTATTCTAGCTTCTATTTCTCTTAATCTAATCTCTAATATATTTAGTACATTTTACCTCCCTCTATTATGTGTTCTGGATAATTTCTTCATATCTACCAATTATTGTTTGTCCTCATCTCTTAAATCTGTTGCTTAGCTAATTTTGAGTATTTAAATTCAAATTTTATAGTACTTTTAATTTCTAGTTATTCTATTTCTCTCTTTTTTATAATCTGTTTAGTTACTTCTTTATGTTCCTGTTGGTATTTTTAATTTCTTCTTTTATATTTTTAGATACTTTAAATAAAATTATTTTATATTGTATTTCTTGTGATCCCTACATATGAAATTATTGTGTATATAATTCCATCTATTTTTCTGAATTTATCATGGCACTTCACTTCCTTGTGCATTTTATGTGTTCTTACTATCTCCTGCAATAATTATGTATGTATGTATTCCTTAAACTTGCAATGAAAGTCACTTATCAAAGAAAATTTTACTTACAAGTAATGTGTTATTTATTTAGCTACAAGCCCACCTGCTTAACATTAATATATGTTTAGAAATTCCAAGGGGGATATTTTTCCTCTAACAACAAACAAAAGTTCAGTAAAGGGCCTCCATTTAAAAATTGACTTCAAGTATATGTAAATTTTAAAATATTTTAATAAAAAAAAATTGACTTCTCAGGTTCCTCACCTATGTTTAGTACTTGTTTCAATTTGTTATGTCATGTGAAGGTTCATTTCTTTTTCCTGAGCCAAATGACATTAAAAAATTATCATGCATATTTTGGTTTTCTATAGCAGGTTCAACATACTAATGGAAACGGAATCCTTCATTTAGTTGATAGAAGGATACATTCAATTTCCCAATATGCCATTTAGGATTTAACATTACACTCCTCAATGTAATTGGTATATTATTTTGTTTTCCCTTATTATCTTTAAATAGTAATAAATCAGTGGAACATCAAGATGTTCTTTTTTTGCTTTTTTAGGAGCTATTTTTCTAGGAAGGGCTTCTGCGTTTGTGTATAAGTCTTTATGCTCCTCTCACAGGAACCCTAGAAATTTCATATTAAACCGTATTTTTGACATCAGTGTCTACTGTGGGATTCCTCTTTCTCACAGAAGTTATGTATTTGGATCTCCACTCAAATCTAGGCATCATGAGTAGTTCTCTGCTCTGCTCTGGGAAGAATAAACCAAAAAGTTCAGATCTCATTTCACAGACGACTCTTATTTCCTAGCCAGAAGACTGTGCAGGTGACAGTTTTCCTTGTTGCCTCCCTGCCCCAAGGCATAGTTTCACAAATTCCACTTAATGGCTTTCATGCAGGAATGTCAGTTCCATTTCCCCACACTGAACTTCATATAGGTACAAGACCACACCTCTGTGGATGCTACAACTGCAGCCTCATGCTGCCAGGCTTGTCCTGAGGCACCATGTCACCAACACAGAGTTAACACTGTGCTTTTAACTTACACTTCTCCTGGAAATTAGGGGTATCTTTTCCACCATAGATCAGTCATGAATTAAGACTTTTGTCCAAGATTTTCATGTTCCAGGTGTCAGAGGGGTATCAGTGCTATTCATTATACTCTACTACCAGAAACAGCCTACCTCACATTTTCTATTACTTGAAGTGAGGTTGCTGAAATGTGCCCAGATCTCTTCATCAGTGATATGGGGGAAAATACTGTCATTTTACCTAATGGTGTCTTCTGGAAGAAAAGCCTAAATCATTATAAAATCACATTATGCTATGAATAGTGTCCTAAATGGATGCCAAAGGCGTTGATACTTTCATTTTCTCTTTTATGTTTTTTCCCCTATAATAACTTTTTAAACCCTAGCTTAATGTCTATGAGTGTAATATTTTCCACTTGTATCATTTTCTGATTATTTCATAAGAAATAATCAGTATTTCATGTTTCTCAGTCCAGAGGAAATTTTAACATAGGATTTCACTGCAATAATATCCTCATAAATCTGTCTGAAAAGTAATATGTTTTCTATTCTAATTGCTTTGTCACTGCAGATGATAAGTACCAAAGGCATTTTGAGTTTGTTCTTCACTTCTAAAATAAATTGGTATGTATGCATATATTTTTGCATATATATGCATATATATGTATATATATATATCACTGTTGGAAGATGTCCATTTAATCAGTGAAAAGATGAATAAATATTTATACATGGCATATGTGTATGTGTATGGTTAGACATTAATGTCAAAACCATCATATATATACACATATACATATGCCATATGAAATATCTATTCATCTTCTAGCTGATAAAATGGATATTTCCCAATAATGATAAAATTAATAGAAAATTTTATCCATTAGGGTGAAGTATTATTTCACCTTGTGCTTACTGTTCTCTCAGGATATTCATAGTTGCTGATCCAAGTTCTAACTGCTCACAAAATAAATTCACCTGGTAGGATTTCAGTATTTACTGACTTTTAAAAGTTCTATATGTATTTTAAAAACCCACTATTTACCCAAAGTAAATTTATTGGGATTAGTACATAAAAACAAACATTGATACACATATTGGATGCTTGACATCTGCTAAGAGAGTTCATTTTAAATGTTCTCAAAACACACACACACACACACACACACACGCATACAAATGGTAACTGTGTAAGGCAATGGATATATTAACTAACTTAATTGTGGCAATTATTTCACAATATATACATATTTCAAATTATCATGTTGGGGCCTCTCAGGTGGTGCAAGGGGTTGAGTGCTGCACTGTGGTGCTTCTGCAGCCACTGCAGTGCAAGTTCAATCCCCAACCAGGGAGGGGACCCACATGGCACAGCAGACTTCTCCTGCCTCGCCCACTGCTCCCCTCAGCAGTGTATTTCAGTCAGTCTGCTATCTGCTCCCCACTCTATCTCTGGTGAATCCTCTCAACCCCCACATCTCTGCCCTGTGCCCCTGCTCTTGTATGCATAAATAAAATCTTTTAAAAAATCATCATGTTGTACATATCAAATATTATACAATTTTGTCTACTATATCTTAATATAACTAAAAAATAAAGAAATAAACAAACCTTAACTTGGTTGACTAGATCGTGGCCCATATAACTCATGAGCTCATATTGAGTATGGCCTAAATTTGTCAATAAAGATTCCATACTATATTATGTATGTAGGTTTAATGGCAGAACTTGTACCCTCAAGAGAGGTACCCAGAAACCGCTCATTGTTTCTGTTACCATAATAGTGATTCATAACTGCATGACTCTAGGTGACCTTGGCAAATTGAATTTAGAAGCATGTAGATATTTAGATATCAAGTCAGCTTCAGTCCTCTATAAAAAAAAAGTCATGTAGTACATTTCAAGTGTCAGCGATGAATACTTTTCCATATGAACTACATTTGTTGGGAGAATACACTAGTGGTAGAATACTAATAAATCAACTATTCTTTGGAATTCATTTTGTTCTTTGTTACATTTATAGAAGAATAATGTCCACATCAGGGAACTGATAGTTCCAGAATACTCAGTATTTGTCAGGCCACATGTGGCATGCTGGGTTCATTTCTGGGTGCCACATTTTAGGAGCTTTTCTGAAAGGCTGGAATATGTTCAAAGGAAGCTGAGTGGGAGGTTGAAATGATGACATATGAGGAATTAGTGAAAATTTTGGAAATGTTTAGCTTGGAGATCAAAACACACAGGAAACACAGAAGAGCTGTGTTTAAAAATTAGAAGTATTGCCAGTCACTTAGTACACAGTCGAGCAAATATCCCAATTAGAGACTGACTGTGAGACTTGAAAGATACTATTAGAATAAGTAAGGAATGCTCTTTTTAGGGAATATACAAAATAATTACGATGTTATAATTATGTAAATTTAGGCAGAAATTTAGTTCTAAAAAGTGAAAGGAGATATAGGAGGAAGTAATTACTGAAACATTTTAGGTTGCTTTAGATTTTATAATGAGACAATGGGTTAAAGGAACAAGACATGTATTTTCAAAAGCAGTATAATGATTTTTTTCTGAAGATTGTTTAGTCAGTTTTACAGAAATTTTACACTGAGCTTAGCCTTGAATTAACTCAGAATCATCACAGCACTCCTGTCAGTCGATGCTTTTGCTATCATTTTCACAGATGAGGTTTTAGTAGCTTTCCCAAAGATTACCAGATAGCAAATTATAGAATAACAGTTTGAGGGGCCTCCCTGGTAGCGCAGTTGGTTAAGCAATGCTCTATGAAGCAGACCACAGCCACTGTAGCACAAGTTCAATCCCTGCTGCTGGCTGGTGAGGTTACCCACATGGTGCAGCAGACCTCTCCTCCCTTGCCTGCTGCTCCCCTCAGCAGTGTATTTCAGTGGATCTGCCTGTTCTGCTCCCCACTCTCTCTCTGGTGAATCCTCTCACCTCCCACAACTCTGAACTATACCCCAGCTCTTATATGCATAAATAAATAAAATATTTTAAAAAAACAATTTGAATACTGATATTGTAGCTCCAGAAAGCACACTCTTACCCACTAAGCCAAATTGACCCTTCACAAAAATTATTGGTCCCCAATCACAGGAAATTTTCTTGTGCAGTTTCCATGGTTATTTATTAAATTTGATAGTTCCCAGATTGAGAGAATATTGTAATTGACCTTTAGAAATGTTTATCTTATTAATGTGTCTGTGAAGCTGCTAACATAAGCTTATGAGCAATCGGTGGTCATTAGTTCACAAACTAACAGTAATATATTAGACCTTTATTTTAAGTCAAATAAAATTCTTCTATAATTTGATACACAGTTAGGACATATATTTGTATGCCTCTCCTATTTTCTGCTGTTTTTTTTATCTTATAGACAACACAACCTTTTCCTTGTTAAATGAAAATGCCACATGCCTTAATCTCCTATCCCCTCTGAATCTACTGCTCATGCCACTCAACACCACTGTATTTTTCATTGCTCGCCAGTGTGCTTTCTTACAATTTTCCTTTGTCTTGCATGCCCTAACTGCGATCTTGAAGACCAGCTATTCAGCTAGATTCTTGACATTCATCTCCTAAAGGGATATGCTTGAGACACATTGAGCTGATTGCAATAAACCTTTTTCTTATAAATTGATGGACCAGCATCTTCCAAGAAAAACCGTTGAAAGCATTCAGTCTAAAGGTTTTAGGTACTTGGTGAAGTTTATAAAAACGCCCCATGTGACAGGTGACAGTGGTGGAACCGGGTCTCATTTATAAAAAAATAAATAATACACGGGAAGTTGTTCTGGAGTTTCATGTGATTTTGGTACCATGCTCAGCTTCTTCGCAGTGGCTCTAAGCTGAAGACCTTGTTCCCCAATGCAGTGACTATGAAAGAGTATTATTCCAGGAACTCCCCCGCTAACATTACTTGTGCATGTGCTCACACACCCTGCTCTCTTCTGGTCAATATGAACTGTTCTTCCAGGCAAAGATGTATATTTTACTTGCACAATAGATCTAATCTCTTTCTGCCTATTGAAGACATCAATGCAGCAATTTCTCCCTTTCTTTAAACACAAATTTATTAAGTGTTATGGAGGAGCAGGCATGATAGTGTTAAAAAAAAAAAAAAACCCTTGTCTTTAGGAATGTCCTGTAAATTGCATGACCAACCCAATATCCAAGTGAATATATCAAATTGGTAGATTGTAAATGAATGTGGTATATCAGGTAGGTTTCAAGCACAGGCACGTCATTTTGAAAGTGGAAAGTACATAAATGGTATTAAACATTGCATGATGTGACCAGGTAGATACAGAAAACCAGTAAGGAGTACTTAAAGCTCAAAGAAAGACATTTTATATTTATTTATTAGTAAACATTGCCATTTGTGGCAAGTTAGGCCTGTCTAATTAAATAATGAGCTAATGTAGGTATTGGGAGGCATTTGTCTCGATTGTACAAGAGGTAGGGTGAAATCTCTTTTGTGTTTAGACTTGGAGAGACTACTGATTTAAACTGAATAGTGAAGGATGAAAGTAGATTAGTTTCTGGTAATATTAATCTTAGAGCATATAAATTGGACATCTTTGGGCTTCAAAGTTGAATATCTGGGAGATGGGTACAATGTCTTCTAGTCACATTAATTTGGGAAGGCAGTTTTCCATCTTCTAAGGTGATAACAATTATCACAGTGAGTTCTCTTTTTTTATACTTCCTTTTTAGCAGTGATGTGAAAGCAAGTAAGTGTACTTACAAGTAATTATGAATGTAGAGATATGAAAATACATGATTATGAAGTTGCCTTAAATTCTGTTTCAATTTCTCTTGTAAAGGAGAAAACAGAGTGATAAAATTTTCATACTAGTACAATTCCACTCCATAGTCTGACACTGATTAATGGATCAAATGTCAAAGATGAGGGGGTTTTTTTGGTATTAGTCTCTCTTTTCTTTTTAATATGTATAATTTTGGGAATTGTGACATTTCTCTTAGCTTCAGTTGCTCTATCTATGAAATGATGATAACATACTTGTTTCCACTATATTTCTTACATTGTTTTAGGGTTCAAACATGTTAATGTATGAAAAGATTCTTTATAATTCATAAAACATTTAAAATAAAAGGTACTGTTATTGTTAGTATTAGGTGAGTTTAATTTTCTTTTTTTCTTCTACAATTGATTTAAGATGTTAATCTTATAAATGGTGAAGTTAAGCTAGTAAGACCAACTTTTATATTCATTTATTTACTGTGAGGCAAGTGGCATTCCCTAGAAGAGATCTCAGGTCACCGCACTTTATAAAGGTGAGAACACATTCTAGAAGGATCATAAATATTAAACAACCATATAAGATATTTGGAAATACCTATTTAAAGTTTTCTGTGTCTCTGAAACACCCCTTAGCATACTTTTAATAATTAATAGATGTTTAAAAAATACTGACAGTAATGTGAAGCTCATTCATGTCCTTCAAAGCCACTGGGTTTCCTAGGGATAAGTGACAGTGATTCTAAAGCATCACTTTTCATTAAAAAAGAAAAGGAATTTTTACAGTTTTCAATAAATCATCACTTTATAAGTTAGGGTATTACATTTTTGTTCCAAGGTAAAGTTAAAAAGGATATGGTATGCAGAAAAAGAAAAAGCAACAGTGACCAATCATATCTGCATGATAGCACATATAAGTGCAAGTTCAGAGGATGAGTTATCATTTTAGGATAGCCTTTTTCTTTGCTGGGATTGATGATGTCATTGAAAAAACTCAATAAAAAGTCTTTTCATTCTCCATAAAAATGTATCAATTATATAGTCATGCACCTATTATTATTTGGTAATTGCTAACTTGCAAGCAGTAAGAAATTTGAGCAATGTAGTAGAGAATGAAGGATGCCAAAGGACGCAGCAACTCTTTCTAAAGGGAAAAATGTGACTAGACTGAGTGCAGAAAAAACTAGAAACTTCAAGCGACAATTTAATTATACATCTTAGACATGGAGGAGATGAAGCTCTGGAAGAACTGTCAATGGCTGTCCATGTTAAGTTCCTACTTTTTGAATGAAACACCATAGTAGTATCCTAGTATTTCAGACAAGACAATTTACCTAAACTAAGAGGTGATTAGAGTCTCAAGGCTATAAATTAAGTGGGAGAATGTGAGTGATGAAGAAATCAGCCCAAATGATGTCTAGAGAGAATCTGAATTCAGTAGCTTGAGAAATGTAGTCAAGTGTCAGCTAAGGGACTTCTAAGGATTCCCTCCCTTGGAAAAATATCGCTCCCTTCCCCAGATCCTAATGTTCTCCTGGACACATTCCAGAAGCTCTGTACCTGTAGCTTATTGGTTCTCTTTCAAATAATTTTTTGGTTTGCTTACTTATGACCTACAAAATTGCAACCCCACTTCTGCTGAGTATTCGGAATCTCCCCTCTTGGTCTGTTCCTCAGAAGAACTCCCAGGCACTGCTGATCACAAGCCAAGTGTTAGGAGTTTCTTGTGCTCCTCCTATGTGAAATTAAACCTTTGATTTTAGTGTATTAAGGATTGGTGTGTGGTAGGTTCAAATCTCTGGCTGAAACAGTAAAGTCCTCTTTCCTTCTTAGAATGGAATATCTGTTTTTAAAGATACTATTCTTATTTTAATAACTTTATTGGGGTATAACTGATACAAGAAATGCAAATATTTAATATGTACAAATTAATAGCTTTGGACTTATGCATATGCCAGTGAAACCATCACAGTTATATGTGATAGTCACATCCAGCACCACCAAAATTTTCGTCATGCTTTACGAACGCTTGCATTTGATCTGCCCTCTTTGTATGCAACTCATTTTCTTAATAAAATGCTTTATTTAGAAATAATTTCAGATTTATGAAAAGTCACAAACTTGCACATACCTTTCACTCACAAGGACATCTTACATAGCCTCCATGTTACATTCATCAACCCTAATATAATCACAGGGTAGCATTTCTACCCAATGAACTATAGTTTAAAGACTTCAAATTTCTCCAGTTGATTTTTTTCCCACTGTCTTTCTGTTTCAGGGTCAGAGGGCTGCTTTTAAAGGTTGCATAATGTGTCTCTACTCAAAACTCAGCAATGACTCAGTAGTCTACTCAAAATAAATATGAATATCACACAGTGAACTACAATGTATTGTATCATCTTCCCCACAACCAATTGGCATTCTGGTCTTTTCTCTTAATGTCTTCAGTTCCTACCCCCTTATATCTTATGCTGCCTTTACAATTCTAACTATCCTCTAAATGTACCAGGTACTTCTGCACGTAGGATTTGTCTGTCTTCCTCAAGTCTTTGCTAAAATGTCACTCCATCAGTGTTGTCCACCCCCAATTTCTAAGTACTCCCTCATCTGCATTCCTCATTTCTACTCCTGCATTTAATTATCTCCAAAGCACTTACTTACTATTTACTTTAAATTAACTAATTTATAACAGGTTTATATTTACAGAAAAGTTACAAAACGTAGTACAACTTCCATATACTTCACACCCAGTTTGCCCTATCCTTAATATCTCATACTATCTGATGCACCAGTTACAACTAGGAATCCAACAGTGGTACATTAAGATAAGCTCCATAATTTTTGGATTTTATTTTTTTCCTAATGTCCTTTGTCTGTTCCAAGATCACATCTAGTATACTGTATTGCATTTAGTCATGCCTTCTGAGTTTCCTCTGGTTTAAAATAACTTCTCAGACTTTCTTTGACTTTTTTTTTTTTTACTTTGACAAGTTTTAAGAAATTCTCTCTGGAATATTTGTGATTGTTCCTCAGTTTGCGCTTGTCTGATATTTTTACCATGGTTAGACAGGGATTGTGGGTTTGCTGGAGAAAAACCACAGAGATAAGGGGCCAATTTCATTACATCATCTCAGGGGAACATGCTCTTGAGATGACTTATCACTGTTGACATTGACCTTCATCGACTGGCTGAGGTAGTGTTTGTAAGTTTTACCACTGTAAAGTTACTGATTTTCCCTTTTTCTTTTAAAATGTGCTCTTGGGAGGAAGTCATTTGTTACACACAGTCCAAATTTAGGGAGTGTAGAGTTATGTTCCTTCTCCTTGCAAGTGGAGTGTCTATATAAATTATTTGGAATTCTTCTACAAGAGAGATTTGCCTATTCTCCCCATTTATTTATCTATCCAGTCATACATTCATCGCAGCATGGGCTGATGAAAACTATTTTACATGTTGGGTTATAATCAGTGCTACTGATCTTCCAGCTTCAGTCATCAGCTTTTTCAATTAGCTCCTGTGTCCTTTGGACATATCCAAATGTTTTTTGGTTTTTGTTTTATAAACAGTCCCTTCCTTTCTGCTTTTGTTTTATAAGTAGTCCCTTACTTATGACACTAAAAGATAGTCCAGGCTCATCTTGAAGATTCTCTGCCTCTGCCCTACAATTAGCCATTTCTTCAAGAAACCTTGTTTTCACAGGAGAATAGTATTAGAAACCAAGATCTGGGTGTTGCTATGTTCGTTGTTGGAATATCGTTGATTCAAGACCTGGTCAGTGAACTGATCTAAGAATATATGTATGTGCAGTCTTTCATCAGTGTTTTGTAGTTTTGTACATATAGTCGTGTGTATTATTGCTTCTGCTCCAGTTAAGTAAATGTGGGAGTTTTCTTGTCTCCCTTAGAGAAGCTCATCTATTTAGATTAGGGGATGGTAGTTTGCCTTGCAACCTCGGGTCTCTGATGTTTTCAAGAAAATTTGAGAGTTTTTCTACCCTTTTCTTGTTAGTATGGGAATTGTGGCTTTTAAGCTCTTTATATGTCTAAGCTGAAACCAAAGTCCTTGCAGTGTGATTTTAATATACTATGGCTTCTTATTTTTAAATTATCAGTCAGTGATTACTTGTCTTGTAATTCAGATTCTACTCTCCTCTAAGATTCAAATGTTCATCATTCTAAAATACAGTATAACATGCACAAAATATTTATACAAGACATCAAATTGTTGATTATTATTAAAGTCATTAAATGAAATGGATTTGGAGATTATTTCTCTACTCTCTTTCATGTTAGGTTATTTCTCCCATCCCTTTCATGTTAGAGATTTTCAAACTGATTCTGGCTGTATGATCCAGTAAAGGTCATTCAGAGTTCATGAAATGGTTGAAAGTCTGCCTTACTTTCTGGTCTACTAACTACAGTGGTGACTAAAAAACTCATTAGCTGTCTTTCCCATTTATTCCTAGAAGTTGCAATTTTGAATAAACTTATGTTTAAGTCCTTTACCAGCCTTCCATTGTACAGAGTAGTCATTTTAATAATTATATCTTCCATTCAGATACAAACACTGTCATAATTTTTAAAATTATTTTTAAAATCTGGCCATAAGGAATTACTGTTTTCATTTCATACTAGAATTCAATGAAGACACATGGTTTGGTCAAAGACATGAGGTTGAAGCAGAGAAGACATGAGGACTGAAATTCAGTTCTCAGTTTTAAACTTTATACAGACTTTTGCACACTTGAGAAACCAGCTGCATTTACCATGATGCTGACAATTTGATATAACTGCCTGGACTATTCTTAGCACAAAAGAATCCACACCTGCTTCTCAGCCTTGCAATGTGTACTTCCCAGGAAGCCTCCTGCGTAAAGTGAGTGCTCAGAAATGTTGCCCATCAATCAACTGCACCTTTCATATACAATTACTTTTAAAGGTTACAACCGTTAAGCAAAATAGGAGTGAGCGACAACAGTATTTTTAATGTTGGCATAGTAGGTGAATATTTCTTGGAATTAACTACGTGTACTGTTTTCTGTTACCTAGTTTGGACAAAATCACATTTCCTCTTTTGCTCTCCTAACACAGCATTTGAGCTTCTACTGTAAGTTTGTTGGCTATATTTTTGAATTGTGGGTATAGACAGTTACTTTTCAGGGCTGGAAACACTCTAAGGAAAGGTGTCTTTTCATATCCATATTCTATCTTTAGGGCTTAATAAAGTGTTTATTCAGCATGGATAGTCACTTGTGATATGGCTTTGGAGAAAGCATGTTGGTTTATATTTTATTTAGTAAATTCTCTTAGATTTTAATTTTCAAAAAGGTGCTTGTGTCAGTGTAAAACCCATTCAGCCTTAAATACTCCAATTAACTTCTATCCAGCTATACTGGTGAAATATTTTTAAAAAGTATGGAAATCTTAAAAGTGTAGTTGCTTGCATACATAACCCAAAGACCTTAGACAGTTAGGTTAAAATTGCCAAAACCAATATTCAAAGAACTCTGATTGGGCTTTGTCTATTTTTTTTCCAGCTCATGCTATCCCTTCCATTATCTGATGAAATACTGCAACCAAGTAATTTTATTAATCTTAATTCATCCCTTTTCCCCAGACTATAAGTGATCATTTTAACTTACACTCAACCTATAGTACTGGCACAGAGTAGGGTATGACAAAACTCAGGTTTTCACATTAATTCAGTGGGGAAAGAGCACATGGTTTGTATAACTTTTTTTAAATGCTTATTAAAAAAATTAATTATACTAAAGTAGAAATTATTATGTAATAAACCTCTTCATATCCGCCACCCAGCTTTAACTCAAGTTGAAGTTTTAGTTGGCAGGGAAAGTGATTTTTAAAGTAAATTTTGCACATCTTTGGACAGTTAATTTACAACAAAGAACAAAAAAGCATACAGTCAAGAAAGGAGGGACTCTTCAACAAATGATGTTGGGAAAGTTGGAAAGCCACATGTGAAAAAAATAATACAAGATTATTACCTCACACCTTGCACAAAAATTACAAGGGACTGAGGTAATGGTGCACTGGTGAAGTGGTGGTGGGAAATCCATGGAGACTACAATTGATGTCAAATATATATAAATAAAGAAGGAAAAGTTAAGTCAAAATGAATTAAAAACATGCTATAAGACCCCAAACTACAAAGCACATAGAAAAAAAAAAACATAAGCAAAACACTACACAACATTGCTTTCAGAATATCGTTTGGGTTTCATCTCCAATGGCAAGAGATACAAAAGCAAATTAAAAAAAAAAAAAGAACTGCATCAAACTAAAAATCTTCTGCACAGTAAAGGAAACTATCAGTAAAACAAAAGACACCCTACTGAACAGGAGAAAATATCTGCATGTAATACTTCTGATAAAGGGTTGATATAAAAATTACATAAAGAACTCATGCAACTCAACAAAAAGAAAACAGTTAACCCAATAAAAAAATGGACAGAAGAACCAAACAGACACTTCTCCAGAGGAGATCTACAGCTGGCCAATCAGCACATGAAAAAAAATGCTCCTTATCCTTTATGACCAGGGAACTGCAAATCAAAACCACAACGGGATACCATCTCACACCCATGAGAATGGCCCACATTAAAAAGATGAGAAAAAGCAAGTATTGGTGATGATATGGGGGGGGGGGAGGAAAACAGGNGTATTGGTGATGATATGGGGGGGGGGGAGGAAAACATGTACACCATTGGTGGGGATGCAGACTGGTTCATCCCCTTTGAAAATGGTGTGGTGGTTCCTCAAAGTGTTAAATAGATCTACCATATGCTCTAGCCATTCCACTCTTTGTGAGTGGAATGCAGAGAAACATAAGTAAAGGTCAAAACAAAACCAATAATGAACTGTTAACATTTGACTGTAAAACTAAGGCAAACAGAAGAGGAGAGTAGCAGGGTGGGAATGGGGCAGGGGGAGAGGGTCCAGTGAAGCATGGTAGACAATTATTGGCGAATTGGTGGTAGACCTGGGGTGAAGCTACTCATTTGTGGGATTTGAACCTATAAACCCCAGAGATACAATGATGTAAACCAACTTTACCTAAATAAAAATAATTTTAAAAAAGGGAAAACGAGCCCCACCCTTTACATTCCTTCATCTCAAGGTCACAAAGAAATAAGAATTTCTAAGCCTTGAGAACTATATTCCAATAATCAGGTCAAATGTAACCAAGTGCCTAGAACAAAGGTGTGTTTTTTTCTGTTAATTTTCAATGAAGTACCATTGTTTTACATCCTAGTTTATTTTTTCACAATATAGGACTTCTCCCCGCAGGTGAGGTCAACATAGTTATCCTACCACCGAAGTACCCATAGCCCCCCACTATAGTCCATATACAAAGTTTTTTTTCTTAATTGAGCTAAAAGATTCAAATTCTTTTGAATCCCCCAGACAAAAATAATAAAAATATTAAAAGCAAAAATAAAATGTGTTATGATACTAGTGAATGTAAATCCTTTCCAAAAGCTAGACATCTTGCCCAAGTATAGAGTTGAGATAATTGGTTACATCCATACAAGTGTTCTTAAGTAACTTTATCAAACTGTAAGTGAAGATAGTAGAACACCACACACTGCCTTTGGAGGGTACAAACCCACAGCTTGAATTGGGCTCAACTTCTGATTCTCTACGTTACTAATAATTGAGTCTCCATTTCCTCATCTGTAAAATTGCAAAATAATAGTGTCACTTCATAGGAGGACTGGGAGGACTAGGTGAGAGACTACATATAAGACACATAAGTAGGTGCTGTGGGCCACCACAACACAGGACGGAGGCACTTATTCTTACGGCTGCTAGCAGTTGGTTGCTGATGACTAACAGACCAGTCTTTCCTGAGACTTGTCCTCACCTGAAGGGAACTGCATCAAACAAAATGATGACCCTCTTGAGGGTCAGCACAAAGCCAAAAGTTGCACAATTTCATCTGTGCCTCTTGCTTCAATTCAGGAAAATTCTGAAAGGCCACCCAATTTCCAAGCTTCCAGGGGCTTTGACTGAGGTGGCCTCCATTATAGCTGCTGTGCTTAAGTTTTCTTGCTACTCAATCCTGTTCCCCTCAATCCCTCACAGGAGTTGGTAACAAGAGAATCTCAATAAAACTCTGCACACAATTTCTGCCTCCAAGTCTGTTTCTGGGCCAGTATAACCTAAGACGGTGCTCTAAATGGGCATTGTAAACGTTCACTAAATACTGTTATAAGGAGCCACTATTGTAATTATCATAGATTTTAGATAGTGCTGAATCTTTTCTGCTAAACTCTGAAAGTATGCTAGTGATAGGGTTTACTCTTTATCCTCTGGAACTGCATTTGCTTCATACTGGTTCTTTGTTGTCTAACTCTTAGCAGAGTGATATTATAAAAAGTTTAACAGCTCCTAACATAGAAAGTATTTCTCCACCTAAGCAGAGTAATGGCATTTATTATTTACACCATTCAATACCATCAGAAACAGCAGAATTGGGCATTTGTGTTTTGTAATTCAGTTCTCAGTATGTTGTGGGCTATGTTGATGCAAGTCGGCAGACAAAACATATTTGATGCCAAAAGTTAAAGGAAAAGAAATTCACATGGAGTTAAAATGTTGAGAAAATATTGATTAATATTCTTCTCTACAATTCTGAACTGTGGTGATGAATCTCCTCACTCTGGCTTATAGGAGCCTGCATTGAAATCTGTGTGTGGGTGTGGAATATGGCTCTATGTGGGTAAATGTAGACTGTTTGAAATATATATGCAGATACACTGCATTCAACATATGTACTCCTAGGAAGTGAATCCACCAATTATGCTGCTATGTGCTAGATGGGTAATGGTGTTTGAATTTGGAATGGGGGGGTAGCTGGAATATTTTTAGCAATTTGACTTTTTCCCCCTAATCTGCCTACAGAACAAGTTTTAATACCTATCCCAAAATGCTCTCAACAAAATTTACAGAAGTATATGAAAAATCTGATAGGTTAACAAATTGACATCAACATGATTTTTGAATTGTATTATTTTGTTTTAAAATTTAAACTCCTAACTCATCAACATGGAACTATGTGGTCTAATTTTTCCATAGGCAGTGAGTGATTAGAGTGCCTTTTGTCTACAACATTTATTTGTACTGAAAGGAAATTTACAATGCACATGAGAGTATTTTTTCTTACATCCTTTTGAAAGTTCTTTATTCCACTTTGGCTGCCTATTATTCCCAGTTGTGCTGGAATTTAATGGTTTAATTACATCACTGATCAATTAAATCTGTATTAACATTCCTTTCAAGAATCCTTGGAATCCTCAGCAATGCTGAAAGGACAGTGAGACTGATAGGGCAAAGAGGTTATAGACTGAACCCAGGAAACACAATATTTGCATTTTGTATTGAACATTCCAAGGGTAGGAAATTAAACCCAGTGCATTTAATTATTTAAACTGGGTATTATAGATGATGAGCAAAATGGAGGAAAGGATCTGTAAACTCCATCAAGAATTAAATGATATAAAAAATGAGGTTTTCAGGTTAAGCCTATTGCCAAGAGAACACATGATTATTACCTTTATACAGCCAATTTAGTAAAAAGTATTGTGATTGCAAAAACACAAAAAAACTTTTCAGTAATAATTCAGTGCAGGAATTCTGTTACAACAGGCTTCACAGGTCATGCAAATTCCAATTAAGACAAGTTTATAAACATCATGTCTGGCTTTTGAAGCACATTTAAAATTCTAAGAGGAAAAAAGAGTGGGGTAAATGATTTCAAAATGCTTCACTCATCCCTAAAGCAGCAGTTTTATTTCAGGAATAGTGTGACTGGGCCTTGGAGACAAAACAGAGCTGTCTTTATTGATAGATTTACTTGTAATTTGATGTTTACAATCATGCTCCAATTCAGGCACCTTCAAATAAAGAGAAAGTAGCCATGAAGAAGGAATTGAAAGAAAGTTTGAGAGTGAAATGGAGAGGTCTTAGAAATTATTTGATAGGTAAGCACAATTAATCTTCAGGAAGTGCTTTCAAAATATACAATGACATGTGCCAAGCTAGAAATTGGAGCATCAGATATGATGTCCTCTGTGTGCCCTGTCTGTTCTTTGAAACCAGAGTTATAAAACTACTGAACTGTTACATCAGGAAGAGAACATAAAGTTATGGCATGATTCAGAATTGGCATTCAGCTTTTTCTCCAGGTATATATCTTATTGCAGCATCATGGTCATAGCTTTGTGCTTCTTTATTTATTTATTTTTAAAGATTTATTTATTTATGCACACAAGAGTGGGTATAGGCCAGAAGTGCAGGGTTGGGGGGTGAGAAGAGTCATCAGAGAAAGAGTGAGAAGGCAGAACGATTGAAATACACTGCTGAGGGGAGCAGCGAGCAAGACAGGAGAGGTCTGCTGCGCTATGTGGGTTACATCCCTGGCTGGGGATCGAACTCCTGCTATAATGGTTGCCCATAGCTTCATAGTACTGAGACTTAACTCCTTGAACCATGAGGGAGACCCAGTGCTTCTTTTTTTTTTAATGAAGAATGGATTTGGACATTTAGCAGTGAACTTAAAGAAGTATATGCACATGTTGATTCTTAATGATACACACCTGAAACTTATATGCTGCTATAATGCAATGTTACTTCAATGAAAAACTTACACAAAAGATCTGAAATGGCTTCAATAACAATGCTGGTCCATGTTTTTCTAAAAAAAAAAATCTGGCTGAACACTAGTAAGAGTGATGAAGGACACTTTAAACATTACAAGTTAGCAAATATTTAATTATTGCTTGCTTTGAACAGGGAGGGGGTAAAACAAATATAGCATTTATGGAGTGTCTAATACATTCTGGGCCTATCCTAAGAAATTATACCTACCTCACATCAATAATTCTTCACAGCTACCTTTAAAGACACACACACACACACACACACACACAAAGACAGCCACAGATACAGCATGATTCATACTCATTAATCCTTGAATAGCTTATAAAACTCTAACATAATTCCCACCAAATAGTTCCAACATTCTTCAGAATGGAGATTTCTTTGATTTCAAGGAAGTTTGGTAATGGGAAATAAACGCAGGCTCCAGATGTTATCTGCTCTATCCACATTTCCAATTTATCCTATATATACCTGCACTTTTGTGAATAAATAAGCACTCTCTCTTTTATTCCAATATGTTCCTTCAAAGTTAGCATTTTGAGTTCAATCTATCCCACCATCTTATCATACCAGCAAGAAAGTAAAATCTTGAAAGGCACTAGGGATTCAAGAAGTTGAATCTTTCAGAGTCCTTGAATACCATCAAAGACTTTGATTTAAGAAAGTAGCTCAGTGAAGGTTTTAAACCTTAACATTGGACTATAAAATAAACAAAATATCTGTACTCTATCTCAACATCTTAAAGATAACCAATACATGGAAAATGTAGGATGCCTCCAATGTCATATCTATGATGGACCAACCTGAAAATTCTGCCTTGTGAAATCCTATGACAAATACTTTGATGACTGTTTGGAACATTATTTTTTTTCTTTTGACATGAAACTTTATTTAAAAAGTTTCATCCTTTCAATACAGGCATTAAATCTGTGACCAATTAAACCTGTTTCTTCTTTGTTTAATCTCAGCATCTAAGGTTTTTTTTTCCCCTTCAATTGTGCATTATGTCACATATGATACAGCTAGTAATGTAATGTTTTTTCCTCATACTCCAGATGTGTTGCATGTGGTAGCAGAAGGGTCCAGACCCAAAAGAGATTTATATCAAGTCAGGGAGTATTTGGCAATAAGTGACTGTCTCATTTGACTACATAGGAGTAATGAACAATTGAGCTAAAGATACAATTTGGAAGAGAGTTGCATTTAGGATCTTTTGGCCGAGTACGCTTCTAAGAACTATACACACAGGATTTTATTTCTTATACTTGGGATTGTATGAGTTTAGGAGAATTTAACAAGGTAGATATACTCTCAGCCTCATGGAACTTCCAGATGATGAAACTGAACTTCAGAACACTGAAATAATTTGCATGTGGCTGAACAATTCTTAGCAGAGAATTGGGATTCCAATTTAGGATATTGGGACTTTCCTACTACTGTTTTTGTTTCTATACTATAGAGCAAAAAAAGCCAGTTTGAAGAATCATGTAACTGAAAATTCAGGACCAGCAAAAACAGTAATATTGTAGCCACTGAAGACATCAAATAACCAAGAAGTAGAGAAGAAAATATTTTTCTGTCAACTAACAACTTATTTAATGACTAACTACAGAGGGAAATTTGGAATAATTAGATTATTTTTACAGTACTAATTGGTGTTTTATGTATTGAATTAGCTTGTATCGCCCAGCCTTTATGTTCTGGGTTCTGGAGTTACAAGGATGACTAATACAGGAAGCTTGACCTCAAAGTGTTACAGTCTAAAAATGAGGAGACAGAAATATAAACAAGCAAGTAAATAAACTAGTTGCTGTGATAGAAATCTGTACACTATAGCAGACCATGTTAGAGGGAGAACAGATGGGGCAACCAACAGAGGGAGAAAATAAGAAAAAGTTCTCTAAAAACTAATGCCTTATTAAGGATTGAAACACTATGTGGGGGGGGGGGAGGAAAGGGTGCAAGGAACAATGAAAGTACTAGACTGTGACATTACACGTAGCTTAACATGATTGGTGAATAAGTTTTGAGGGCTGTAGCAAGGTATTAGCTTGAAAACAGTTGAGGTGAGAAGGGAATCTTCCTTCACGAGAAGATATGGGACTGCTGAATAGGGTGACTAGTAATTCTCATCCTTAGATGTACATTCGGTTTTCCAGAAGTGTGCCAGGATCCCATTTTGGCCAATTTAATCAGAATATGTGAGCTCCTTAGGTAACTGTAATTAATGTGCAGTCAAGAATGAGAATTCCTGGGTCACTGGAAGAATATGAAGACACTCTGCACACACATACATCCACATACTCACACATGTTGCTTCTAACTCCCAATTTCAAGAAAAGATATTGTGGGTAAAATTTTCCAAGGGAGATAATCAGGTGTGAAAAACATCAGCATGTTAAAAGTGGCCTTTATCCTAAGCATTGAATAAGCCAGAGGCAGAAAGACAAATATTGTATGATGTCACTCATATGTGGATTTGACTAAAAGTCAAATTTACAAAAAACATAGACGAGAGGTTATAAGAGGCTGAGGCGTGGTGAAATGGGGAGGTGATGCTCAAAGGGCACAAAGGGGCCTCCCTGGTGGCACAAGGGTTTGAGTGTCTCACTATAGAGCTTCCACAGCCACTGCAGTGCCAATTGGATCCCGGGCCAAGGAGGGGACTCACATGGCGCAGCAGACCTCTCTTGCCTCACTCACTGCTCCCCTTAGCAGTATATTTCAGTCGATTTGCCTGTTCTGCTCCCCACTCTATCTGGTGAATCCTCTCACCACCCCCTGGCCTGTACCCCAGCTCTTATATGCATAAATAAAATCTTCTAAAAAGGGGGGCCTCCCTGGTGGTGCAAGGGTTTGAGTGCTGCACTGTGGAGATTCTGCAGCCACTGAAGCATGAGTTTGATTCCCGGCCAGAGAGGGGACCCACATGACACAGCAGACCTCACCTGCTAGTCCCCTCAGCAGTGTACTTCAGTTGATCTGCCTGTTCTTCTCCCCACTCTGTGTGGTGAATCCTCTCACCCCTTGCCTCTGACCTGTATCTTAGCTCTTGTATGCATAAATTAATAAAATCTTTAAAAATAAAAAAGGGCACAAAGTTTCGGCAATGCAGGATGAATAAAGTCTGGAGGTATAATATACATCATCATGACTACAGTTCATAATCCTGTAGTGTATACTTGAAGCTTGCTAAGAACAATTTTGTTCAAAATCTATTGAGATATAAATGACAAAATATTATGTAAATTTAAGTTGTACAACATATTTGCACACTTAAAGATTATAAAATGATTGTCACTGAAGCTCTAGCTAACATATCTATCATGCTACATGGTTAACGTTTCTTTTTTTTTGTGGTGAGGACACGTAAATGTACCATCTTAGCAACTTTCAAGTATGTAAATTAGCACTGTTAACCATAACCACCAAGTTATACGTGAGATCCCCAGAATGTACTCATCTTAGAACTATGAGTCTGTACCCTTGACCAATATCTCCCCAGCTTTCCTATGTCTGAGCAATTGGCAATTAACTCTCTATAAGAGAGCAGATCTCTCAGGCCTCCCTGGTGGTGCAGTGGGTTAAGCAACACACTATGAAGCAAACTGCAGCCACTGCAGCACAAGTTCGATCCCTGCTGCCGGCCAGGGAGGGGAC
>JAGFMF010012069.1:9369153-9379481 GCA_019455555.1 Galemys pyrenaicus | reverse complement strand
TCCCCGCTCTGTCTGTGGTGAATCCTCTCACCCCCCACACCTCTGGCCTGTACCCCAGTGCTTGTATGCATAAATAAATAAATCTTTAAAAAAAATAGAGAGCAGATCTTAAGTGTTCTCAACACCTGTAGGTACACATGACACAAATGCATACACACACAGGCAACTGAGAGGTGGCAGATAGGTAAATCAGTGTGATTGTGGTGATCATGTCACGATGTATCTATATATAGAAGCATCATATCATAAACCTTAGCTGTAGACAATATTTGTCAATTATACCTCAATGGAAGAGATGGAAAAAATTAAAGTATATTATATGCTGGTCGAGAGACTGTTAGAAGTGGTATGACACAGCTCTTTATATGGAGGGTTAATTAAGGAATGCAGGAATAAATTATGACTTTAATTTTCACAGCTGTGGTATCATTACCGCATTTTGAGGAACACACCAATGGGAAAAGGATTTGCTGAAGCACGGAAAACTCTCTCTGAGATATTAAATTTGAGGCCCCTATAGACTATGTAGATAGGAGTGTTCATTAGGCAGTTTATGCACTACTATGAAACTCAAGAGAGAGCTGAGCTAATGATAGACATTTGGAAGTCATCAACATATATGGTGGTGAAGCCGTAAGTGTAGATGAGACTGGATTGAGAACACAAATATAGTCAAATACACGATAGAGTCAGCCAAAGACAGAATAATTGGGCTAATGACCCTTTTGTTGCAGACTAGTGAGAGCTACCAAGGGAACTAGGAAGACACGGTCACAGAGGTAGAAAGAAAGTCAGGAGATAAAATAGTTTCAGCAGGTTTCCAGTAGTGGTTAAGACTTGACTACTATTAGAACTTTAGATGTGGCAAAGTTTTAGTTGATGCCATGGTACACCGGGTTAAGAACCCCAGAAATTAAGAAGCTTGGTAAGTGGGAAACTGGATAGAAGGGCCAGGCTAATGTGGAAGTCATCTAGGATGATTTCAGAGCTAATTATGGAAAACAAAACTATCGCATTCTGAAGTCATTTCCAGGTCAAAGAAATGATAAAGGCTTATTTTGATGTATTAAAGGCATTTTTGTGTGTTAAAAGGTTGCTTCCTTCCCTTGGAGTTGTTACAAGCCTATCAGTACTTATTTTCCATTGGATATAATGAAAACTAATTTTTCTCTAGAAGAGAGCTATAAATGAGAAAAGCAAGATTCTTTATCTAATCATTGGACAGCATCCTTGTAATTCTCCAAACCTAACATACTGTTTTGCATCTCTGTGCTCGACTTAATTGTTCTTTTCACTGTTCCTATCATTTCCTGTCCAGATTTAATTTTTTTCCTTAATCCTTAAATTTTTAAGATCAAATTCACATATGTTGGTGTTCAAAATATTATATACCTGAGTTTGACAAATGATCTACTTCTGTAATCCAAACCCCTATCAAGATATAGAATATTAGCATTAATGTAGAAAGTACCCTCACACTCCCAGTTAAACCCCACACACATATCTCAGAGGAAACTACAGTGCTGAGTTTTTACCACCATAGAATAATTTTGCATGTTTTGGAAATCCACACCAGGAGTAAATCCATTATTGTGTAAGCAGACACCTGGGAAATTTACAGGAGTTATAAATAGAGCTGCTATGAATGTTCATGGAAAAGTGTTTATGTGGACAATTCTTTTTATTTCACTCAGGCAAGTACTACGAGTCAAACAGTGAGTAATTGCTTAGTTTCATAAACAACTGCTAGTTTTTATCAGAGAAGCCATGCCATTTTGCATTGTCATCAATGTACTGCCATTCAATGTCCTTGCCAAAACTTGGCAAGAAATCTTAAAAAATTATTACCAATGTAAAATTTAAAATACTGTTATTTATACAGTCAAGTGTGTATTATTGTCTTCAAGACTCATCCTCTTAAGAGTCTTACTGCTTATTCCTTTGGTGGAAGTTTTCCTTAAATTCCTCCTTGGCTTTGTAGTATTGTCTTCAAATTGAAGAAATAAATGGTTGTTTATTTTAAGCAATATACAATTGGATCTGTAATTTTTCATCTACTCTGAGACTCTTTGCTTTTTATTTGGAGAATATAATGATGTCAGAGCATCAGAGAGGCAGCAGAAGAACTTATTCTAGAAATAGAATTTTAATTTGTCCAAAGACCACACCACTGCCCTGTTTCTTCAGCCCCTTCTTCAAACTGAGCAGTCCAGCTTTGATCTGTATTTTATACACCAGATTTGGGATTAACTTTCATTTGAAGACAAGCTACACCAGCAAAAGAAACTATGTAACAGGAAACATATGTTTCTGTCCTCTCTTTTCTCCCTTGGCCTTGTTGTGTGTCTAAGAAGACACACTGATGCTTGTTAGGCACTGAAGGTGCTGGAGTGAGGAAGATGGAAGGACAGACTCTGCAGTAGGGGAAACTAGCTTTTGTATTTCTGTGTTCTGTGCCTGGATCATATACAGAAATAGGGCACAACCTTTTCAGATTTCTTTATAGGCTCTGGTAATAGTATTGTTCTGGAGACGAAATTTCTAGCCCCTGATGCTCTTTTTCAGTTCAACCCACAGTGTCCATTCCTTTCTGTAGCAGACTGTCTTTTTCTCATCCATACATTTTATTGCAATTTCAAAAGTTGACCTCTCATCTGGCTTCATTTTAATACTGGTTTTATGTGTTTTACTGTAAAAAGTACTTATTCCAGAAAAAGTGAAAATAAAGAAGAAAATAATAAAAATAGCACAATACCCCACCAGCACCCAAAGGGTCATGTTGAGCTATTTTCCAATTATTTAAATTTTTATGCATATGCATAACTATATATCAATATATAACTTGTGTTGTGTAACAAGTTATCCCAAAGTTTGAGACTTAAAAGAATAACCACGCATTTAGATCATGCATTAATCAGCTCTGGCTACTATTACAAAAACCATAGGCTTGCTGGCTAAAACAAGAGAAATTAATTTTCTTGTATTTCTGGAGGCTGGAAATCCTAGATCAATGAGCCAGTTTGGGCAGTTTCTAGTGAGAGTTCTCTTCTTGGTTCATAGTTAGTTGACTTCTCTCTATTTACTCTCATGGACTTTTCTTGATGCTGGCGGTACACACACACACACACACACACACATACATACACACAATCATCTCTCTCTGGTGTCTCTTCTTACAAACTCTCTGATAGCCTTCTATTGAATTACAGCCAAACCATGATGACCTCATTTAACCTTAATTACACTGATAAAGGTCCTCTCCCTAAGTATATTGGGGTTAGGATTTCAACATATCAATTTTGTGGGGAGACAGACATTCAGTCTGTTACAGATTATGATTTTGCAGGCTTGGCTAGTTCCATGTGTACATACACTTGTGGTCAGTTGGTGGGGCCTGGTTATGGCTAGTGAATGATGATTTCATCTGGGGAGGCTGGGAGGACAGGGAGGTTGGGAGGACATAAGCCTTTCCCTAGATTGTCTCTCATCATTCAGCATGTTATCTCAGAGTCACATACATTATTTCTGGAAGGCTCAAAGAGCAACAAGAGGGTCAACCCCAAAATACAAGAGCCTTTCAAGTCTCTTGCTTCAATTTGAAGGCCACAGTGCATGATGTAGGAGGGCACTATCAAAGACCTAGGAAACAGAGAGTTGTGAGCTGTAAGCAGTTCACCACATATATGAATATGCATACATATTTTCCCAAAAAACACTGGCAAATTTTGCATACTGTTTTGTGACATTTTTTCCTTCATCAAATATCACAGACATCATGGCATTATCACTCTTCTATAGCCACATTTTATGTTTGACAGAACACAGTCTTAAAAAGCATTTTAAAAACAAGCTCTAAAAATATTTTGCTTGCAATCATTAGAATATTGACTTCTAACATGAGTATTTGTGGGTTGTGTGTGTGTGTGTATATATATTCCAATAAAAGTTTATTTACAAAGTTTTGGCTTGCAGGCTGTGGTTTGCTGATCACTATTTTACATAAATTTGGAAACTAAATTAATTTTTGGAAGCCAACAAAAACTTTGGGTCTATATGTTCTATTGTATATATACACTCACTTTTTTTTTAAGGTATGTGTTTTTTTTAAGATTTTATTTATTTATTTTTTTAAAAGATTAATTTATTTATACATACAAGAGCTAGGGTACAGGCCAGAGTCGCGGGAGGTGAGAGGATTCACCAGACAGAGCTGGGAGCAAAACAGGCAGAAGAACAGGCAGACTGACTGAAACACACTGCTGAGGGCAGCAGCAGGTGAGGCAGGAGAGGTCTGCTGCGCCATGTGGGTCCCCTCCCTGGCTGGCAGCAGGTTTCGAACTCGTGCTGTAGTGGCTGCAGTTTGCTTCATAGTGCGTTGCTTAACCCACTGCGTGACCAGGGAGGCGCTAATATTTTATTTATTTATGTATATCATAGCTGGGGTACAGGCCAGAGTTGCTGAGGTGAGAGGATTCACCAGCGACAGAGTGGGGAGCGGAAAAGGCAGATGGATAGAAATACACTGCTGAGGGGAGCAGTGGGCGAGGCAGGAGAGGCCTGCAGCACCATGTGGGTCTCCTCCCTGGCCGGGGATCGAACTCTTGCACTGCTGTGCCACAGATGCTTCACAATGAGGGGCTCAACCGGCTGCGCCACCAGGGAGGCCCCAACACACTTTTTTTAACCATTTTATTTTTCAAATTGAAGCAGCATTACAATGTAACATATAAGTTTCAATTGTGCATCATTAAAAATCAAAACCCACAAGTTCACCACTAAGAGTTTAATTCTGTCCTTCAACACAGAATTGGCCCCTTTGGTACAATTTACCCACCCTTTTTTGCCCGTCCCTTCTGATAACCACTAATTGGTCTTATAGACTAAAAGTTCATTTTTGTTTTATTTTAGTTTATCTGTTGGTTTGGTTTCTTTATATACCGCATATGAGTAAAATCATATACTGTTTTTCTTTCTCCACCTGATTTATTTCACTTGGCATAATACCCCCCACCTTGCTCTATCCATGTTGTTGCAAATGGCAGACTTTCATCTTTTTTCAAATTATTGAGTAGTAGTCCATTATACATATATATAGCCCATCTTCTTTATCAAGTCATCTGCTGATGGGTACTTTGGTTGTTTCCAGCTATTGGCTATTGTAAATAATACTATAGCAAAGATGTGGGTGCATGTAGCTCTTCAAATTAGTGTTTTTAATTTTTTTTAAGATTATTTATGCATACAAGCACTGGGGTATAGGCCAGAGGTGTGGGGGGTGAGCGGGTCCACCAGAGACAGAGTGAGGAACAGAACAGGCAGATTAACTGAAAGACACTGCTGAGGGGAGCAGTGGGTGGGGCAGGAAAGGTCTGCCACGCCATGTGGGTCACCTCCCCACCTGGCAGAAGGGATTGAACTAGTGCTGCAGTGGCAAGGGATTGTTTCATAGTGCGTTGCTTAACCCATTGCACCACCAGGGAGGCCACATTTTTTTAAATTTTTCAAGTAAATAACCAGAAGTAGTCTAATTGGATTATGTGGAATTTCTATATATTCCTTAAGAACCAATCTTGATCAATTCCCATAAACACTAAGCTAACACTAAGGAGATACTTGTGATTAAGGCATAGGGAACATGGAAACTTTTCTCACTTTAAGTGGTACTGTTTTCTGTGAAACAGAATGGCAAACATATTGAAGCACTGCAGATGATAATATGCACAGATCAGTACCATGAGGATTAGAATGTGAGATGAAGCACAGGCTACAGAAGTCATTTTTGACTCTCCTGTATTTCTCTATTATTTGATATCATATTTCTCCTACCCCTGATCTATAAGCATTGACTAAACACTCAAAACATATCTCAAATCTAACCTTTTCTTTCAACTCCACTGCTAGCATCATCATCTCTTGCGTAGATTGTTAGTCTATTAAATGATCTAGTTTTCTTAGAGTCAAAGTCTCAAAACAGCACTCAATATGATCCCTTTGAAGAACATAAGTCAAATCATGTTACTCCTCTGTTCAAAACCCTCCAGTGACTTTCTGTTAAATTTAATACAAATTTTGACAGAGCAAAAGAAATCATACATTCAAAGTATTTAACTGTATAGTCTAATGAAGAGTTTGTTTTTAAAGCTTCTGGAGTTAAGGAAAACAATAAAGAACGCCAAGGCAAGCAGGGACCAGCAACAGCTGGGAAACTTCCCTTGCCTAGTGAATAGGCAAAAGGAAGCAAGAGCTTCACCAGGATACCGAGAACCAGAGCCAGTCGTAGTCTGATGAGGACAGACTTAAACCTCTACTGTCTTACAAGGACATCCTTCTGATTGGCCAGACCCACATGAAAACCACAAGGCAAGGGACCAGGGTAGAAAGGAGAAGGATAGAAAGGAAATATTCAGGGTAAACAGGGCAAGCGACTATCAGAAGGGTAAAAGCCACAGTCCTTGTGAGAACACACAAAGCCTTATACTGATCCTTAATTTTTGTTTACTCCCCTTTTAATATTTGCCTTATTTTCTTGTCAAACTTCTTACAATTGTGGTAGCACGTACCAGGTACTTTCCTTCCTCATGGCCTTTCCATAGTTTTTCCTCTGCATTCAATGTTTTTGCCTAACATATGTCCCTGTGGCTTACTCATTCACCTACCTTAGGGGCCTTGTATAAATGTTGCTTTTTTTCCTGACAACCTTCTTTAAAAATGAATTCCATCTTTTCTTGTACTCTTTATTCATCTTTCCTGTCCAACTATTCTTATTGGCATTTAGCTCCATCTAGAATAATGTAGGTATGTTTTTGTCTTTGTTTTCTTTTTTAAAAAAAGATTTATTTATTTATACAAGAGCTGGGGTACAGGCCACAGGCAAGGGAGGTGAGAGGATTCACCAGAGACAGAGTGGGGAGAAGAACAGGCAGATCAACTGAAACACACTGCTGAGGGGAGGAGCGGGTGAGCAGGAGAGGTCTGCTGTGCCACGTCGGTCCCCTCCCTGGCTGGGGATCGAACTCACGCTGCTGTGCTGCCAATGCTTCATAGCGCGGGTGCTCGATTTGCTGCGCCACCAAGGAGGCCCAGTTTTTTTTTTTTTTCTACTACAAAAATGTAAGCTCCAAAAAGTAGATCTGCTTTGTTCACAACTCTGCTCAGTATGGAGAACAATGACTGACTCATCCTAAATGCTAAGTATTTATTCACTGAAAAAATACATCAGTTGAACCTAAACACATACATTTTCTAGTCAAACAAGTAAATGGAGTTTCCAGGAAACCATCAAGGTAAACAAAACATCCTCTTGTATATGTGTAGAAACCCTATTAAGTACCTCAGCTAAGGCTCAATGGGATATCCTTGTAATCCTTACAACTTTGTGCCAAATACAATTGCTTCTGTAATGCAACTGACCATCTATGTTAATATATCTTTAAAGCCTGACTGCCTGCCCGTCATCAAGCCGTACACGGGTTCCAAATGCAGTATTACCAGATTTCACATATACCTTCTGTAGTCCTTTAACAACAGATTTTCGATGCCCAACCTACACACCAACAGGAATACAGGAAATAGCTCCTCAATGACCCCATACTGCAAAAACAAAAGGCCTTTCACTATTCTCCCATTACTTAGCAGTAAAATTGTCTACATGTTGGCCATGCTATTCTTGCTACACTTTCTTTGGTTGGATTCCAGGAAAAAGTACTTTTGTGCATTCCTCCTACTTTTCTAAATTGCTTTTTGGTTCCTTGTAGTGGTTCACTCACTCTCATGACATCTAAATGCCAAAATGTCCAGGGTCTTGTCTGAGGATCTTTTCCATTTACGCTAAACTTTTAGGTGGTTACATGAACATTTATGACTGATGATTGCTAAATTTATACCTCTAGCTTCTATTCTCCCATGAACTTCAGACTGATGTATCTAATGGCTTATGTGTCCAAGCTTAATATATCCCACGTTGATCCACTGTTGATTCTCCTAGTAAATAGCAACTGCTGCAGTCTCCTCATCATGGCTCATGACAAATGCTTCTAACCCCTCAGGAAAAAACCTTGTTGACTTACCTATTATCCTGCTAGTCCATATCTAACCTGTGAGGAAATTCTAGTTTTGCGATATTAAAAATGTTACACTGATTAACACTCATGTAATACCTTTCTTATGCCAGGTTCCCGAAAAAGAATTACATTAATAAAAACACTAGGTTTACTTTACTGCTTTTGACAACTGCTTAATTGCATTTTATAGTTTTTCATTCATCAATCACTTACTCACTTAACAAATATTTGCCAATAACATATGATAGCCAAGAAACTCTTTCAACTGTCGGCAACAGAGTTGAGGCTTGAACCTTCATGAAACTTACCCACTCATGTGAAAGAAAGTCAGGTAAATAATGACAAACTTTCATAAAGGTTATAAACTAAAAGAGATTGATAAAACATAACCAGGAGAGCATTCGCATTGTAGAGTTCTTTTCTCAGGTTTTAAACTTATATATATAATATATATATAAAATAAGTACACACACATATATAATATATATAATATATATGTGTGTGTACTTTATATATAAGGCATAGGGAATATGGAAATATATAAAATATAATATATATGATATATATTATATAACATATATGATATACATATTATATATATTATATAATATATCATGAATATATATATTATATGTGTGTGTACTTTATATATATATAAGGCATAGGGAATATGGAAATATATATATTCCACCACCATTAAATTATAATAATTTAAATATAAATTATATATATAAATATATATGTATCTTTCACCACCATTCATTTTTTACAGTTTGCTTTAGATTACGCTGACATTTGTCCAACCTGAATATTATAACCAATTGTGTCTTTTCTTTACTCTTTGTTATTTCTAATTGTCAGTTTGAGAGATGAAATAGGGACTGAGGTGATGGTGCATGGGTGAAATGGTGGTGGGAACTCCCTGGGAACTACAAATGATGTCAAATACAATTAAATAAATCTAATAAAAATATTACCTCAAATATGAATACTTTGACATTCTTTATTCTCTGTCTTGGTAATCTGAGGTTTAGCCTTGAGCACTGAAGTTTTAAAATTTATTAAATGCAAAACAATGCATATAATCTTATAAATATTGAGGCACTACGAATGATCAAAGAATAAACAGTGCTGCTATTCTTGGAACCATAAAATAAACATTTTCTAAAGGTATGAATAAACATGAGGAGACAATGGAACTGTGATGACATGTTAAAGTAAGTTCTGAAATTTGTCAAATTGTAACAAAAAGAAATTCTCCAGTCACCATCAAATAATGTAGGTGAGATTCTTGGCAGCAACCCCAGATCATCATCATTGACTGCTGCTCTATATCTGTTTTTAGCATGTTGAGGGAGTTTATTATTGTATAGATAGGAGGAAATGAAAATTTCTAAAGAGAAGGCAGTCTGATCTAATTATGTCTTTTCACGGGCCATACGATTTCACTGAGATGACAACTACAATCCAAAGAAGAAAACTAGCTGTGTTTCTAGTTTCCTTTAACATTGTGGGACTGAACTAGATTATCGACCTCCAAATTGCATTGCATGAATAAACCAGCTTTTAAACAAAATATTCTGATTCTGAAAATTAGACAACTTTGCAGTTGCTCTGAGAGGAATGTCAGTTGGCTGTAAACATCCTTCTTGTCAGATGTGAAACCTGAACTTGGTAGTGACTCAGGAAACCCTGGCTGCCCTTGTGCCTCTTGCTCCCTTAGTTCTGTTTCAAGGGTGAATTCACAGATGGAAATGGATTTGGTACAGTCAAAAGTCACTTGATGGCTATAAACAGGTTAAATATCCTGCACCTACTCAGCTCTTTGTTTGTGTCGGGAATAGAAGACTTACTGTCTGAGTGCAAGTATATTTTTTTTAATAAACAACTTTTCCCTAAGCACCTAACATATGGGTAGCCTTCATGAGATTTTTCATCCCATTAAAAGAGTCATCTTGAGCTGATCATGTTCAAATTAATATTTTGAGTGTAAAATCAACAGACTTAAATGTAAGAGAGAGTGAGAGAAAGAAAAATATCTTATTATAAAAGAGACAGTTAAAATAACCTCAGTAGGGGGGCCTCCCAGGTGGCGCAGTGGGTTAAGCAACGCACTATGAAGCAGACCTAGACCACTGCAGCACAAGTTTGATCCCTGCTGCCGGCCAGGGAGGGGACCCACATGGCGCAGCAGACCTCTCCTGCTATGCCCGCTGCTCCCCTCAGCAGTGTACTTCCCTTGATCTGCCTGTTCTGCTCCCTGCTCTC
>JAGFMF010012069.1:9332954-9368696 GCA_019455555.1 Galemys pyrenaicus | reverse complement strand
GAGCATTTAGCAAGAGAATTAAAAAAATAAAAGTGGGCCTGCCCTGGTGGTGCAGTGGGTTAAGCAACGCACTATGAAGCAAACCACAGCCACTGCAGCACGAGTTCGATCCCTGCTGCCGGCCAGGGGAGGGACCCAAATGGTGCGGCAGACCTCTCCTGCTGTGCCCGCTGCTCCCCTCAGCAGTGTACTTCCCTTGATCTGCCTGTTCTGCTCCCTGCTCTCTGTGGTGAATCCTCTCACCACCCCCCCACACCTCTGGCCTGTACCCCAGTGCTTGTATGCATAAGTAAATAAAGCTTTAAAAAAACTAGTGTCCTACAGGTGTGAAAATACTTTAAGACCCAGTGGTGGCCATTGTTCCAGATCCAAGTTGGAATTCTAGTTGGAAGGAGAACTGCACCACCAAATGACTGAGATTCTCTTTTTATAGCTTTCAAGATATCAGTGTCTCTCCATTCCTTTTCAAAAACTATGTATCTTCCCAAATATTGAGGTGAAATAATCTGTGACTCCCCATTTGTCTTAAGTAAATTCTTCAAACATCAAGTGGACTTCCCCCTTCTAGGGCAGAGGGAAGACTGTATTGTGTCTAATTATGGGTATATGAAACTAGCATTATACTATTAATTATATTATTCTAAACATTTTCTGTGATTCAAACTTGAGAATGGAGGAAGAATCCAGGAAGCTAAATTCACACCGATGTTTCAAAGTCAAATAACAGGGTCAACCCAGAGAATGTGAGTTAATACAAAAGGATGTCCTCTTTGATAACCTGAAGGTCAGATTGGAGACAGAATTCTGATAAAGGACAAGGCAATTTCTGGTAAGAGCTGGGAGAAAACTTTAATAGATTTCTAAAGTTCTTTAAAGAAAGGTTATTTTGAAGCTCAGAGCAACCTAGCTGGGTTTGAAAGGATTAGAAAGAAGAGAAAATGGTCTGAGTAGTTTGGAGGTGGTAAGAGGGCAATGAATAGGACCATTGGTCACCTACCAAATTCTACATCCTTGTTTCTATAGTTCCCATTTTCTCATTCTGTTTTCCCCGACAATAGACCATATTTACCACAGAAAGTAGGTGTCATATAAATTTAATCTTTTGTGTGAAATTGAGGAGGTGAAGGATTTTTCTTTATACACATAAATGGTGCATAGAAAAAGGAAAATACAAAAATGAAGCAAGTGAGATTTAAAGCAGAGAGGAATTAAAGGAAGACATCCAGAACCTTTCCAAATATGTGATTTCAAATCTGGAATCACAGTTGTTCTGCAGTAATTGTTTTTACCTGTCAGAGTAGGGGAGTCAATGTATAGAACAAAGTTTGTCTCTTATCTTCAAGAAGAATTAGTACTATCATTTTCATGTTTGCTATGATAGCTATTTCTAGTAAATCTAAAGCTATTAAATGCTATGAAACATAAACTAGTCCTAATACACTCAAGGAACAGCCAATTTACACAACAGCTGGGAAAGAAAATCAAATCCATTCCAATGGACCAGCTGAATCATGAGAGAGGCATTTCATACCCCTCCAGCTGACGCAGCATGTAGATCAAACTGGCAGCTGTATTTTAGGGAAAATATGTCACAACAGACAAATGTAAGAAAAGGACAAATCCACAAAAAGGATCTTCTGTATGTGAATCACACTAGTAGGAAAACTGCAGAGTGAGTAAGTAAAAAATTAGGCATCATCCTCTCAATATTTAGAAAGCCCCTGATCCCCACTGCAACCACCATGAATTCTTTCTCACAGAAGTCAAGAGCCAGAATCTTCTAAATATATTCACCACTGGTCTTTTTGTGTTAGCCTTAGATATGAAATTCTCACAGAACTTATCATTAATGAAATGCACATGAAAGTCAAAAAGATAAGAGGAAAAACTGATCAGATATGTATATTGTTGCATGTAGTCAGGGCATATACCACAAACTCAGCCTTTAAAAACGTGCTAAATATAAACATGTTGTCAAAATGCCCTTGGCATATTTGCAAAGCAATGCATTGTGTTGAGCCAATCACATGGCACATATCATTATCTGTGAACCATGCACCTTTATTTGTTCCATTTGTATTGACAAAGCACATGGTCACAGAATATTAATAGCTTTACCAAATTGACAGATGAACAGTAGGAGGCAAAGCTAAGGTTTGAATCCAGATCATTGAGATGAGAAAGGTTGGATTCTTTACCTCAGTTTACTCTACTGGGTGATTGCCTACTTTATTTGAACCCTGCTGTAAATGGAGAGTTCTAAGTTTCCTGAGTTCCCTGAGACAGACAAAGTTCTGAGCAATTCCTAATATCAACATGTCTCCTCCATTCAATAGTCATGGCAAAAAGTTTTGGAGCTGGGGGCCTCCCTGGTGGTGCAGCAGGTTGAGCACTGCACTGTGAAGCATCCACAGCATATCAGTGTGAGTTCGATCCCCCGCCAGGAAGGGGACACACATGGTGCAGCACACCTCTCCTGCCTCACCCGCTGCTCCCCTCAGCAGTGTATCTCAGTCAACCTGGCTGTTCTGCTCCCCATACTATCTCTGGTGAATCCTCTCATCCCCCCTACATCTCTGGCCTGTACCCTAGCTCTAGCTTGCACAAAAATTTTGGAGCCTTAGAGAGCCAATCTATTCTGTCCTTTGGATGACAACCTTCTCTGTATTTGAAGGTGGCCATGACCTGACTTCAGTTTGAATTTTTCCTTCTCTTTACAAACTCTCAAACTGTTTTTATATGATAATAAATATACTGAGTCCCTTCCACTCTCTGACTATTAGGGATGTTACCTATTTGCTCTTTCAGTCTGTTCACTTCTAAAATGTCATGCCTTGTCCTACCACTCAGTTTTGTTGAGAAAATTGAACACTGAATTAATAGTAAAACTTCTAGTACTGTGCACACAATACTCAGAAATGTTTGTTATTAATGCTAGGGCCCCCCTGGTAGCATAAGGAGTTAAGCACCACACTATGAAGCATCCCCTGCCAGGGAGGAGATCCACATGGCACAGCAGACCTCTTCTGCCTCTCCCGCTGCTCCTCTCAGCAGCCTATTTCAGTAGATCTGTCTGCTCTGCTCCCCACTCTGTCTCTGGTGAATCCTCTTACCCCCTACACCTTTGGCCTGTACCTCAACTCATGTATGCATGAATAAATAAATCTTTAAAAATATTATTAATGCTGTACCATTACCCTTAGAGAAATTATGGTGCTAAATTGTATCATTACCCTTAGGGAAATTATGGTGCTAAATTGTAATCACACAGGTAAAACCTCTAAATACAGCATGGGGCATTTAATCCCATGCTATATGTAAATTTCCTTACCCTTCCTGTAAAGCACCTAACACATGGGTATTCTTCATGACACCTGTCATCCCTGTGAGAATCTGTTTTCTAATTTTTCACTTTGGTTGACTTGGTGCTACAATAGAAGTCAGAATTCCTTTTCCATATTGGCAACAGATTTTTGTTATGTATATTCTTCTCTTAGACAACTATAACCTCTGACTTTAGAATGAATGGCACTTTGCTCTATTGTATGTAAATGAAGGATCTGTTGCAACACCTTGATAAATGTGTCTTTCCATATGCCAGTCATAATGATTCTGGGATGTCTGAAGAATATTCTGGAAGACAGTGGTAGACTGGGCCAGCACCAGTGCATGGGCAATGAATGTCTGTCATGGTACAGATGTGCTGGATTTTTATCAGGTTCCATAGCTGCAACATGTCAAGGGCTGCTTTCTCAGGATACTCATAATGGTCTGAACTTCCATGCTGAACAGTTAACACACTTCAGTGAGACTTCTCATAATGCAATTTTCTGGGCTGCTTTTTTTCTTTACTAGTTTGATTAATGGGATAATGCCTGAAATTGTGTCCTATATACAGAGCTAGTCAGTCTGCATATACCTATATCTGTATCTATGTCTACATATCTATGTCTATATATATTTGCAGGTCATCTACCCAGTGTACTCAATATCATCTATGAAGCATGCGCATAGTAGGAAGGCAGGAACATCTAAGTGTTGAGCAAGTGATCTGGTAATACCAGGTGCAAGAAGGCCTATACCATGGCTAATGTTAAGCATATAATTACATTCTAAATGGTCTTCAGGCCAATAGGTCATGAAAATGATGGGCATTTTTCTATGCTGTGAGAGGAAAAAATTCTGTCATTCATTCTGAAAATAAAATCACCCTCTTTCTTCTACAACTGTTATTTCTGCACAGAGAAAGCATATTTAATTGCAATTTCATAATCACAAATTTACTTCTAAAGGCCAGGCAAAGTGTATTTTAAAATATTGAACACACTGAGAGCACTTTAACAATGTTAGTTAATATTGATTTTTTGGTTCCCAAAGTACATATTCTTTAACATGGTCCATTATTTTTATAACTATAAAAATTATTCAATCCTGGGGTTGAGTTCAATCCTTCAAAGTGCACGTACTTTCAACTACCGCAATCCGTATTTTCTGACCACAGATATTTTCGCCAATGTGCTACAAAAAACCTTGTTCATGATTTCCAAAGAATGGATTAAAATAAAAAGAAAAATACAATGCGATTCATATGAAAAAACTGTCGAATTCCTTGAAATTTGGTTGGAAACTAGCCCTCAACTTTATTTTTAATACACTGTCATTTATACACTGGACATACTAGGGGCTTAGTTATTTTGAATTCATTTCATGGCTTTTTCCTTAGAAAAATTCCTAACTCATTTATCTGTATATTGTAGATCCTTGCTGCCTTGCACATCCATACAGATGCACGCCACCCAACCCCCAGATTATCTTGGAACATTAATGGAAGAAAAGAATAGTTTGGTAAAGTAGTACTTTAAGCGTAACCAGGATTTGTTTTAATGAGGATTGGTAAGATGCACAGATATGAACATGACTGTCACAAAGGAAAAACTATGTTCTACTCAAAGATCCCTGGAAACAGGAGGCACAGGCTGGCATTCTGGGTCACGTGGCGATGCACTAGACCAGGAGGCAGACAAAGTTAGAAGTAAACACAGTTAGGAGCCTCTATATGGCTTCTGAGGGAAGGAACAAGTGAGGCAGGGTAAAAAGACTTAGGATTGGGTAGTTGGAATAATATCGCTGGGCTCTGGGATTAAGGGCTGTCCCTAGGTGTCTGTGGCTGGACTTCAGGTGACTGGCAGGGGGACTGTGGTCCACAGCATAAGAGCTTCATTAAAGAGTTGGTTTGGCATTTGGGCCCTGAATTGATTGGTTTGCATATATATGAAAAGTGTGTTTTCTAGGTGAGCTGTTGCTAGCTCTAGGAATGAGCTAACGCTTTAGGGAGGTTAGACCTTCCAGGTCAGTAAGGCCTCAAGATGTCAAAACATGAAAATACAGAAATGAAAAGTCAATGTTAATGCAGTTTGGTGCTCACGGTGAGACACCTGACACGTATGACTGATTCGTGAACTTATCTGGAGATAAATTGTCTTATCCGTCATTAGGTGCCCAGCCAGAGTTCAGAGCCTGACCCATAGGAAGTGATTACAGATCACTGGTATATGCTGAGGCCTACCCTGTACTATATAACAATAGTCAGTCTTGTTTGTCTTCTGCAATTTATAAAAATATCTATGAGGAAAACAAAAAGGCCAAGATAGAAACCCGATTTTGTTTATCTAATAATAACAATAACCTACAATGCTTTTTTATAGTATAAGTCAGACTCACTAATTCCCTACATATGCTTCTAAATAGATGACAGTTGAGATGCCACACAGGGCTCAGAGTCTCAGCTTTCTGATTGACCCTAACCTCTTCCTCTGTCCTGCCTCACTTCCTAAATTTATAAACTACACCCTTCCAGCATCTGTGTATGTATGTGTTTGTGCTCCCTACAATAGTGCTTAGGGGATCATACACATCTGTCAGTCACTCTGACAGCAACCATTTATTGAGCACCCGGGGAGTACATAACCCACAGACTGTATCAAAATAAATACCCAAAACCAAGCTACATTACTATTGAAATGAGTGGAAGAAACGGGCTCCTCTTTAAGGATGAGCAAATTCAAGTTGTTTTCATTTTCTAAAGACTATTTTGGGAATAATAAAATCAAAAGATTTTGTCAAACATTGTTCCTTCACTCTTAAAAATTAGATTATTTTTATTTTTTAATTAAATTATCTTTCAAGGAAGTCGTGTGCATTCACTTTGTCTATTTCCTATTATACTATCAAGTTATGGGTTTATAAAATGTTCCACATTCTGTAAAGCTCTCTGAAATTTTTTAGAAAATGTTTTTTTTAAAGAGAAAAATTATTTTAATGGAAACTAATACCAACACTTGAAGCTTAAAAATTATTGGATATATTGCTTTTCTTGTGTGTGTTAACATCCAAACCAACCTTGTCTTTTTCAAGAAAGAAACTAAAATTTGGGATTTGCATTGGGAAGGGGTTGTTTTGGTTTTGTTTCCTTAAACTTAGTTAGCTATAAGTATATATGACAGTTAGCATAAAAGTATGCATGAGACACTAAATTGTTACTGTCACAGTAGCTACTGTAATGAATCCTGGGTTCCATGCCTGTGAGCCTATGTGACAAGTCTTGCAAAAGCTGCAGAGGCCATTCAAAAACCTTGAAACCAAATCAGGAGACTGACATGTACATCCCTGCTGTGTTCTAACCTGCAGTGTGCTCTAGGGCTGAGAGCAGATGATATGTCAAGGGTATGAGATGAGATATCAAGGGTAAAATTGGACCAAAGGATTCTATCAGTTTTTATGAACTACATGAACTCATCAATAAACTACCAAAAATAAAAATGCTTCTTAAATGTAATGTCATCTCCAGAAATCAAAGGATTCCAGGAAATCTCAACCATGTGCCAGTATAAACTTGGGATATTCCTTACCATTATTATTAATTGCTATATAAATACCTAGAAAACAGTTATTGTATAAACATCTATTAAGATGAAACTGAAAGTAGTATCACAAATAGCATATTTAGACAACGAAGATGTATTAGCTAGTGGCAAAATCGTTCTTGAAAATGGACCCTACGATAGTGCATTGGAAAGAAAATATTCCATTCATTCGAAGATGGTGGAGTAAGAGCAGACTGAAAGCAGTTAATGTTACTACTTTTCTACATTAAATCTTTCAATGAGTTATCAAGGGCTTTAAATACTGCTTAGCCTTCCAATATCTGACCCCTGCTACTCAATTTCTTTCTACTCTCTCCTTTGCTTCCTCTACTCCCACCAGTATGCTAAGCATGTCATCGTGGGAACCTTCTCTGAATCTCAGATTAGATTCATTCTCATTACACTCTTCCTTAGCAGTATTTTGTGTTTCATAATAATCATAATGGTTTCAATGAAATGCTTAGTGCCTATATTCCCTCCTAGAATATAGTTCAAGAAGTCATGGCTATTACTTTACGTTTTGAAGGGATATATTCCCAGTGGCTTAGTACAGTATCTGCTATGTGATAGGTACTTGGTTAATGTGCTGAAAGCAACAAATTAGTGGCTGTTTTAAACTCTCATCTAGTCATATAGAACATGCAAATAGTACCTAACCGTGTGTGAATTAAAAACTAAAGGAACAAATTTAAGTTTTTATTTCTACTCCCTCACCCCCTCACGTGGGGACATAAAAATATAGAGAAAGACAGGAGATTTATGTAGAGAATGCTCCAAATGTCTGTGACACTGACAAATGACTGACACAGAGAAAATGTAATCATATACTGTTCTTCAGAGTATGTAAGCTGAACCTGGTGAGTTATAAAAACAAATTAATAAAAGGCCAATTTAGTAATGGTTGAAGAAAATAGAACATGAAGCAGAAGGAAGGAAAGATAATAACCTTAATTTTATCTATCTTTTATTTGTTATTTACTCTGTATTGTCTCCAGTTGTTGGTTTTCTTTAAATTAACAAGCAAGATTGCTAATGTGATATCAAAGTAGTATTTTTTTTTTAAAAAATGTGAAAAAAGGCTTATCTCCAGGATGTTTTTCCCACCAAAAGTCTGATTGGTCACAGTTACTTAATGGCAGCTGTTGGCTTCAGGAAATGTCAAAGATGATAGAAAATGTGGGCTTGTGAAGTTGGAGTAAAGGGAACAGGAGAAATGTGAGGAGGAAGGAAGGAATCTGATCTGTCCCCTCTTCTCCAAATCCTAGCATTTTCTCAGTAGAGGCTAAATTGAAGATGTGGTCATGACCAGTTATGCGTGGACATAAGTATGCATCTGCCTTTCAGCTATTTGTGTGTCCCCAAGCACAAATCTCAGATTCAGCATATGGCGCCACGGCATCGCACTAGGAAAGAAGTCCATTTCATCGGAAATGTCTCTTTTTCTACTGTAGTGATTCCCTACTACCTCTCAAGAGTAAGATGCATCAGAACCATGTTAGATGCTATAAAATATACAGAATTTATCCTTGCTAAACACCTCCTGAATCAGAACCACCAGGTATGAGATGTAGGAATATGTATTTTATTAATAACCCCAGGTAATGCTGATCAACAACGGGCTAACACCACTGGTTAACTAATATTAAATGAGATATGATTTATTTTCTAATAAGTTGGCAGTCATTTATTGTTTCACTTCACAAGTCAGAAACACCATTTTCCAGAAGTTTATAAACTAAGATAGTCATCCTAAAAATGCAGTGTATTAAAAATGGAAGAAGAGTATCTGGTATTCAAACACCTCGATTCGAATGGAGTCTCCTTTGTTACTAACACTGAGACTTTTGGCCGAATAGACTGAATATGAAATGACTAATATTTGCATTTTTGACCTGCAAAATGGCACTTCTCATGGGGTTCAGCCTAATGGTCTAACTTTCTGAATATTGTTTCCTGTGTTTTAAATGGGATCTGGCATTATTGTCAGAAGGCTATTTTTGGATTGGAGTGCTTTTATAAGTGATCCTGCTCTACAGCTATAATGTGTACTGCTCTTTCATCTCTTTGGAGACCAGAACACTAGTAAATACTTGTCTTTATGTTTGGTCATTGTACACCACTAAGTCCAGTAATTTTTGTCATATATACATGAAAAACCTGCTGCACACTTTGGAAAATTTAATGATAACTATCAATACAAAAATTTAATGATAACCCAATTAAGGATGACTTCTTGTATGTTAGGACTAGCCTGACTTCTTGGAGTTGTCTTTCTGTATGTCTTTATGCAATTCTTTCAACCCTGATTCCCTCCACTCTACTGCCTTAGGAGGTCACAGAGCAGCTGCTTCATTACACTGCTGTCCCTTGTTGGATATGCTGTATTCAGTGAAGAAATGTTCAATTCCAGGAAGAGTTCTCCAATATTAACATACTGGCCACGCTGCAGACCTCAGCGTGGTGATTACAACCAGCTACTTACACTAAAAAGGTTCATTGCCTGCCACAAGTTACCAAACTAGCTCTAGTGTTCAATGAGCAATCACTGATGTTATCGTGGTGCTGTTTTAAAGAAGCTGCAGATGTTTTGATTTTCATAAATGTCAAGATTATAGTTTATCCAAGAAAAGATTGCTGGACAAGTTATTAATAGCCAGAAAAGCTTAGCAAATGAATCAACCAGAGATGACTTAACAAGAAGTTAACTTAACAAGAAGTTGGTGATTTGGGGGGAGCCAATATTAGTTTGCCAAAAACAAGTTAAAATGATTTGTCTTTGAACTTTCTTTTTCTGCGTAATTTTATTTGCTTTGTAATTTAAGATATTTAATAATATCTTTCACAACATCTTTCATAATGTCCTTTTGAAAATATTTGGAAAACGGGCATTTGTGATTGAATATATGTGCTGGTGAATGAATGGGTGGAAGCACAGCCAGTTGAGAATTGCACTAAATGTGTGTTATCTGGAGAGATCTTAAGTGGCCTAAGTGCAGTGATTCACTTGAGAGGTTATTGTACACTTCTCTTCCTACTGCCTCATGTAGAGATATCACATAGGGTGGTTGAAAGTGACCATGATGGGACTGGTCCACCGTACAAATCAAGGTATTATTTTGCTCTAGAGAATCAGTTTATAAATATTTACCAGCACACCACTGTGCTTATGCTTTCCCTCTAACATTTTTGTATTTAGTCATTCATAAAAATACTATATTTATGAATCAGTGTGCTAGAGTTAGGGGAGAAAAAGATGTTACATTTTGCTGAAGCTGCTTCTTGTCTAGGATAGATAGACATATGGCCTGCAAAATCCTACATATTTTCTTCCATTGATTTCTTATTCTTATCCTACACCAGTTTCTCTACCACATGCTGTATTCCTGCTCAAACGGGGTCATTTTGTTTTTCCCATGTTCATTTTTGCTTCAAGCTTTTGTACCAATGCATTCCTTGAAAACATGGAAGGACTGTTGGATAAATATTTGCCAATGAGATAATTTGCACTCAGAAATAAGACTGCCAGCAGACATAAACGCTAATACCAAATAATCTTCTTTTCCTTTCTCTGTAGGAAAGTAATACTGAACCACATTTACTGAGCTTTCAAATGAAGGTAATACTTATCCCCAAATACTAGAACCATGGGACAGAACCCTGTAGGCCTTGGTCACTCAATTCTCTGTAGGCCTTGGTCACTCAATTCTCTGGAAGTTGTACTCGATTCAAATATATTATTGAAGGGTGTTTGACCCTTCAAGTAGTATGTTCATTCAACTCTCTTAAAGATTCAGTAAACCTTTATTACAGATGGAATTTATGGATCCATATTATGGTTTCACAACACAATGTTAATCCTATAGATTTGAGTCACTACTGACAATATCTAAGACCCTGAACTATAATGTTGAACTATCAGTAGCTACATTCTAGACAATCACTAAAAAAGTAATTTTATGTTCACCACCATTTATTATTTGTTACCCATTTGTTAAAGATTTATTTACAAGAACTAGGGTACAGGCCAGAGGCATGGGGGTGAGAGGATTCACCAGAGACAGAATGGGGAACAGAACAGGCAGATCTACTGAAATACAATGCTGAGGGGAAGCAGCAGGAGAGGCAGGAGAGGTCTGCTGCGCCATGTGGATCATTTTCCCAGCCAGTGGCCAGGATCGAACTCATGCTGCAGTGGCTGCAATTTGCCTCATAATGTATTGCTTAACCCATTGCACCACTAGGGAGAACCCTATTTGTTACCCATTCAAATTATAAAAAATATTTTATGTGTGGTATTGTTTGAAGAACACACGGTATGTATACTTTCTCTGCTAGGAATTTCCTGAATTTCTAGATTGTCACAACAGAAGATTTGATAGCTAGATCACATTGTATTGCCTTCCTCCCTGACAGAAATGCCTTACTGAAGGACAGTCTAAGAAACACCTTTGTAAAATTGTGTGGTGCTGTAGCACGAATAAAAAAATCTGTGAAACTAAACATAGTCTGAAATTTCTTGCTGGAATATATTGGTATTTCAAATTGTGTGACAGATATAGGACAAAAATAAAGGAGTGTTTTTTTTTTAATTGCTATATCCTATTGCTTGTTAGCTTTTAGTAAAAAAAAAGTGTGATTTTTTTTAGTTTTAAACTGTAACGCAGTAAAAGAAAGATGGAAAGAAAAAAGTATTTCAGAACTTGCTTGTATAATAATTAAAAATAAGTTATTCATCTACATAATAACCTCTTTTATGACCCTGCTCTGAAAGAAAAAAAAGTCTTATTTCATTCTTTATTCTAGGACTAAGTGTATTCCTGAGCAATTATTTTATTTAATATTATAAATCCTGTGAAATATGCAATTGCTTTAATGTGCCATTTTATTTTTAATCTTAAAATAATAAAAGCCAAATCTGTGCCACATTTTAAATTTCTGCTGTCTTTTCTAAAGGAATATATCTGTTGAAGCATCCTCAAATATTTTCTGAACCAGTATGGCATATAAGTATATAATTTAAACAAAAATGAATACTTGCTTAGTTCCATCACATTTTCATGATCTGTATCTCCTCTATCTAGCACAAAAGTAAACCTTTCAAACTGTCTAGAATACTAATGGTAGATGGTCAAGTCACATTTTTTCTTGGACAGCGCTAGACAATTGTTCCTCATTAGCTCCACTTTCAGAGATTATATATAAATCACTTCACTTCATTATTAAGGAGCTATGACACAAAGCAAGTCAGCATTACTTGCAAACCCATGTTTTCTCACATGAACTCACGTCATTGTTGATCGAGACTTGAGAATTGCCTTAATCCCTGGAAAATAGGTGGGTAGGATGGTACTCTCAATAGGAATGTCCTGACAACTTACCCCATACTTGGGGAGACAGGGTAGATGTACTCCAGAGAGCTATTGTGTACCTACAGACTGATATAACTGCATATCATGAAACATAAGGATCTTGAACTCCACGTCTTGTTCTGTCCCCAACGTTATACATCATTGCTGAATTCTGTCTTTCTTTCTTATGCTTAAAGAGACCATGTGTTCAGCTTAATGAATAAGAACTTTCACTTTTTGTTGATGATAATAGATGACCTAAACGTTGAAGGCTTCTCTGGGTCTAACAGGTATATTGAATAGAGCTCCCAGACATTTGTAATTATTTTGGTACCCTTAGTCAACTTGCAAAATGGGACAGTCTCCAGTGTGTTTTATTGCCTTCATATTTCAGTCAGTAGTAGCATCTCATAGACTAGCTCACATTCTATTCAGTTGCTGATCTGTCTGGTTGAGTAGGGTTAAATCAAAAGAGCAATTTATTCATGACACGATTCCAAATATTGAAAGGTTTGTTTCTCCTGCAGGCAGATGAGATCACTGGAGAGAATCAAAGGATAGGCTTTTATGACTCCTGCCTCTATATATCATGCTTTCTAGAAATGACTGCCTGTAATAGTATTCACTACCCTTTGAAATGTAAAACCTTGAAAACATTGTATACTACAATCTTGCCATGAGTCAAGGCAAGACTCAAAATATTTCTACAGTTAGAGAAGTAATAAGAACTTACGGAAATTTTAATACTACACATTTTATTAAGTATACATTTAGTGGGTATCTATGATAGAATATAGTGAATACTTTTTGCAGGCTCTTTGTGTATAGGCATACATAAATAGGTTTAAAGATAACAGACATCTGCTGAATCAGTGCTACTCTATGGAGGGCATGTATGACTATAACAGTTATCTCCAAATGCATGGAACTTGATCCTCAACTGACATTAAGATGATTACTCTATTTATTACTCTACAATTTAATGTTTTATTTGAAACCAGAGTGATATTTAATCTTTGACCTACACATTTTAAAATTAGGTTGGTGCCCTACAGTATGGGACTTAATTTACTTTAGTTAAATTAGTATGTCCAATTTGAAAGACAACGCAACATCTTTTGCTCAGCACAGCTGTAGGAAATTTCCAACAGAGAAGAAACTTCCCACTGCGTTTAAACATTGAATGTATTTACAGAAGATTAAAAATATCAGCACTTTACAGTCACATGCTGGTGAAAATTGCCTTTGAAATAATTCATGAAGTAGGAAAAATGGAATTTTAGTAACTAATATAAACCAGTCTTGGTTAAGATTTAGTATTTATACAACATTGGGGGATATTTCATTTATAAATATGTTCAATGGTATATTTTATTTATGTTAGCATTTTTATTACAAACCCTAGAGCATTTTAAATAGACTTATTAAAATCTTCACTTCTCCACTCTGATTTGGGAAATGCTTACATCTCTTGCCTGGTATTTTCCTTATAGTTTCAGAACAGTCACAATAGAGAATCATTAACAAGTGAATTCGTTTGTAGATTGAAAAAATAGAATCATTCATATAGATGACTATAGGAAAAAAATTAGGAAGCCCAAAATATACATATAAAACATACATCAGCCCCATTCATTGTGCTCATAGGCCTTCAAAGATAAAGTTAATCTCTTAGAATATATGACATTTGGATAGTGTTGTCCCTCTGAATTATCAGTCAAATGTCCCTTGAGCAAAAGCAAAATTACTTCCACCTTAAACAGTCAGACCCAATAGAACACATCAAGATACACAATGTCAGAAGCCTTCCAGCCATTCCTGGATGCTGTTTTGCTATCACAAATTGACACTGATATCAAAATTTCTTCATCAATCAGTTCTCCTGAACTAACAGGTTAGTTTCTTTTTGACTTCCTCTGTAGACTACAGTTAATTTAGTTTTCCTTAAACAGGCATCTGAGAGGTTATTGTGAGTGACTAGAGATCCAGATGACAATTAATAATATTCTAAATTGGTTATGCCACAAGGTGGCAGCCTTGCAAGTCCAGTATTGTCTTTTAGCAAGTATTTACCAAATCTTTGGCTCCTAAGTGCCTATCTAATGGAGCCATTTAATAGCTATTTCTTACCCCACTCCTGTAGGATTTTAGGCTCATAAACCTTTTTCCCAATAGTAGAAGGATAATGGCGCATAGGACAAATATTGCCCATTTATGGCAAGATAATGATTGGAAGGCAGAGGAAGATGAGGGAAAGATGGAAGCAGTCATCAATTTCCTAGCATATAGCTGCAGGGTGTAAGAAGGAGGTTTTGTTTTGTTTTTTTAATAAATAAGAAAATCAACAACAGTTAAGAAGGAGGCTACTGCTTTCACTCCCTGTGGAGAGAGGTAGGAAAAGGTCACTTCTTGGGCTGCCCCTCCCCACCAACTTCAAAAAAGACTCCAGGAACTTGACTTAAAATGGGATCCAATAATGGGCCTCCCTGGTGGCATAGAGGGTTGAGCACCACACTGTGAAGCATCCACTGCACAGCAGCACTAGTTTGATCCCAGTCGGAACCCACATGGCGCTGCAGACCTCTCCTGCCTCGCCCCCTGCTCCCCTCAGCAGTGTATCTCTGTTCATCTGCCTGTTCACTCCACACTCTGTCTCTAGTGAATACTCTCACCTCCTGCCACTCTGGTTTGTACCCCAGCTCATGTATACATAAAAACTAAAAAAAAAAAAAAATTAAAAAAAAAGGGATTCAATAGAGGGAAACCCTAAAGTTTCCCTTTCCTGAACCAACCCCAATTCTAGCATTGATTTAAGATCTGGTTGGCCTGATCAGAGAGGCTCACTACAGCTGTGGGAACAGCAGATAAGATAGTGGATCAGCTGGAATCAGTAACCTGCCTCCAGAGGAGACCAAGTTGAGCTCCAGCTATTCTGACTAGGTTAAAACTGACCAGTTACACCAACCACAGATTTTTGCCATACTGTCAGTAAGGTTAACCACACCTGTAGTTACTAGAAATGTTTCCCCAGAGACCAAAAACTTTAGAGGGCATCACACTTGAGGACCTTGGCTCTTTTTCATGTCAGGACTATCCTTAAAACCCTTCTCTCCATATACCTAACACCACCTTAGGGAGAGATGCAAGGGGAAGGGAAGTCCACCAGAAGATTAAATATTTAATTCCAAAAATCAAAAAATGTGCCATTATAAAAAAAATGTTTGTCAATATATAATTTCACCAGAGTAAGTTTAAACCAGATAAAATATTTAGTGATTTTTTTCTCCTTTGACAAATTCATGGTTGAGGGTGGTATATGGGTGACAGAACAAGTTTCATTTCATTTCAATTACTTACCCCACAAGAAGGAGGGAAAGTGATCTCCTCAGTTTTCCTCTTCGCTGAGGGAAACCCGTTTTTCTTTCTTAAGTCTGTGGAGAGAGCGAGAAAACACTATAGCATTCTTTTTTTCTAACATCTTCTATATGTTTGAAATGATGTGCAAAGGTCTGTTCTTGAAATTAAAGAACATGCTCTAAGTTCCATCTTTAAAATAGAAATTAGTCTTTAATCAGACTATATCTACCAAGTATAAGAAGCTATGCTTGCAGCTATAAATAGTGCTCAGTATAAATTATCAGCAGTGTAGTCAAGTCAGTCCTTTCCTATGTTCCCTCTCTACAGTCTTTCACACATTCAACCTATTCTTCACCGTTGTGATTTCCATCTACTTCTTTCAGTCCAACAGCTCCTTGGTGCTGTTATTTGTGTCCTCCCAGCTATGATTAGTTGAGATAGTAATTCAAATGCCAGCTTTTGTGTTGCCTGTTGGTTTGTTGATGCGAGAGATTATTAGGGATACTTACAGTCAATAAAGTTAGTTGTTGCAACAAGTGAGAGTGTACCTTGAGGAACAATGGAACACTCCAACAAGAACCTAGGAGATTATTCCAGGAAATATTTGGGCTTATGCTTATAGACTTCAGAGAGAATGCAAGTCATCTTATGTTTTTCTTGCTGTGCATGTTGTAGAAAATAGGAGCAGTGTTTTCTAGATGGCAGAAGAACCCTAGAAGGGCTGGTGCACTAGGCAGTAAGTTAGCAGAGAGATGAGAATGTTGGTCCTTTTTGTGGTTGCACAGAGACTTTCTTTTGTTGCTTCTATTTAGATATCTTTGCAGCACATTTAGATATCTTTCATCACATTTTATCACGGTCATGGAGAATCTTTGTTGATGGTCTTTAAACTATGTTCAGCAAGAACCCACTGTACTCTGCTTGGCAGAACCAAGGCCAACGACCAGTTGTCAATACTCAGGCCTCTTATTTTTTGCCTCATATAAACTTTCTCACTCTGAACTACTAGATCCACCATATCGATTATCAAGTTTCTGCTGTCAAGAGTTGATATGAAGAAAATTGCGATTATTTGCTTTGAAAATCCATTACAGATAAATGCTTTCTACCACCAAGTGCTCCTTTACTGATCCTCAAAAAGAAAAAAATATATATGCTTTTGTAGAATTTCTATTATAATGACTGTAGAAGTCATTTCAAACTCTTCATAGACTCAAGTCTATACCAGAAGGGTATAATTTAATCAAAGAATCTCTTATTCTTAATAAATGAATTTATTACACAATAGCTGAAAGGTTGAGTCCATATAATTTCAATAGTTATTATTTTAATTATAATTAGAAATATTTGCTTCCTAATTCCTCCCTTCTATATTATTTCTAAATTTCTCTATGAGGTTCAATTCCCCCCCTTATTCCAGAAGAGGAGTCCCACTTTCCTGTCAAAGCTACTAGTGCTCCAGATTCCATGAAATCTAACCACCTCTAAGATAACTGTCCTATTAGCCCTTTCCTATTTGTCTGCCATATTCCTTTTTTTAGTTTTCATGTATCAAAGACAATTTTCCCTTATCTACATATATTCACATCTATTCCTAAACTAGGAATAAGCTATCCTATAGTTCCTTGAGCTGCCCTCCCCTTTTAAAAAACACTCATTTACTCTGTTTTCCTCATTCATTTTCTATGTTGAAATTTTTTAAAAAAATTAAATTACAGATAAAAATATAGCATCTGTGTTTTACCACCAAATTTTTCTTTTTTTAAAAAGATTTATTTATTTATGCACACAAGCACTGGGGTACAGGCCAGAGGTGCAGGGGGCGAGAGGATTCACCACAGAGAGTGGGGAGCAGAACAGGAAGAGCAACAGAAGTACACTGCTGAGGGGAGCAGCAGGCACAGCAGGAGAGGTCTGCTGCGCCATGTGGGTCCCCTCCCTGGCCAGCAGCAGGGATTGAACTCGTGCTGCAGTGGCTGAGGTTTGCCTCATGGTGTGTTGCTTAACCCACTGCACCACCAGAGAGGCCCTACCACCAAATTTTTCAAGTATTCATGTTCCTCTTATGATAAACATTGCTTTTTTTTAAAATTGAGGTAACACTGGTTGACAACACACCCTTCAGATGTATCTTACTACACCACATCCACCACCAAGGCAGTGAAATTCCCCTCAACATACTCCATTGTTCCCCCACCCCACTTTCCTCTTACCCTTTTCCTTCTCTCTGGTAGCATCAATTCTACAGAAAGGTTTTGAGATTATTTTAATAAAATTTACTATTGGAATGCCATTTTGTTATCTTATAGACACTGACAGAACTACCCTGGTTATAAGTCCATACATCAAATAAAAAGCAACCAAGTCATTTTTCATAATTTCTGTATCTCTCTTAGCATTACTTTGATCTCCAAGTCACTTTTGTCTGAAATTCTGTCATTCTGACTTTCGTTTCCCCCTCCCCAACACCAGTTCACTCTGTCCTAATGATTTTCTCCTTCCCATGATCTTTCACAATGTTCTATCCTTTCCTTGCTATTGTTGCCATCAGAGCCCAAACCTTATCACTTCATGCAGAGGCTTTTTCAATATTTCTATTATTGACCTCCTGAGTCTACTAGTCCCAATTCATTTTTTATATTTTTAGGTTTATCTTCCTGAAATACCTGAATGAGCCCATACGCTGTTTAAACAGAAGTCAAATATCCATAAAATGTGACCATATTCTTTCACTAGACCATCAAAATTCTCCAAAACAGAATTTCTTCTTGAGAGTCTGGACCCAGAGTCCTATGATCCAACTCCACTCTAATATTCATCATGCTCTGATGATACATTTTTCTTACTACATTCATTTCTATTTCCAAGTTGTCTGACTTATATAGAATTCACTCTTGATCTTTCCTTTATTAAAACCTATGCACCCTTAAGACTAGTTTACTTTCTACACAAGTTGACTTTCCTGACCACTTCATACTGTGTTAACATGATTTAGTTTATGCTATTTGTATGAGTGCTATGTCACTGGATGATCTATGCAATATGCTGTCCCACAGAAAACACACTCTTTCTCTCTGAACTAAATATTCTAGGAGGCTGATATTGGTGGTAAAAAAAAATTACCTTAATATCTCCATTCTCCCAGGTTTCCCATTTAGTACTTGTAATTCCTAGACTCAAAATGTGCTCTTCATTCTCTTATCTAAACTTGCCCTTGATATCACATTCGAATGACTCGTTATTTTTGGATACTTGGTTATCTAATGATGTAAAAAACAAGGTATACATTATCCTCCCCCACCCCGAAGACTGAAAGAAATTATTGTTTTAGCTATTTAGAATGTTGTCTCAGAAACCATTTTTGATGTTGGGAGATAATATGAGTCAGGAAATCTTCAGTGATAGAGTGGATCCCATTTCTCCCATGTTCAGATGGTGCAAATGACAAAGGAATTAAAATGTCTTCACGATTGTCAGTCGTTATAAATTAACAACCAGTCTTGGAAACTTAGAACTATCTCTGACATAACCTAGAGCTTACTTAGCTATCATAAAAATAGAAGTGGTGGGCATTTAAATAGCTTAGTTTTATATTCATCAATTAAGATTAGTAAGTTCCTTCTACAAAAGGTGTTGTTTAACTACCAATCCCTGCTAATTGGTGATCTTCTTTGATGTTGGTGTTTCTTTCTGTGCTTCACAATATCGTCCTAAGAGTATGAGTTCCCATGCAGCATTAGATCCTCAACACAAAGAGATTTTGCTATTTCTGCTGGCTGCATACCAGCTCCTTTAGTAATTTTTCCTTAGAATCATAATGAATAATAAAGTGTGTTCTCTGTGCTACTCAGCTCTTACATATCTCCACCCACCTATCTTCTGTTCCAAAAGCTAAAAAAGTAAGCCTACATACACTTTAAAATATCTTATGGTGGACTTTATTTAGAATTCTATACTGGGAGTTCACATTTTTATTATTTCTTATAAATATGCTGCAATACCAAAATTGCCCTTTCTCCTAAAAACTAGTCAGAAAATTATTTCCCTTTGTAAATTAATTCCATATCACTATATTATTTATTGGATGAGGTAAAATTAATCAAACATATGGATTTATATTGTTGAAGATAATCTTGTTTTGAATACCTCAGCTTTCAAGGAGAAACAAGTGTCCCCTGTCCAACAAATCAAAGTATAAAATGGGCAACTACCACCAGTCAGGGAGTTTGAGCAACCTATAAACTCAGAAAAAAGATAATTCTAAGTAGTTCAAAGATTTTAGCCACTGTCAAGAACATTATCGAGATAGGAGCATTAAGAGTACTCTGTCTTCACAGAATAGAGTGAAGTGTTAGGAGAGAAATTAATGCCATATCTTTAAATAGCACTTAAGAATAATAGTAGAGAACTTATAGGACCAGAACTATGAAACGCATGCATGGGTGACTACTGCAGGGACAGCAAGTTTCCAGTTTATAGAATGATAATATTAGAACAAATTTTGAAAGATATAGATTCCTAAGTTAGCACTGTTCATTTGTCATCTAATAAATGCTTCCTTACCCAATTATCTTTTGTTGCCTTACAATAAGTTTTGCCCTGTTGTATTAGCTGAGTAAATGAGGGATGAAACTCATGGTAAACATTTCTATTATGTTGATATGCTAGTGTTAAACAAATCTCTGGCTCCCAAGAACAAATTAGGACCCAAATTAGCTCAATTAGTCATATTTTCCTTTATACACATAGCTGTTTGGCAAATATCAGATTGAGAGTATGTTTGTGGGAATTAACTCATCTCTGCATTGTGAATGATGTAGACTTGTCTCCTTGGAATGCAACACTCTAAATTTCCCCTGCTCTCTTGAAGTAAACCAGTGCTACATGGTATGGTTTGGTAGGTTATTTGGGGGTCTGGGAATATTAAAAAATTACTGCAGATGCATAATATTAACAGTTCTTCAAGACCTAAACAATAACCCACCAAATGACCAAATAGGAAAGCTCTACTTTGGGCTACTAGGGAAAAACTTAATGCATTTGTCAACACAGGAGAGACTAATAAGGGTAAAAACAATTTCTTGTGCCTGCCTTTATTTTTAAATATCATACCATGCCAATTTGATCAAATTACTAGTTGTGAAGACTGGAAGGAAACCACTTTTTTTTTGCAGAATTTCACTTATAGTTTCAAAGGGAGTGTTACTCTAATATGTTTTTTTTTACAAACCCAAGATTATATTGGTAATTTTCCAACTAACTTTACAAATTATCTTAATCCTTAAGCTAGATACAGAATGTTAACACAGTGGAAACAAACTGCAAATCTCTAAAGCACTTTTATTTTCTCTGCTACAGAGATATTAATTGAAGAATTAACACCTTCAATTAATGGGAACTAGAGATCATCTACTCTCTCCTTCAGAATTAGTAATAGACCAAGGCTTACAAACCCCTGGGTGAATAAATAGCTGACTGAAAAAGGACTAAAGAGCCACTGTTACTGCAACCCAGGATCATTGTGTGGACATATTTTGTGAACACATTTGTTTTCTCCAAAGAGGAAATACACATGGCCAATAGGCACATGAGAAAATGCTCAACATCCCTCATAATCAGGGAAATGCAAATTAAAACCACAATGAGGTACCACCTCACATGGGTTAAGAATGGCACACATTAAAACAACAACAACAACAACAAATGCTGGTGAGGATGTGGAGAAAAAGGAACCCTAGTACACTGCTGGTGGGAATGCAAGCTATTCCAACCATTATAGAAGACCGTATGGAGGTTCCTCAGTCTACTAGAAATGGAATTACCATACGATCCGACAATCCCGCTCCTAGGAATCTACCCAAGGGACACAAAAACACTGATCCAAAAGAGCACCTATACTCCTATGTTTATCACAGCACTATTTGTAATTGGTAAGACCTGGAAACAACCCAAAAGCCCAAAAGTAGAGGACTGGATCAAGAAGATGTGGTACATATACACAATGGAATATTATTCAGCAATCAGAAATGAGAAACTAGGGACACTTATAGCAACATGGATGGAACTAGGAGGAATTATACTCAGTGAAACAAGTCAGAAGGCAAGAGAAAAATATCGGATGGCTTCACTATTAGGAGGAATATGAAAGAACAACAACAACAAAGAATAAGCTCAAGGAATTGGGCAATCATAACCAAAAGCAAACAAAAAAACTCAACAAGACCAAAAAGCCAAGATAAACCAAAGGGACCATGGTGGGGAGGGGAAGGGGGAAGGTCAAAGATGGGGATGAGGGCAGAGGGTACACAAGGGACTGAGGTGATGGTGCGCCGGTGAAATGGTGGTGGGTACTCCCTGGGGACTACAAATGAAGTCAAATATAATTAATAAAAAAATAAATTTTAATAAACTGCAACATATATTCATCCTAAAAAGATCTCCCTTAGGATTGCTCTTTAATCAGCATGATTGAGATTCCTGAAAAATAATTCTGTACTGAAAAGTCCAAAATTGGTAATCATTTATTCTGTTAATAAAAGTGGGCTTTTTTGTCACAAGAATGGGTAATCATGGGAAGTGTAGAGAAGTAAAGGGAGAAAAAAAAGCCTGCAATCATCAAATGAAGAATAAATGCAACCTCAAGATTTTAGTTATTTTTATGAACATGGTCATCATTTATTTTCTCATTTCAAACATTCTGTGTCTTATTATGTAAAAGAAGGTAAAAGCCATCACACAAGAAAATGTTAATCCTGTTCTTCCCTCCTAGAGTGAGCCAGGTTCTTAATCCCTTAGATGGAAATGTTCTGAAGGATCCTTAAGTTTAAAAAATCTAGAAACTGGCAGAGAAAGTGAAAATGATTTAGACTAAATGAATTTTTTATTGCCCCTGTGGGAGGGAAACACAAATGACTCAGCTATTTTAAAAAGATTTAAGATTAATTTGAAGAATCTTTATGATTCATCTACATTTATTTTTTTCTATCACAAAACCATTTATAATACTGTTTTCAAAATAAGAGATAGAATTGATAATAAGAAGGATACAAATATGAGTATAATTAAAGGGAAATTATTTTTAAAAGTTAACCAATGTATTGCTTTCAGACAGTAAACACTAGCTTTGGGTTACACACACACACACAACACACAGAGTTATATATATATGTATATATATTTAAAGATTATCATTTTATGGCAACCATGTATGTTGCTTAGCTGGAGACAAATTCATTTCTCAAGTTTCAAGATAGAAAAGTTACCTCTGAAAAACCCACAGACTTTCATAAATATAACTATTGTAAAATATTTTTAAAGTTCAGAAGTGAAAGTAATTTTTTTCTCTACTTCAGTGAGTAGTCTAAAAACATACTAGCTTCTTTTTTCATTTGTTTTCTTTTTCAGGTTATGTCATTGGACTGGAAACACTGATTAATTAGCTGCTACTGATTGTGGTGGATGCAAAATGCCTCACTTAAAGACTCAATATATTTATTTACAAGCAAAGGGGTATGTTATGTAGGTCAGATCCTTTGATGTCACTATTGCTTAGGAGAGAGCTAGACAGAATGTGGTCAGTTTCTCTTGTGTCATCAAAATCCATCAGTGCAAATTCCTAGTCATGGAGACTTAATGTTTACCCAGTATCATTTTCATGCTTTCCAAAGACACTGCTGAAAATTACTGACCCTCATACCCTCCTCATAATTTCTGTATTAGCTACACAAACAAAGAATTGGTGAATAGTTTTTGACAGGGAAAATTGTAGAAATTGTTCCAGTTTCAACAGAGTTTAAAAACACAGTTTTGTGTAGGTTGTACTTTTTTTGACTCTTATTTTTTCCCACTTTTGTAATATTTTTACTATCAGTTCGGAAACTCTGAAAAAAAGTTACCAAATGTGGCATAGCAGCAATAGATGTATAAGAAGAAGAAAGGAACTTGTACGTGTTGTCCAGGCTGGACTTGTCTTCTCAATTATCAGATCACCTCCAACTCTTCAAGTTCGTCTATCACCTATCCAAACAAAAAATTGCCAGTAGCACAGCAAAACTGGCATTTGGAAGTGTTTCTGCTCAATAAAACATGGACCAAAAATGCCAGATTGTATTGATCTTGTCAGTATTCTTTCCCCATTAACGCTGTTCTTCTGATCTATCCTTTTCTCCTATCTACTGTGCCTCACATCTATAGCCAGGCTCCCTTTAAAGTCCTCCCGTCGGGCCTCCCTGGTGGCGCAGCGGGTTAAGCAACACACTATAAAGCAAACCGCAGCCACTGCAGCACGAGTTCGATCCCTGCCACTGGCCAGGGTGGGGACCCACATGGTGCAGCAGACCTCTCCTGCTGTGCCTGCTGCTCCCCTCAGCAGTGTATTTCCGTTGATCTGCCTGTTCTGCTCCCCGCTCTCTGTGGTGAATCCTGTCACCCCCCCACACCTCTGGCCTGTACCCCAGTGCTTGTATGCATAAATAAATAAATCTTCAAAAAAAATAAAGTCCTCCTGTCTCTTTCCAACCACTTTTCAGTTTTATTATTTCTCATATTCTGCCCAGCTCTTAACACAGATTCTCATTCTTTATCTCCTTGCCTGGACAACACAGGGGCAAGTGATTGTACTCTGATTGTTGTTTTATTTTCAATTTTCCAGCTCAGAGCATTCACAATTCTGATCTAATCCCCGAGACGGCGGCTGGCTGGAGTCCTGCTATATCAAGTGTGGTCTGAGGACCAACAGCACTGGCACTTCCTAACCCTTGAGGACACAGAATCTCAGTCTTCAGACCTACTAAATCAGAATCTTCGCATCTGCATTTTAACAACATTCCCAAGGTAAGAGAATTAAAGCATGAGAAGCATTGGGATAGAAGTTGCTAATTTTCAAATCTTATAATCCTTTAAGGGTATTAAAGAGTTGAGCCGCTTTTGAAAAGTGGATTTGTGAGATATCTTTGGCAGAAGCTGTTGTCATTCTATGATTTCACCTGTTACCCTCCTTAGTCCCCAACAAACACGCCAGTTTCAAGGTGGGGATGACTAGATCTTACCCCAAGTTAAAAGAGAAGGGTTACAAGGGAGCTAAGACCCTCATATATGCTCTTTGAGATTGTTAAGTGACAGTGGATTGGAATATCATTTCTGAGTAGGAAACCATGGAGGCAGATCAGATAAGAAGTTGAGCTCATTAGTGGCAAAGCAAAGCAAACGTTATTATATTGGAATCAGCCTGTGCTCCACTTTGACAAGGAAGAAAATATGTGTTTTCCATGGTTCACCAGCAAGAGAAAACTGGAGCCATCTTGATTCTTTACCAAAAATTCCAACTGGGGAAGGGAACTGCCAAATCTAGTCATTCCTCCAAGTTAAATCCACCAGACTCACTGCAGTCAAGGAAAGTTAAGTTCATTAGACTCATTTTGATGGTCTCAGTAGTGCCTCAGAACAGAAGTAAGAGGAGAATATATAGAAAAGTTTTGAATCTGAGTTTGGCGATGCTAAGGCTAATCTTGTGAAGAGAGGAACTTGTTAGGGTGGCATAGTTTATGATATACAAGCTTTAAATACCTTAATCAATTCACAGTCCTATATTCCAAAAGAAACTATTTCCTGCAACTAGTAGGCAAACTATTTTTGCTTATTTTCAGTATGTGGCCTTATGTGACCACATTGTCTAGGTTTGGGAGTAGGTGGGAATAGGAAGTTACCAATGCTAAGTATGTGTTTCATTTTGAGGTGGTATAAATGCTCTGAGATATTACTGTGCCGATGACTAATATGGTTACAGTAAAGCCACCAAATCACATATTTTAACAAGGTGAAACTTATAATATGTAAATTTTATTTCAACAAAGCAGTTGTTAAATATATAGACATATATAGTGGGAGGATAGATGGATGGATAGATAGATGATAGACAGACAGACAGACAGATAGGCAGAGTAAATACGAGTCTAAAGATCTGTGAGGCAGCAACTAGAATCACTGGTTAGCTCTGAAACAACCAGCTCATTAACTCCTTCTGTTTTCTTTTTAAAAAGCACAGCTCTAGTTTCAACTATGCTTTTGGGTACTTTGTTAGGAGCTAGTCAGAAAAACAGCTATGGGGGGGCAATATATTTTAGGAAATACTTTGGTATTCTATTGAATTATATTTTAAAATGATTTAGAAAATCGAAGTCTAGTTTTCAAAGTAATCAGGTATCAGAAATTTTATACATGACATATGCCATTTACTACAGCAAAACTACCCAGAAATGGGGGGAGGGAATCACTCCCCTCAATTTTTGTGTAATATTCTCTACATAGCACAGGCTATTTTCAACAGAAGCTACTGTTTTATCTATAAAACCCACTTCATATTAAAGTAACAGATTACAGGGCTTCCCTGGTGGCACAGCAGGTTGAACGCCACACCGAAGCATCCGCAGCACAGCAGTGCGAGTTCGATCCCTGGCCTGGGAGGGGACCCACATGGCGCAGCAGACCTCTCCTTCCTTGCCCACTGCTCCCCTCAGCAGTGTATTTCAGTTGATCTGCCTGTTCTACTCCCCACTCTGTCTCTGGTGAATCTCTCTCTCACATACACACCCCTCCCCACACTTCTGACCTGTACCCTAGCTCTTGTATGCATAAATAAATCTTTAAAAAAATAAAGTGACAGATTACATGTGTGCGTGCAGGTATCTCTAACTGCCTACAAAGTAAAACCTGAAAAGGTCAGCAAATTCAATCGTTTTGTAAAAGAAAAAGTTGGTAGTTCTAATTTGAACTACCTATGTTGTGCTTTTGTTGGCGTTCATCAATGAATCATTTTGAAGAACAAGTTGTTATGCTCCTACTCCATTCCAGTAAGCAACGTTGTGATGCTATTACCATTCACAATGATAAACCCACACATATGAGTATATATAAATCATAGTGGGTTGGGATATGTTGAAAAGTCAGGAACTAGTCAAGTCGGAGCTGTGGCCAATGTCCAGATTTTCTTCAAGACATGGAATGATTCTTGAACATCTGGCAGACAAACCAAGTGTGGAAGTCATATATCAATCAGAAGCAACCTCATTACTTTCCATTTTTAGATAGAACATTGTTTCCAGAAGGCCCAGTACTTCCTTCCAGCTCACTGTAGGGTCACCTGCCAGATTGCTCTCATGTTTTCATATTCCCAAGAGCTACTTCCATCAGTGTCTAATGGGCACCTCCCTATGGAGTCCTGACTCAGTCAGCAGCCCCATTTCTATATGAGGAATACTTCCAATATCCAAGCCTTGATCAGTCCACATGGTGACACTGCTTTTCCTCAGCAGATCTCCTGCAGTTCCTGACATAACACACTAGCAGTAAAGTTGGGCATGCATATAATCAGACACTGCTCCTGCCTTATCATCCACATGCTCCCACAAATACAATTTCCTCTGCTTCTGAAAGAGCAATTTCTAATTTCCCCACTCTGTCCATCAAGGAAAACGCATTGGTAACATGAGGGCTGAACACCGATTCCCACCCTTGGCTGCACATTAGAATGGCCTGGGGACATCTAAAATTCCTGGTGTCCAGACCACATATCAGGACAACTAAATGAGAAACGCATGGGGCGGGACCCAGACATCTATCTATTCTAAAACTCTGTAGGTGATCCCAATGAGCGAGTCAACTTTGAGAATCTCTGTTCAGCCCCACATGCCATAAAAATTAGGGTCCATGGGTCAGTTGTTCAGTCATCACCTGTTTGTCAGTAATGAAAAATATCAAGCCCCAATCCAGGCCCAGTGAACAAAACCTGCATTCTAATAAGATCACAAATGATTACATATCTACACTAAAGTATAAAAAAGCACTGTTAGACACTTAGAATGAGTTTTTATGCCTCTAGTCTAGATGAGTTTCATTGTAAAAAGTTCGTGCAAAAGCAATGAGCCATGCGTGATCTTAGCCATGCTTAAAATGGCATGGGAATGAGAGAGAGGTCAGAACACTAGATCCAAAAGAGAAAAGGCAGAATTTGACCTCTACAGATAAATGACTTTGGTTCTATGTGAAAATCATCTCCAAAATGGATTATGAGGCTCCTGGTTTGTGAACAGAAGAGCAAGAAAAGTGTTAGTGAATACCAGGGGCCTTTATACTTTATAAGAACAAGTCATACAACTGAGCCAATTTCATTCCCTTTGTGCACAAAAGTCCAAAAACAGCAGGTTAGGAAAATGCTGTTACAGATTTACAGGTTTTTTAAGTGTGGCTAAACTTTCCCAAAGCCAATCATGAAAATTTAGAGATGTAGAATGGAAAAAAATAGCATTTCTGTTGAATAACTATTTCCAATGAATGCTAACATAAATAAGTAACCATAGTTGTTTTTTTTCCCCTGTGTGACTGTGTGTGTGAATAAGAGAGAAAAAGAAATGGTTTAAAATGAAGGGCTTGAGGCCTCCCTGGTGGCACAGTGGGTTGAGCACCACACGGTGGGGTTTCTGCAGCCACTGCAGTGCAAGTGCACATTCTTTTGCTGGCCAGGGAGGGGACCCCATGGCAGAGTAGATCTCTTCAGGTTCCCTGTTGCTCCCCTCAACAGCATACTTTGGTAGATATGTCTGCTCTGTTCCCCACTCTGTCTCTGGTGAATTTTCTCATCCCTACCCCTGCCCCATGCCGCTGGGCTGTACGCAAGCTCTTGTATGCATAAATAAACATTTTTTAAAATGAAGGGCTTGAAAGAGTTTCTTAAATACAGACTACTACAGCTTAGGTTATCACTACTACTTTGGATGATAACATTCAGAGTTTACATTCATAACGACTATTGTACAATAAGGAAAAATTACCTTAAAATTCATGTGCAAAAACCCAAACCAAACTAATCAACAGTACAAACAAAACCCTTTGAATTTTTTAAGATTTTCTTTAACTTATGTATACAAGAACTGGGGTACAGGTCAGAGGTGTGGGGGTGAGAGGATTCACCAGAGATGGAACGGGCAGATCGACTGAAATATACTGCTGAGGGGAGCAGCGGGGAGACAGGAAAGGCCTACTGTGTCATGTGGGTCCCCTCCCTGGCTGGGGATTGAACTCGTGCTGCAGTGGCTGTGGAGTCTTCACAGTGTGGTGCTTAACCCCTTGCACCACCAGGGAGGCCCAAAAACCTTTGAGTTTTATTTGCTAAGTAAAAATCAGACATAATTTGGCAACTAAGAAATTCTAAGGCTGCTATAATAGTAATATAGCATATAAATTAGATAACCTTTGTTGAATCTATCTTGACATTAGAAATAGAACAGTGGTTCACTAGGAAACTGTTGAGGGTATACATATTTTATTAGCAAGAATATATTTCTTGGGCCTCCCTGGTGGCGCAGTGGGTTAAGCAACAGATATGAAGCAAACCGCAGCCCCTGAAGCACGGGTTTGATCTCTGCCGCCTGTCAGGGAGAGGACCCACATGGCACAGCAGACCTCTCCTGCCTCGCCAGCTGCTCCCCTCAGCAGTGTATTTCAGTCAGTCTGCCTGTTCTGCTCCCGGCTCTGTCTCTGGTGAATCCTCTCACCTCCCTAGACTCTGGCCTGTACCCTAGCTCTTGTATGTATAAATAAATAAATCTTTAAAAAATATATATTTCCTGTTTTCTCAATGTATAGGACTTCACAGTTCATGTGTTTCTGCTATCACTGAGTCAAAAAACACCCTTACATATAATTTGACTTCTTAAAATATTATCAAATTATTATGCAGTTATTTTTCCAGAAAATAAAATACAGTTCCCAAGTTGTGACCCAAAGTGCAAATTATCTTACTCACCTTGAACTGAATACCTCATATTTTAAAATATTTTTCAAAAATCATGTTCAGACTCTCCAATAATTCAAAGAAAACTATTATCTTTCATTAGAAAAAAGGTTTCCATTTAGAGAAGAAAATAACCATTAAATGAAGGAGATCAATTGTCTTTTAGAAGCAACATGAAGTTGGAGGAAATGGTTTGGCAGGTGATAACATCATGAAAACGTGAACATCTTATTATGGAAATGAGCAAAGAGCTACATAGCTGTCAGCTTAACTGTAAATTTATGAGGAATTGTTTCACATTTATTTTTGAAGGCAGAGAAATTTGTTTTTATCCTTTTGTTGAACTGGTTTCCTAATTGCCTAAGCACAGGGTAATGATCGCCAAAGACTAGCTGATGATATATACAAAAATGGAAACAACGTAATCAGATATAAGAAGTATGCAGGACAGAAAAACAGGTGAGTGAAAATCCAAATGTACAGATAATATCATTATTAAGAAGAATAGCCTGGGTCTCCCTGGTGGCACAGGGGTTAAAGACAAGGCTATGAAATTATCGCCAGCCACAGCAGCATGAGTTTGATCCTTGCTTGGCCAGGGAGGGGACCCACATGGTGCAGCAGACCTCTCCTTTTTGGCCACTGATCCCCTCAGCAGTATACTTCAGTCTATCGGCCTGTTCTGCTCCCGACTCTGTCTCTGGTGAATCCTCTCACTCCCCATACTTCTAGCTTATACCCCAGTTCTCATATGTCTTTTTTTTTTTAAAGAATAGCTTTATTTCTTATAAGCAACTATTATTTCCAGACACAAAACAAGGTGCAGCTCTCCTTTTTATATTTTGATAAGCATGATCTTAAATGTTGCCTGTACTGTTGACTAAAAGGCAGTATTTGTGTCTACAGAAGTATAAATTATCCCGGATGCCTTTTCAGACAAAAAGAAGTCTTAGGTCTTCCTTTAAAAGCTCTGAGTTATAGATAGATCACTGTAATATAATTAGAATTAAGAGAGAATGACCAGCCATCCTACAAAATGTCTAAAAGTTAAATTTGCAAGTTACTAAGTAAATGAGTATAAAAGCTAACTATAACACTTACAAGAGGCCAAAATTATGGGCTAGAAGTAGCTTCCTAAATCACAGGACTTGCGAAAAATGATCTACATAGACCTTATGAAAGGCAGAAAAGGAGATCGCTCATTCATGCTGCTTTGTTGAGCTTACTGATGGGCAGCATGAGGTTAGGCAAGTGAAAGTGACCCAGTAACATGCAGGGCAGCCTAGTGGGGTCCAGGGATCACCGAACTAAAGATCTGAACAAGGGCCTTGCTGGTAGCACAAAAGGGTTGAGCACCACACTATGAGGCTTCCGCAGCCACTGCAATGCATGTTCGATTCCCACCAGGAAGGGGACACACATGGTGCAGCAGACCTCTCCTTGCCCCTTGCTCCCCTCAGTAGTGGATTTCAGTCCATCTGCCTGTTTTTTACCCCACTCTGACTCTGCTGAATCCTCTCACCCTCTGTACCTCTGGCCTATACCCCAGCTCTTGTATGCATAAGTAACAAAATCTTAAAAACAACTACAACAACAACAAAAAGATCTGATTGCGCACCTTACTGTATGTTTGACTTTGGGGAAGTCATCTTTTCCTTTTTGGGTTTTAGGTTTCTTCTTCAAAAAATAAAGGAGTTATGGGCCTCCCTGGCGGCTCAGTGGGTTGAGCAGTGCACTATGAGGCAGACCGCAGCCACTGCGGCACGAGTTTGATCCCTGCCGCCGACCCTGACCCGCATGGCGCCGCAGACCTCTCCTGCCTCGCCAGCTCGCTGCTCCCCTCGGCAGTGTATTTCGGTAGATCGACCTGTTCTGCTCCCCACTCTGTCTCTGGTGAATCCTCTCACCTCCCACACCTTTGGCCTGTATCCCTGCTCTTATATGCATAAATAAAGAAATCTTTAAAAAAATAAAGGAGTTCTAGTAAATGATGCTTGAGGTCACTTTCTGTTCCAAAATATTATGACTATATAGCTAAATATATTTTCATTCTATGATTTACATTCAGATGTTACATATTTATTTTGAAATTTTAATTTATCTTATAAAATATTAGGTATACCCTATAATTCAGTGAATTTCATTTACAAATAGAATGGATTAAATGATTCTAGACTTGTTTTTCATTTGGTCTTGAAATTGGCAACTATCTGTGCTCCTGAAACAGATAAGAGGGTCTAAAATGCAACCCCCCGACCCCATACCTACACATACCCTATACCTACACATACCCTTACCTACACTGTTCTCCATTCTATTCTTGATTAGCGGCAACAAGAAGACAATCTTAGCACATATCCTTAGCATAAGCTCCCATACTTTCTATCCACATGCACCATGCCACCCAGGAGTCATAACGAAACAAGCCAGCCAGAATGTACCAAATGCCTGTTGTGGGACTAACCTGTGCCAGAAGATATGAAAAGAGAAATGTGTCAGTAGTACTTGCTCTTCAGGAATTTTTATATAAACTAAGAGTTACATAAGTCTAAGGCCCAAGGATCTTCTTTATCTGTGACCCTCTACAAGTGTCCTTAAGCATCTCTGAACACCATGGTGTCAATGTCTCTGAAGACTGTTGACCCTCTGCAAGAGCAGAAACAATGTTCTTATCTTCCCATATCTCATCCAGAAGCATCTGCTCATGTAAGCACCTTGCACTCACACTATGTAAACTTAATGGCTTGAGTTAGAAGTGCAGATTAATATTAGCTGGTGCTAAAGAGAGAGCAGCCCTAGCTTTCACCCAAAGAAACAGTGACCACCACTCAAGAGTTCTAAATCAAAAGTCTGTTACCATCGGAGCATGTCATATTCTATTGATAAAATCACCATTTTGTGCTACGTCTTCTTTGATAAAACTGTAATAAGGCTCCTTCCTGACCTGGCAAGAGTCGGTAGAAACGACTATTAAAATTTATTGAATTGCTTCTTGCAGGCAGAGAGAGACAATGATCCTATATATTGATATCTGGAGTAAATTGAAAGGCGTGGTTTTTCCAATTTCCCTCGTAGATGATTTAAAAAATAACCTACTGAGAAAATTAGTGGAATGCTTCCTTAACATCTTATATCCACCCAATCTTAAGTACAATAATTTCTTCCATCAGTACAGTCAAAATGATTATTGTGGTGGTTTGGGGTTCATTTTAAAAGTATTAATTTCACTCACCGTCCAGCCACAAATTAAAATGTTTATCAATTCATTATTATAGGCCTTTAATTTTAGTAAAGATATTTAATCCAGTAAATAAATTAAAATAAATTCAAAAGAATCAAGAAAAATATTTAAGTATTATTTCAGCAACATTTTAGGAAAAGTAGTGGTTATTTTAATTATGGTATATGACTTATAATTTATTTTTTTCAGTTTATAATTGTGTCTGGACAGGCATATAAAATGTCTGGCAGTAAAAATATTACTTTTAAATCAATGTCAGGAATTTTTATGAACATAGCATTTGTGAGCAACAAAATAAGACAGAGGCATAAAGTATTTGGCACTGTTACTTAACAAAGAATGGCTGACTAGACTTTGTATCTATAACCTTAAGGACTAAACATTTTAGCATTTATTAAATGATACCATCCCTGTAACCTCATTAAAACCTTGGATATCAAAATGAATGATAATCAAGATTATAAGTACTACTGGTTGGGTCATATTTTTAGGATTTCTTGATTGAGTTATTGTATTGCTCATGTAATGTTAGAAAAATCGCCCACCCTACATGCTTCTACTGACCATATACCATATCATGATATCTTTAAACATATGATTCAACCCTGAATATTTTAACAACATGACTCATTTTATTGTTGTTTCCTTAATAAGTTCCATATTCAAGAGGCCTCCCTGGTGGCACAAGGGCTTAAGCACTACACTATGAAGCATCTGCAACCACTGCAGTACAAGTTCGATCCCCGGCCAGGGAGGGGACCCACATGGCAAGGCAGACATCTCTTGTCTCACCTGCTGCTCCCCTCAGCAGTACATTTCAGTAGATCTGTCCTGTTACCCACTCTGACTCTGGTGAATCCTCTTAGCCTCCACACCTCTGGCCTGTACCCCAGTTCTATTTACACATAAATAAGATCTTAAAAACTAAAAAGAACTTTCTTGTGTCCCTTAAATTACAAATCACCTAGCTAGCAAACAATTCAAATCTCAAGAAACAATGATGTGGGAAAATGAATTTACAACAGATTATTCAAACCCTGCAGCACTGGGTCAATGTACAGGAGGATGATGACACTTGACCTCCTTCCCATTTCCTTTTCACTGTGACAAGCTCTGATAATTCTCTGCTACAGTGAGCTGAGCTATGTTGGAAAATATTATCACTGATGTTTCCATATGGTTATTTTGTGACATGAAGTTTATTTTAAAGGAATAGCAAGGCCCTTTTAGCTGAAAGCTCTGGAATTAATATCTCATTACCAAAATGTGAATTACAACTTACTCTTCATATGTTTGTTTACCAAAACTCTGCTACTTCCTAGATTTGTATAAGCCAAAGTTCATTATTTGGTTCACAGAATCCAAGAGTCAAAGGCTAAGAGATAATTTTATTTAATATTTCATCTCAAGCAGAAATCTATTTACAGTAAGAGCAGGAGGACAATGTATGAGGAAGATCGCATGTATGTATGTACATATATATGCATGAATGCAAGTATATATGTATGACCATTGTTGTTGGATGTATTGGTACTTGTAAGAGATGTAGTACTAGAGTCTAGAAGAGACCCAGTTTCAAATCTCAGCTCTAAAATTCACTATCACTTTGAATTTTGATTTCTTAGCTTTCTAAATTTCATTTTATTCATTAAAGGTATTGATTCTTGCCTTTCAGGATTGTGAAGGATTAGCTAACGAATATATAGCACTTAGCGCAGTTATTGATCATGTTTTTTATTTAAAAATATTATTTGATGATGATGATGATGGTGCTGAAGACTAGTATGTTAAAGGAACCCTAGAAATTTTTTTCATTCCAGATATACTATGGCTATTTGCTGATAATGATTAAGTAAGGGATTAAGTAAGTATCATACTAAGTAAAAAGTACAAGCAAATTCCAGGACAAATTATTGAGGTTCAGATAGGTTTTGCTGTGGTTATTAGAGAATATTGAGGGGAAAAGGACACTGTTTTCTAGTTCAAATTGAGACACATACGTTGCCTGATGTCTGAGGAATGTATCCTGGTGACACACAGTGTAGCTAGGCAGAATGTGGGGTACTCTTGGGCTCCCAAATCTGAACAATCTCAGTGTGTTCTGCCATGAGCCACATAAAAACAAAGCATACTCTTGATGTGAAAGATCTAGTAGGATGGTATGCATTGACACAGAAGATAAGAAATGGTAATAGTTTCCTAATAAAATAGCCAGTTACCCATCCTTTCATGGATAAATGCCGAACCAAACAGTGTTGGCCCAAAACTTGCCACAACTCTAAGGCATCTCCTGGCAGAGAACCATATGAAAGGGGCAAAATGGGCCAGGCAATTCTGGCAAAAAAGCAGAAATATCAAAGTAGAATTCAAGCCAACGGCTACCATTATCAGCCTCTCCAACAGTTACTCACCATGGATCTTTCAAGTATTTCTACCTGTCTCGATGCCATGAGTCTCCTTCCATGTTCCCCAAGTTCCTGAAGTAAATCTAAAACCAAGACCCAGGTGTGCCCTCTTTCACATATCTCTCTGATCTACATGCCTCCTACAAGTCTTCAAGTCTTCTCCTAGCTCCTCTTTATTAGGTAGGGCAGGGAGCCTAGAATCTCCCCCTTTTTATGGAGATTACACTCAGTAACAACAGGGCTTGAGGCATGCTTATTTTCATGACTAGGTTGATCAAAAGTGATGTGTTGGAATCATAGGTACAGGAGAAAGTTAAAACACTCAAGAAGCTCCCTTCCCATTAGGTCACTTACTACAGTGGGAAGTGTTCTGCTCAGCAGTATGATAAAAGGGATATAGATGATACTTCAACTGACAGCAGAAATCAAATTATCACAATATATAATTTAAATATCTCACAATTTTGTTAATCACAGCTCAGTAAATTTGAAATATATATCTATTTAGAACGCTGAAGAGAAAACGACTGAACTGGAACTCAGACTTCACGATAAAGCACCTATGACAACTCGATCGGTATTCTTAATATCCCTGAACCTGAGTGTTTTCTTTGTTTTTTTTTAATATTTACTTATTTTTTTTTCTTTCTTTTTTTTTTTTTTTTTACACTGCTGAGGGGAG
>JAGFMF010012069.1:9315577-9329029 GCA_019455555.1 Galemys pyrenaicus | reverse complement strand
CCATGAAGCCAGGAGGAGTAAAATATGGTTGTTTCACAAACCCAAAAGCTAGTCGTTAGGCAGTCTCTCAGACTTTCCAGATGATAAAGGAGTCACGTAGACTCTCTCTACCCTCCTCCCTTTTGCCTTTGTTCTACTTAAATTGAGATCATACATAGAAAAACTCCCCAATTAGTTTTAGGTTTGGAATGAAGTTAGTGACTCCTCTGAAGACTAAATATTAGGTTTAGAGATAACTTAGGCTTTAGTATTTCCCTTTAATTGGGAGCTTATAGCTTTTAGATATTAACACTAGTGTGACCTTGGGGATATTAGTTTATCTTACACTCAGTGAATAAAACATTTACTTGTTTTCACACAAAGTTGCCTTGTCTGCTTTAACATTGATAAGTAAGCCTCTGAATTAAGATACTGATAGAAACATGTTTCAGAAGTGAACTTTGCTTCAAAGTGGTCTGTGTCATAAATTCTGAATGGGAGTTGCGGGACCCCAAACTGTCCTTGAAGAAATGTAATGTTTTGTTAACTGCCTGCTCTATGCTGGTGTTGAGGTAATCTCACTGCTTGCTTGTAAAGTATAAATAAAGGCCTGCTGAGACTTAAAAAAAAAAAAGCAAAGAAAAAAAGCAAGGGATGGACACCAAACCCTGACTCGTGTCTTGAAACCCTGAACCCCCCTCGTTCGCCGACTTCCGTTCCATCCTTTGGGGACTTGGCCTTCTGTCGTAGCTGGTCTTCGGCATAGATGTATAAAATATAATCAGTATATTAGCAAAGCAAATCTAAAGTCAGAGGAAAGGTCAGAACCAGTTGTGCCAGGAGTACAAGTATGGATTAACTTACAAAATTCAGTTAATGTCACTCATCGAGTAGCAAATCAAAGAGTAAACATATGATCAAACCAAGAAATGATATATTTCAATGCCAGTTAAATATATTTTAAAAAGAAAACTTTTTTAGCAAGGAATAGAAGGGAATAAATAGTAATACCCTTATTCTAATAAAGAACATCTATCAAAACAAAACCAAACATAGATACATCATATTTAGTGATGATATTTTTAAAGCTTTTTTTTGTATCATCAGAAAAAAAGATCAGCTGTAATTACCACTTTTATTTATATTGAAGAGTCTAGCAAGTACAATAAAGTGAGAAAAATTTATTTAAAATACATGGGTTCATAAGAAACAAATGAAATTATAATTACTTAGATAAAAGTTGTTATACAGAAATCCAAGAAATCTATATCAATAAACTATTAGAACTAATAAAAAAACACTGGATGCAATTCAGCATGCAGAAATAAATTTATTCCTATTTAGTAGTGACAAATAGTGAATTGAAACTTAAAAATAGTCCTAATAGTTTTAAAATGCATCAACTTCCTAGTAATATTCTAATAAATATATAAAATTTTACAGGTCTGCTTTTAAAACCACACACTATGCCTGAAGATGTTGAAACAGATACAAATAAAGAATCTTAAAATAAACCCATTATTTGAAAGACTCAATAATGTAAAGATGTGAAAACAAATTGAGCCAAACTTTGGAGGGTAATATTGTGTGTGGGATGGAGGGGTGGGGGAAGACATTTTGTAACGTATTTGAACGTAGTCTTTTCTATAACAGAAAGTCATAAGCTTGTGGCTTACAAACAGCATATACTTATTTCTCACAGTTCTGGAAGCTGGGAAATCTAAGATCAAGGATTCAGCACATTTGTTGTCTGGTGATAGATCTCTTCCTGGGTCATAGACTGCCCTCTTTCTACTGTACCCTCACAACAAAGGACTGTGGAGAAGCAATGGTGGAGCTCACTGGGTCTCTTTGGTAAGAGCATAACCCCTCATCACCTAACTGCTTCTGAAAGGCCCTGTTTCCAAGTGTCATCACACCCAGAATTAGAGCTCAATATATGACTATCAGAGATGGGGGTGAATCAAGAGAAATATTCACCTCACAGCAGAGATTAGTCAGACAAACTCATTCTAAAATTTTATGGAAATCAAATGATCAGGAGGAGGTAAGACAATCTTGACAAAGAATAAAAAAGTTGGGAGATTTGAACTACTTTTTATAAAGCAGACAAATAGCACAGTGGGACAGACAGACAGATGGAAAACAGTTGAAAAATAACCACATAAATATAGTCACCTGATTTGTGATAAAGATGACACTGCAGTGGATTATCTTGTTAATAAATTGCACCTCGATAGTTGGACAATGACAAGAATAAAATCAAACAATGGGAATCTTGTCTACCACACATCATAAAAACAATTTACCATAGATAGATTGTATGTTACCTTATATATGAAAAGTGCAATAATAAAGCTTCCTTAAGATAACATGGCTTAATAACTTCATAAACTTTTGAGTATGCATTGATTTCTTAAATAATTAACAAAGAGCACTAATCATAAGGACAAGACTGATAAATTAGACTTAATTAAAATGGAAACTTCTATCCATCACTTCTTACAACATGAATGAGTGAATGAATCCAGAATCAAAGGAGTACCTGCTGTATGATTCAATTAAGTTAATTTCAAAAGCACACAAAGCTAATTGCATGATGAGAAAAGTCAAATGGTGTTACCCATGAAGAATAAAAACTTAAGACATTCAAAGGAAACCTCTGAGATGCAGGTAAAGTTCTGTATCTTTAACTGGGTGATTGTTTCACTCGTGTGCTTACTTGAAAAGAATTTGTTTAAGTATACATTTGCAGTATTAAAACTATAATCCAATATAAAGTTATATATATTTGTATATAGGGGTGTGTGTGTGTGTGTGTGTGTGTAAACATCATCAGTTAAAACAGGGAAGAGGTCCCATATCACTTTTAAGAAAAACGATAATGGGATAGTCATTTTAGTAAGATTATACCTGAATAACATTGTTTTATTTGCTTTGTGGATAAAATTATCTCCCTTCTCTCTGTCATAGGAAGGTCAGATCTAGGGCCCCAAGACTTTTATGGTTAATTCCATCCCAAATCCTTGCCATGAAAGTCATGATTCTGAGAAAGCTTAATTGTGCCTTAGACATGATTTGATATAGATCTTACCCAATGTATATCAAAATTCTCCACTAGCCTTTTGCAATCACAACTTGGATGTTAACTCTAAGGAAATCTAATAATTTTTCCTATTTTCATCTTCTTTCTTCAATACAAAATGAGATGGATTCATATAAAATTGAAACAGTATTAAAACATAATATAGATAATCCAATTCCCTGGTGACCGCAGCACCATCATTATGATAGTTTGGTGGAAAAAAAATCCCAAACTTTTTCTATAGGTACAATGATGCATTGCTGTGTTGCACTTATGAGGGTCACATCATAATGTTCTGCAATTTTTTTTCCTACAACATATTCCTATCATTTTTTAAATATTGATTTACTTTTATGAATACAAGAGCTGGGGTACAGGCCAGAGTTGTGGGCGGTGAGAGAATTTACCAGAGACAGGGTGTGGAAAAGAACAGGCAGATTGACTGAAATACATTGCTGAAGAGAGCAGCGGGTGAGACAGGAGAAGTCTGTTGTGTCACGTGTGTCCTCTCCCTGGCTGGGAATGGAACTCACGCTGCTGTGCCGTGGATGATTCACAGTGCGGCGCTTAACCCACTGCGTCACCAGGGAGGCCCTCCTATCATTTTTCTATCACCACATATAGATCAAATGTTAATGTTATTATGTTATCCGAAAAGATGTATTGGAAAATTATCAGTTCTTTTGATGGCTATTTTGGCTGTTCCCTATTGAAAACAATGCCAAAATGAACATTTTTGCATGTCATTCTCTGAGCATGAAGTGCATCTATTCAGATTAAGGTAGGAATATTAGGTAAACTAAAATTATCTTTTCAAAAATATTATTTTAGTATCTCTAAGTTTTGTGACTTCCACCTTTGATCTTTAACATTCTTTCTGATGGTGACTTTGTCAAACTGTCTACAAGAGATTTTAATATCTTGCTAACCCTTACCAATTACATCTTTAATTATAACCTTCACATAAGTCAAGTTCACAAACTTGCTGAATCTCAGGCTGTGCCTTCACAGAGTTGCTGATAAAATACTTTAAACATCAGTAACAGAATTATTATAAAAGTCAGGGAAACTATTTTTTTCTAGAGCTTATCATATACATTTTTCTGGGTATGCCTTAAAATATATCCCTGTTCCAAACTGCTGAACCATCATATTAACCCCTAATTCACTCATTAAAACATTTCCTTAGTGGATTCCTATTTCTAGAAATAATCTAAGCTACAATTCCAGTAGTCTCAATGAGAAGACAATAAAATCCTAAAAATGCATGTAATATTTAAATACTAAATTTAATTAAAGATCTTTAATTACAATACTAAAATGGGTTTTCTCTGTCCTTAATTCTTAAATTTTATTTTCTTACATCATTGTTCATTTTTGTTCAATGATTGGTTTCTCCCCTCAGATGCAGTCCCCATAGTTCCCCTACCCACCTTATCACCACATTCCCTTGTGTTCTTCCCTTCCCAGTTTTGACCCCCCTTCTCTCATTGTATGCTGCAGATCTATGGTCAGTTTGCTGGTTTTGTCTTTTTCTTGACCTTTTGCTAGCAGAGACTTGATATTATCCATGGGTTTATTGGGGCTAAGATTTAGCAATCAATTTCCTTTATGGTAAATTTAATAAACAGATACTCTATAACATTGACCTTATACTTGTATCAGTGATGACATTCTACTCTAAACTGTACCCCATAAAGACATTCTACTCTAGGGCCTCCCTGGTGGTGCAGTGGGTTAAGCAACTCACTATGAAGCAAACTGCAGCCACTGTAGCACAAGTTCGATCCCTGCTGCTGGCCAGGGAGGGGACCCACATGGCGTGGCAGCCATCTCCTGCTGTGCCCGCTGCTCCCCTCAGCAGTGTACTTCTGTTGATCTGCCTGTTCTGCTCCCCACTCTCTGTGGTGAATCCTCTCAACCCCCCAAACCTCTGGCCTGTACCCCAGTGCTTGTATGCATAAATAAATATTTTTTAAAAAGACATTCTACTCTAAAAATATATCATCATTGGTATCATTTGAACACAGACTCTCATGTTTATGTCCCAGTATGGCTCTTGTATATTTAAAACCTTTGATGTACCCTGTCTACCACCTAGAGGTACCCATCCTTCTCTATCCTGAAAATACCTGTTATTTTCCTTTAGAGATGCCAGGAGTTTACCCTTTTGATTTTGATCTTCATTGGCCAGGCTAGTGAAAACTAGTGATAAGGTGGGAGAACCTGAGAAGGGTCCTTTGATTGCCACTACTTTCTATTTTTCCTCTTATTTTTTAATTGAAATATATTTGGTATATAATATTGTGCAAATTTAAGGTTAATTTTATGCACTTATGTATAGTAATATAATTGTCATTAAAACAATCATTAGCACTTCTCTCATGTTATATAACTATTATTTCTCTTTTGTGTTTGGAGCTGTTTACTAGGTTCTTAGCAAATTTGATGACTATAACACAATGTTGTCTAAATTCCCTATACTGTGTATTAGATCTCTAGAGTCTACTCACTACTCACTAAAAGTTTGTACCCTTAAATAATTTCATTCCTATTCTCCCATCTCCTGGTAATAATCATTTTGCTCTTTATTTGTATGAGTTTGAATTTTTTTAACTTTCACATACAAATGACATCATACAGTTTTGTTTTCTCTCTGACTTACCCCGCTTAGCATAAGGTGCTCAACAAACACCCACGTTGTCAAAAATGACAGAATGTCCTTTGCAATGGCTGAATAATTTTCCGTGTGCATGTGTAAATTTCTTTTATATATTCCACAACTTTCATTTTGCTAAGCCTTATTATTCATATGCCAAACCCAACTTTTGCACAATGCATTCCTCTAAATTGTGGATAAATCTCAGCGTTTTCTACAGCCAAACAGATTTATTTCACACATGTTCCCTTCTCAAATAGTCTTTTGGAAAGAAAACTTGAGGGGAAAACATAGGAGGATATGTCTTCCTTATCAAAGGCAAGGGGGCAGTGACTATCGACTTTCTGCACATTTAAGTGTGTTTCATTTATTATAGTGCTAATAGTGAAAAACTTCAAAACTCTTAGTGTCCTGTTATCAACATTGGCATTAAGGTAGCTTGAAGCTCTAAGGTTTATAGAGGGAGAGGGAAACAGAAATCCAAATAAAGAACAGACTTATCTTGATGATTTATAATCCCTTTCCTACCACAGGTAGGAAATAATTTTTCACTTTGTTATTTATCCTTTATCTTTGCTGTTTTACTCTTCAGAAGTTTTGAATTTATATATAGCAAGATTAACCTACTTTTTATCATGAAGTTCTTCACATACATACAGAAAAGTACAAAAAATACAAATGAACAACTCCATAATCTATCACAAACTAGTTTCCAATATATATGATAACACCAAAAAAAAGCTCTCTCATGCCCTATATGAATCACCACCCTCTCCCTCCCACCCCTACAAAGGAAATTCCCATACTGATTTTGGTAGTAATAGTTCCTTATTATTATCATTTTTCTGTTAACTTGCATTACCAAAATTAATTATGCCTGATTTTCAAGTATTATATTTGATTGAATTAGATATCATTTTGTACCTGATGCATTTTGCTTAACTGTGAGTTTTCCATGTTGATTAATGAAGTTCACTTGTGTTCACTGTTTTATCTGTTTAATTATGTGACAATACCACATTTGAATTGTCAGTTGGGTTGTTTCTATTGATTTGCTATTAAATTGTCAGTGGAAGACTATGTATCTTGTCAGTGTGTATGGTGTGGTTATATATAGGTAAGAGTATTATCCAGTGCCTATAAATCAAACACAGCAGCGTAAACCAATGTTGATTCAACAAATAAAAAATAATTTTAAAAGTGCTTACTGAAGTATTCTTGTGGGGAACAGTGAATCAACTTACTTATATTCAGAAAATTTTAAATTCTTAAATTTTCATTTTATTAATTATAATATTCCACTTTGGGGGGAGGATCAAAAAATGTGAATTACTATTCAACATTATTATGAAGTAGAAATACCTTCAACCCACAATGCCAGTCATTATCACAAGGTTTGAAATAAGTTTGTAGCATTCTTCATCCTTATTGCAAGAGACTTTTAAATTCATATATTATCCTACCTGTTTCTCAAAAAGGAAGTCAAAGCATTTAGACATATCCTTTTCAAGATTTTCAAAATTAACCATTTTTCTATGCAAGATCTTCTAGCACCATGGATATCGAAAACATATGGAGTTTTTTGGGTTTTAACAAGGCTTTGAGCCTTGCAGCTCTTTTTTGTTGGTTTCCTTTTTCCTCCTTTCTCCCGCCTAACGTTTAATCTCATTCCTCTGCCGTGGACTTTAACACACCTCTACAGAACTGGTGAAATGCTATGAAATAAAGGAAGTACTTTGAGATAATAAATATTGCTAGGTAGAATCGTACAATTTCTTTTTGAAAGTAGCATAAATCACAGGTTATGGGTATGAGGAAATAGAAATCTAGACTCATCATCTTGGTATACTCCGTTTTCATACTTAATTAATGAATTTAGTTTTATATTTTGCAGACAATTTTCCCTTGTCTGTTGCCAATTTTAGTGTACAGAAGAGGAATGGTATCTACAAAATAATCCTTCAAACATTTTAGCCATCTTTCTGATCTTATATTTCACTTAGGAAATGAATTTTCAACAGAGTAGACAAATCATAGGGAATGTTTCCTACTTGGGCTGATTATTTTAATGTAAAATGGTGATCTGAAATCTGTTTCACTAAAATGTTGCTTAGGAATCCTTGTGAAATCAATTGACAGTGTTGAGCGTACTCTTAATATAAAAATCTCAAGTCATCAAAGCTAGCATTATTAGGTCTAGTCCCCTATATCTCTTTATACAGAGTGCAAAGATTAATTTATCTGACTTGTTGACAGATGGTGACCTAGCTGATAATGTTAAGTGTCCAAGTGACCATTAGACCAAGATTAACACTAGGAAAAGCAAATGATGGGGGAGAAAAGGTACTTGTGATCTTTGCATAATATTTGAAATTATATTGTATAATTTTAATTGACTTATGTCCTGAACTCAAATAATATTAAGTTTGACAATATTTTGATTTTCAATTTATGAACAAGTATGAAAATAATCCATCTTTTCTGGTCAATTGTATAACTTAATTTTTTCAATAAAACATAATCTACATACATCTGGGTAAACCTTTGAATTCAAAATGCTGGTTAAGAAATGGTATATTACTGAAAATACCAATAGTGACAACATCAATAATACATCTACACATTTTCCATAGAGATAAAAAAATGTATGCAAATTGTATTTAATTGTTCATCTTAGCACAGGAAGAATGTCAGGAGTAGGTTCTTTTCTGTAACTAGCTGAAGGGAATAAACATTCTTTTCTATAACTAGCTGAAGGGAATAAACCTTCAATCTTAAAAGTTGCTCGTGGATTACGGTGATGGGGAATACATGGGGATTACAATTGATGTCAAATATATGTAAATTTAAAAAAATTATATTAGGGCCTCCCTGGTGGCGCAGTGGGTTAAGCAGTGCACTATGAAGCAAACCACAGCCACTGCAGCACAAGTTCGATCCCTGCCACCAGCCAGGGAGGGGACCCACATGGCGCGGCAGACATCTCCTACTCTGCCCACTGCTCCCCTCAGCAGTGTGCTTCGGCTGATCTGCCTGTTCTGCTCCCTGCTCTCTGTGGTGAATCCTCTCAGCCCCCCACACCTCTGGCCTGTACCCCAGTGCCTGTATGCATAAATAAATAAATCTTTAAATTTTTTTAAACTTGAAATTTAAGCATATATGTATATATGTAGAAAAATATTGACACATAAAAGTTTGTAAAATTAAAAGTGACTAATTCTTGTAACCACCTGTTTACTATGTGACAGATGGATAGAAAAAGAAAATGTCTATCCATCCATCCATCCATCCATCCATCCATCCATCCATCCATCCATCCATCCATCTATCTATCTATCTATCTATCTATCTATCTATCTATCTATCTATCTATCTATCTATCTATCTAATATAACCATCCATCGATAGATATCTATCCAGCACTACACATACTACAGAACTAGGTAGACAGATAGTAAATGCAACTATATAGATCTCTTCATATATACCCATATACATATGTATCTGTATGCAATTATATATTATTCAACCATAAAAAAGGATACCCTGCCATTTATTACAAGATGAATGGACGTGACAGCATCATGTTAAATAAGTTGAAGACAAATAACCTACGCTCTCACTTTTATGTGGGCTCTAAAACAGTCAAACTCAAAGAAACATAGTAAAATGGTGGTTTCCAGGAGCTGGGGTGCAGAGGCATGTAAAGTGGGGAGTTCAGCACTGATAATGTAAAAAAGTATCCTTTTTACAATATATTTAGTGACACATTTTTGTGTTTTTTGATGCTTCATTGTTTAAAATGGTCCCCAAACAAACAATGAAGTGTTATCTAATGTTTCTAAGTACAAAAAGGCTGTGACATGTATTATGGAGGAAATGTGTTAGATAAGCTTTGTTTAGGCATGAGTTACAATGTTGTTGCCAATGAATTCTATATTAATGAATCAGCTATATAAAATATGGTGTTTTTAAAACAGAAACACACATAAAACAAGTGCATGCATTGCTGGGTTAATGAAAATGTGACCGGAAGTTCACAGAAACCTAACACTGCATTTCTCATAAGAGCAATGATTCAGAATTCACTAATTCAGTGTTTGCGGTGACTTTAGAAAAGCTAGCTGCTGAGAATAATGAAAATCAATTCTCTGTGTGTGTGTGTGTGTGTGTATGCTTGCGATTCCAGAGAAGAATCTAGAAAACCTTCAAATGTATTTTAGTAAGAAAAGCATACCTATAAAATGGCAACATCAACCCTAACAAAGAAAGCCAAAATGAGCCTTACCAAACAGTCTTACTAATGGCTATTTTGGTAGATTGTTATTTGGTAGACTGCATAATTATTCCCAGTTATTTATGTTCTTCTTTGTAAAAAGATTGTATATTCCTGTCCAGTTACGTGTAACACACAAAATCTCCCTATGGGAGAAATACAATTCCTCAACTCACTAATACCAAATTTGGCCTTGTAACTGGTTTGATCGAAGCCACGTGATTATGAGCCTATTTCATAGGAACTGGCAAAAGTTTAATTTACTATTAATTTCATCAGCTCTTTTGCTCTTTTCCATCTAATAAAATAAAATTAAGGATTACTTTCTCAATTTGTATTCCAGGATGTTGAAGACAATGGAGCAAAACCACAGAATCACAGTCAACATATAGTTTGGGGGAAGTAAGGGGAAAAAAATTGTTGTTCATACCATAGAGATACTGGAGTGGTTTATTAACTCACCGTTACCTAGAAAAAGCTGACTAATAAAAAGATGGATTCAAATATCCTCCAGAATACCAACCACTTTAATAAAACATTGCTTACTTTGAAAAATTAAATCAAATATAAAATATTTAATAAACATGATTTTATTAAAGTAGAAAAATGACTGTAGTTTTTACTCCAGAATTTAACAATTTAACAATATGAAAATTATGAATATACTATAGCAATCAGTATCATAAAAAAAACAAAAAAGTTAATATAAATTGACCTTAAAGATCCATACGACAAAATCCAAAAATCATTCAAAATAAAGGTGCTTTGTGTGAATTGGTGGTGGAAATTCCATGGGGAGTACACCTGATGTGAAATATGATAATAAATTTTTTCAAAAAGTGTTTAATAAATTGTTTGAGATGTATATCCTTAACATGATAAAAATGATTTCAGTAGCTAAATATTAGAGATTTAAATTTAATTTAGAGAAATAAATTTTGGATAGCAATTTTAGAATGCCTTTTCTCACTGCTATTTTCAACAGTGTTTTGGAACTTCTAGCCAATATCTTAAAGCAAAAAAAGTATAATAATAGTTTTAAACTTTAGGAAAGTAGGAGAACAAATTACATAGTATGTTTAGGGAATTGGCTGGAACATAATTGGGATGAATAATGAAAATATGATTACTATGGTCACAGGATAGAAAATGAACCTACATTCAATATAACAACAATCACATACTAGTCCATTTAATAAAAAAGGATAGACCATTTAAAATTTAGAAAAAATACAAATTATATGGGTGTAAATATAAAGATGGATACATATTCAAAAATCATGTTATATGCATTTTGAACAACTGTGACTACAATATTTTAAAATCTGAAGTAATACTATAGTTTAGTGATTACCTACTATGGATATACAGCTGTGATGTTATACTTTTTAAATAATTAAAAAATTTAATCTGTATTTTATTTTATCAGATAATGTTGATTTATAACACTGTATATCATTTAGATGTTAGGCTCACACCCTCCATGTTATGTTACCACACCACACCCACAAATTACTTTTATATTGAGATACATCTCTGCTTAATTCATTCTTCTTCCATAAACCAATGCTCCTGTTTTATACCTGAAATAACTCTTACTCTTCCTACACTCATTTAATCATAGATATAGTTGCATTAGGCTTTCTAGTGGCAAAGAAAGTGAACTAAACTTAAGCAACCATATTGTGGCAAGAGTTTGCATAGCATCATTTAATCCTCACCATATTCTGGTAAAGTAAACTATACTACACCTATTTAATTCTACCCATTTAATTCTCCTTTCTAGATTTTTTTCATGTTCCTTATATATATTGTTCCTTCAACAGAGTAAGTTTGCCCAAGTATGGTGTTTATGTACAGTGCAAGACTGTGCAAGACTGAGAGAAATTTAGTTATGACATTTAATTCTAGCAGTGGGTAAAATTTTTAAGCTATAGATCACTGTATGTTTATTACTAAGTAATGTTTATTACTTAGTTAATATTGTTTGAGCTAATTTAATGGAAAACTACTTACAATTCAAAAAACACAAGTCTAAGTAGATTCCCAAATAATTTCCTTTGTAAGAGTTTTCACACTTTATTTGGGAGTTTTAAGAACCTCATCAACTTGTGGCAAACTGCTACTACTATCTCTAGCCATATGCACCTGTACACACACACACACACACACAACCATTTTTAGCTCTATCTATATATAATTAGGAAGATCTATACATCAGGGCCTCCGTGGTGGTACAAGAGGTTAAGTCCCAGCACTATGAAGCTATCCACAGCCACTGCAGCGTGAGTTTGAATCCCCAGACAGGGAGGGGACCCACATGGCATGGCAGACCTCTCCTGCCTCACCTGCTGCTCCCCTCAGCAGTGTATTTCAATAGATCTGACTGTTCTGCTCCCCAGTCTGTCTCTGGTGAGTCCTCTCCCCCTGCCCTGCATCTTTGACCTATATCCCAGTTCTTGTATGCATAAATATTTTTTAAAAAGATCCGTATATCCATATCTATGATTTATCTTTCTACCTTTAGATTACTTACGTGAGAATAACTTCATTCTGTGAAACTGGCTACAATCTATATAACTTTACTGCATAATAAATTTAAGCACATACATAATCACACAATATATATCTATACTTTGTATCTAACCAGGATCTGAACTCCAACTAAGCAAGTGCACAGGTACAGTAACTCCTAAGCATCTGGTTTCTAATGTGCTCTTCATTTACTGTCATTGCCCTGATATTTTCTTTTTCTGTGGTCCTTTCCTGGGTTCCATTTTAAAAAGCCATAGTAACTCTATTCCAATTGATTAACTCCTGTATCAGGAATAAAATATGATAAGCAAAAATTCTCAGTCTTTTACAGAGACTCAAATTTTGAATTTTTTTAATAGACACTATATTAAAAACTAGACTCATATACGTCTTATTGTATAGCCCCACTTGTTGCCACACGGAGTCTTAAAGAACGAAGAAAGTCCTGCTTCCCCTGATGTATTAGTACTCTGAAAACTCCTGCTGCAGTTGCCCATTAGATTAGAAATTTCCTTTTCTCTATTTTAGTTTCTAACTAGTAACAAAGCCTGTAAAAGTGAGGCCTACCTCAAAACATTGTCCCCCACCTCCCACTTCAATATTCTAATGTGAACTTCTCTATCATTGTGTTGTGTTATATGTCCCACTAAGAGTGTACCACTGGAAGACTGTGATATTAATTTGTGGTGAGTCATCCTCTAATCATGCTTTCCTTAAATGTTTAAATAGCTGCTGGTCCCACTGAACCATGAGTTTCTCAAGGTTAAGGGTCATATCCTGTTTATCTCTGCCTTCAGGACTCAATATGATGAGACAGAGCAGGCACAAAGCTGGTTGAGAGAATTAATATAAAGGAAAAGGCCAATAACCAGGAGGAAGGAATCTCAGGTCCCAAGCCCATCATTAAATTCTATGATG
>JAGFMF010012069.1:9276550-9303483 GCA_019455555.1 Galemys pyrenaicus | reverse complement strand
GTGATGGTGCACTGGTGATATGGTGATGGGGAATACATGGGGATTACAATTAATGGCAAGTATATGTAAATTTTAAAATATTTTAATAATAAAAAAAAAGAAAAAAAAATAAATGACTAGAATAGTATCACAAAAAGGACAGTTGTTTGTCGTGCCCAGGTATTATGCTAAGCACTCAACATACATTAGATAATTTCACCTCCACACAGTAACATGATATTTATAACCACCACTCCCAGATAACAGATGCACAAATTGAAGGTCATAGGTATTAGCAATATTATTCAAGATCACACAAATGGATAGTTTTGGATTCGAATTTGAATCCAAGGGATAGGACTCTAGAATGCGCTCAAACTAATGTATATGGTTTCCAGTATATAATGACCACATGTGTTCATATTAAAAATTGTCATAGAGGGTCCTCCCTGGTGGCATAATAGGTTAAACAACGCACTTCGAAGCAAAGTTCAATCCTTGCCCCCAGCTTGGGAGCTGACCCACATGGCGTGGCAGACCTCTCCTGCTTTGCCTGCTGCTGCCCTCAGCAGTGTATTTCTGTCAATCTGCCTGTTCCATTCCCAGCTCTGTCTCTGTTGAATCCTCTCACCCCCACACATCTGGCCTGTAGCCCAGTTCTTGTATGCATAAATAAATAAACCTTTAAAAGAAATTTTAGAAACTGCCCTAGAACTTGTCATTGGTTTCTAATATGGGGTCAACTGAAATATTTAGAAAGTAATTTCATTCTTTTTCCCTCAGCATTTGTTATGGCTAATCTCTGTGAGGCACTTAGTGGGCACAGGAGATACAGGCAGCCACAAACAACACATAGAAAATCTATGCTTCGCTGGGGAATATATTTTTGTGGCTTCATGAAAAAATGATAAGTTCCCCAACTCTCTGGTGCATTTGGCATATTTTCCGGCATGTTAGTGAATTATTTTCACAAGTTAATGAGTGTTCTGAACAATGCAAATTTGGACTGCCAGACTCAATGCTTTAATCATTAATTTTCATTGTGACAAGAACCGTGTTCTGTTCATGTGGGCATCCCCTTAAAAGAGCAGAGGCATGCTACTTAGCAGTTGGGATCCTCAAAAACTGTTGGATACATGGGCTTTAAAACTTATGCTACTCTGTTTTTAAAGAAAAAGCAATTTGTTTTGTGAATAATATAATTAAAGTCTAATTCTTAAGAATGGGGCATTTGTTTTTGTTGTTTTGAGTAATTTAATAGTCAGTCTTGATTAGGAATGTGAAATCCCAAAGCAATGAAATATGTAAACAAGTGCTGGATGAACAAAGGTGTCCAAATACCTTTTGACTAAAAATACTCCAGGTTTTTTCCATGAAAAAAATATCACAGCAAGTACTCATTCCCTGCTTTTGTTAAAACAAAACAAAACAAAACAAAAACCCAACATTTAAAGTGAGGCCTTGTGGTTCAGAATCACATTCTGCATTTCATTGGAACACTTACTCATTGGAAGTTATTATTCTTCTCTTTATTGAACATGAAACACTTCCTTCTAATAGAAGAAAATAATATTTTCATTGTTTCCACTTTATGTTTTATATGTTTTGAAAGGTAATGCTGTCCTGTTGACTATTATTATTGAATAAACTAAAGACTGTATTCAACCACTTGACAAACTGCATGCCAGCCAGTGACAGAGAACCTAACATCAGAACTAAAGTATCATGGAAGGCTGGTAAGAAGAAACATTCCCAGAAGAAGTCAGGCTTGCTCCATAGCTACTTTATTGCCCACCAGATGATGGCAGGTAGCAAAGTAGACATGAGATCACAGGCTCAGTACCCTGGGATATACACATTTAGAGCTAGGAGAAATCTGGAGAGGGTATTCCTCTAACCCCACAGAGTAATTGTCAATAGGAATTTGAACCCAATTCTTTCCTTTCTTATAAATATGGGAATTGGAGTAAAGGCAAGGCTACCATTCACACTGCCTGAAGCTATTGTAGTTGGCTGTTCTTTCAGTTTGTTTCTTTACCATATGCAATGAGCTGATCTGGGTGGATGTAAATGAGCAGTGATTGTCGTTATTCTAAATGGTGGGAAAACTGGACAGCCGTATGCAAAAGAACTAGATCGTCATCTTACACATTACACAAAATTAACTCAAAATAGATTAAAGGCATGGATATAAGTTTCAAAACTACAAAATACATTGAAGAAAAAAATAGGGAAATATATCAATGACACTGACTTCAGAAATGTCTTTTGGGGATTTGTCTCCAAACGCAGAAGAAGCAAAAACAAATATAATCAAATGGGGGTACATCAAACTAAATACTCCTGAACAGTAAAATAAACTATCAGTGACTATAATTCCACCTCTATTGAATGAATGAAAATATTTACACATAAACATTTGACAAAGGGCTGATAGCCAAAATATATAAAGAACTCATGCAACTCAACACAAAACAACCCAATCAAAAAATGGAGAGGAGCTAAACAGATCTTTCTCGAAAGACATACAGATACCTAATAGGTACATGAAAAAATGCTCAGCACCCCTTATCATCAGAGAACTGCAAATCAAAACCACAATCAGAGACCATTTCACACCCATGAGAAAGGCCCATATCAAAAAGATCAGAAACAAAGTGTTGGTGAGGATGTGGGGACAAGGAACTCTTGTACATTGTTGGTGAGAACATAAACTGGTCTAGTCCCTATAGAAAACATCACGGAAATTCATCAAAATGTTTGCAAATAGACATCCACCCCTAAGTATCTACCCAAACAATACAAAAACACCAATTCTAAGGGATATGTGCACGCCTATGTTCATGGTAGCCCTGTTTAAATAGCTAAGTTCTAGAAATAGCCTAAGGACAGAGGAGTGGATCAGAAAAGCATGGGAGATAGACACACGCGCACACACACACACACAATGGAATACTTTTTTTAAAATTAGATTTGTTTAATTTATTTTACATCATTTGTATACCCCAGGGAGTTCCCACCACCATTTCACCTCAGCCCCTTGTGCTCCTTCTACCCTCATCCCCATCTTTGCCCTTCCCTTCCTCCCCCCCATAGTCCCTTTAGTTTATCTTTGACCTTTTGGTCTTGTTGAGTTTTTGTTGTTGTTGTTGTTTGTTTGTTTCTGGTTGTAATTGCTCTTTTCCTTGAGCTTACTCTTCTTCTTCTTTTTTTTTGTAGTAGTAGTTGCTCTTTCACATTCCTCCCAAAAGTGAAGCCATCTGATATTTTTCTCTTGCCTTCCAACTTTTTTCACTGAGTATAACTCCCTCTAGCTCTATCCATGTTTCTATAAATGGCCCTAGTTTATCATTTTTGATTGCTGAATAGTATTCCATTGCGTATATGTACCACATCTTGAAGATGCATCCCCCAAAGCAATAAAAATGAGAGGGAAGATAAACAGATGGGACTACATCAAGATAAAAAGCTTCTGTACAGCAAAGGAAACATTAAACAAAACAAAAAGAAATCCCACTGAATGGGAAAAAATCTTTGTGCTCCACACAACAGACAAGGGTATGATCACAAAGATATACAACGAAATCATAAGACTCAAGAAAAACAAAGTAAAAAACCCAATTAAAAAATGGGCAGAAGAACTTAAAAGACACTTCTCCAAAGAGGACATACACAATGGAATACTACTCAGGCATAAAAGTGAATGAACACCATTTGTGGCAACATGAATGGAACTGAAGAGGATAATGCTAACCAAAATAAGTCAGAACGAGAAATACAAATACCAGATGGTTTTACTTTTATGTGGAATATATAAAGAAACATAACAAAAGGCCAGACAAAACCAAACCAATAATAAACTCTTAATGTCTGACTATGAAACTGAGGCTGCCAGAAAAGGTAGGGGAAAGGATGGGAGTGAGGGAGGGAGAGAATTCAAGGTAGCATGGTGGAGGATAAATGGAAAACTGATGGTTCGAAAATACACATTTGTAGATGTTTAAACCTATAACTCCCAAACATACAATGATGTGAACCAACTTTACCTCAATAACTATTACTAATGAAGTAGGGTCTATGAAAGGCATGGAGAAACAGCTCCCCTCTTCCATGTCCATGTTCTTATGTCCATTCCTATGGGACATGTCCATTCCTTTATACCAGCTACCTCCTAAAACCCAGGCTCTCATTTTATTTCAGATTGGAGCATCTACTGTTCCTCAGCAGAACTTACAAGTGAACTATTATTTCAAGCCACTAATAAAACTAGCATTCAGGATAAGGGAAGCTGTGTTGGAAATACAATCAAGACTATAGATTTTTGAGTTGATTCCTTTCAATGTTAGTTTATTTCTTTCCCTGTCTTAAAGTATAGAAAGTTTAATCTTCACACACATTAGTTAGACCAACTGTAATAGGACATGGAAATATTCTGGTCTTCCTTTTCTAGATCATTACCTTAATGGCTAACAGACTAAATATCTCCATAATGACTCCTACAATGTCATTTCTTCAACAGGTTCTTAATAATCTATGAGAATGCAACTTCTGGATTTATTCCAGGTATTCATGTCACAAAACTTCCTGACAAAAATGACACTGATTGCTAAATGAACTCAATGATTTTGCTTTATTTGTTCCTCTGTGAATAGAAAGATGTAAGAGATGTACTCATGTGCTTTAAAGGGAGTAAGACTTCTGTTCTACTGTTCTCTCAAGGCATCTGAAGTTCTTCTGTCAAACTCAAGCTACACTATCAGATGCAGAAAGTTGTTTCTTTTCAGGAAATAGAGTCATTTCTCCAGTGGCTTTCTGGAAGTTCAGTACAGTAAATATAGCAAGGTGTATGGGTTTGTAGGTAGAACTATCTTAGCCCAAGGTCCCGAAGTGAATTCACTCTTAGCTGTCACATAGATAGCTGATTGTCAGTCTGGTATTATTAGCTGGCTTCTGAGGCTATGCGATCTGTGCTAATCTGTACATTATCTTCTTAGTAGTTACATGATTACTTTTTCTCTACCTAAATGTATATTCCTGGTGTCCCAGAAATGGAGCAGATACCTGCCCACTAGTTTAACATTAATAATTCCTTTTGCTGTCAAATCCCTTATGCTATAAAATGAGATGATTGTATAATGTATGTTGGCAGATTTAAAACACACGATCTAGTCAATAAATGTATGCTGTTATCTCTTCTTGAGGTGCCAAGAAAGAAAATCATGTTTTCTTCTAAATCCCTCCCCTCTTTTGTATTCTCTGACTTGATAAGGAGAACTTGAATTCCTACAACTAAATGCTAAGCTCTGAACAAGTGAGGTGACTGCATATGGTACTCTGGGAACTCCTTACTCCAGATAGGAGGTATATATCCCTACATACCTCCCCCAATTGCAAGAGAATGGTGCTGGGAAATGGACATTTGGAAGGCTGCAGTATCTGGGTTGGGTTTCAAAAATTAGGAATAAGTTCACAAAGAAAGGTATATAGTATGAGCAGGTAGAATTAAGCATTTGTGGATTCTAGCATGGATGGAACAATTGAAATGATCTATGTAATACCCCAAATAATTTGCCTGCCTTGTAACTTCCATATAACCATGTACCTCTCAAGTACATAGTGCTTGTTGCCCTACATTATTAGGGCAGAATAATATGATGTTCATTATTATACAAGAAAATGAGAATTATGCATGATTCATCTTTTTCTATCTTTAACAGAACCTAAAAAATGTCTTTCATTTACAAAGTACATGACTGATACATACTTGCTGTGTAGATGAATAGTTTTATATTGAATTATCTTGAACTTTCACTTCTGGCATGCTGAGCATGTGGGCTCTTAGTATTTGGTTCATTACTTGCACAGGGCTTCTCCAAGTGTTACCTTGCTTTTATTGCATTTACAGGAGGAAAGTGGAGAAGTTATTTAGACTTAAGGAAAAATTGCTAAGGCTCTGTTAACTATCATGAAATTATAACATCATAATGTTATATATAACTATCTAACATTATACCATTATATTCAATATGTTGGAATATGGCAGTGACCCAAATGCAAATTCCATATCTGGTAATGGCACCTCACTCACCACCTATAATACTTGTGTGGATTATAACAAGTGAACAAATAAAGATCCACATACATCTATGAACTTAAAATTTATAAAACATCCTACCAAACTGTTAAGTGAAATGTATTCTTCGTTTCCACATTAACAAGGCACTTCCTACTCCCCTGAATGGGCAGGTTCAAATTCTTAGCCTCTGACACTTGGAGTTACAGATTTGATGCAAACATCATGTTGAAAATCACGTCCCTAAGCAATAATTTTCTCAGTGATTCCTCCTCTTCTCTTCTCCACCCCTCCTATCCTCACACACTAGGAAGAAACTTGCATTCATGTGGAAACCCAGATATACAGGTTACAACTTTATTCACATCTCCCCACTAATATCTGCCATTTGGTTACCCCTTGTGGATAGGGGTCTGCACACCTGAGGCAGGTCTGCATTCATCATGATGGGCCCAGAAACGTGCCCACACAGCCCTAGAAGTGGACTAGGGCTCATTTGAGATGGGAAACCCAAGGTGTAGGTTAGAAATAGACTGCTAGTGGGGCCTCCCTGGTGGGACAAGGGGTTAAGGCGCAGCACTATGAAGGTATCAGCAGCCACTGCAGCCTGAATTTGATCCCCGGCCAGGGAGGTGACCCACATGGCACAGCAGACCTCTCCTGTCTCGCCCGCTGCTCCCCTCAATGGTGTATTTCAGTAGATCTGCCTGTTATGCTCCCCACTCTTTCTCTGGGGAATTCTCTTACCTGCTCCTACCCCGCATCTCTGGCTTGTACCCCAGTTCTTGTATGCATAAATATATTTTTTTAAAGAACTAGATTGTTAGTTGTCCCACCACATTCAGTTAGAACATCTATGTCGAATCTATGTTGTCTGGGCCTGAAGGTAGTATTTATATTTTAATACACTGTCTTACTACATAAAGATCATTCACCATCATATGTATTTAGTAGCTTCATATATATTTTTAAGTAAGTTATTGTTTCCTCCTCTGAGAAATCTATAGTTAATGTAATATAGGTAATGAACACATGTAAATGATCTGGAATACTTGGAACATATAACAGAATATTTTTTAGTAACTCAGGTTCAAATAATCAAAATAGTAATTATGTGTGAAACTGGTTTCATATGAGTGGACCATCTGAGAAATAATGAAACAAAAGACTAGATACAGCCTAAAGAAACAATGAGAATGTCTATGAAAAATTAAAACAGAAATATCTGACTGCAGAAAACTCATTTCCAGGAGAGCTGATAACTAGAATCGGTCTGTTGGAACATCTACAGTTTCCTGATGCATCAAGAACAACAGGTTACCAGAGGATAAGGTAAAAATCCTTTGACAGAAAGGTTTGGTAGAATGCTTTTGATTTAGTTCGAAAATAATCATAAAATGAATTTGGGAGACAACAGAACAATAAGTATGAATAAGCCTTTACGAATTTAATGGCAGAAAATTCACCATCTTTCTCAGTGATAGCTAGGAAACTGACCTATGATTTAAAATACAAATGAATTGAATGAGAAGCGTTTTTAGGTATAATGTAGCTTTGAAAATTTTGATTTGGGCCCTCCCTGGTGGCGCAGCAGGTTAAGCAACACACTATGAAGCAAACCGAGGCCACTGCAGCTCGAGTTCGATCCCTGCGGCTGGCAGGGAAGTGACCCACATGGCACCGCAGACCTCTCCTGCCTCGCCCGCTGCTCCCTTCAGCAGTGTATTTCAGTTAATCTGCCTGTTCTGTTCCCCACTCTGTCTCTGGTGGATCCTCATACCCCCACACACACACCTCTGGCCTGTGCCCCAGTGCTTGAATGCATAAATAAATAAAATCTTAAAAAATAAGAAAGGAAAAGTTTTGATTTGACATCCGTGGATGGCAACTAGCAACAGTGGGAAAAACCACTGCATTTAAAACTTAGCTTCAGTTGGAACTACAGCAGTCTGATGTAGGACTTTGGGTAAGGCATTCAAACTCTCACACTGGAAAACAATTTCTCCACATAAAGAAGGGACAGTGGTATCTACTATGAGCATTGCGAATACTGGACCAAATGTGAAAGTGCTTTGTAAATGGCTTTGTGTTCTACAAATGTTATATACTGATAAGGCTATTAGTTGTCTTAACTCCTTCTTGCTGTGATTTCTGAAATATGCCATATATAAAGGATGTATCCCTTTCTATCTGACTTACTTCTTTTCAGCGTAGTAGCAGTTAATTTCTTAAACTTGACTCATTGCAGAGCTCTGATTCAGTCATTAAAATGACTGATCTGAATCAAGGTGTCATCTCGCTAGATGTTGCTTTCATCTTAACAAGCAATTAGGATCAATTATGTAGTCATCTATTTGACTGTTTGACAACTGAGACTTTCTATAACTAAAATAATTGCCTCAGCTATGTTTTTGGTCAATCCTGCATAATCTCTAACATCATTTTAATGATTTCTTTCTTCTAAAGAGAGTTAAAGTGTACATGATTGAAATAACAACATAAAAAAGGTAAGGAAAAGGCTTATACTATATTCTACAATGTGTGTGTCCTGAGGGAATAAAAGAGACGTTTTATATCAGCAAGCCTATTCTAGAAGCATAAATAAATCATCAAATGAAGTAGAGGTCGTTCAAAGGCAGAGAAAAATATACTGTTGGATAGTCAACAATCAAGATTAAGCAAAGTCACAAACAAACCTGTGAGTTGATTATAAATATGAACTAGGATAAGGATTTGAAGGGGTTGATGAAGAGGCAGAATTTTTTAAAAAAAAGAGAGATCTGTGAAGTTGACATTAAATACAACTGCAATTTTATCTTGTGTGGCATTCGTGATGATTACTATGTATGTAAGAGCCTGGCCTCAGTGAAATCTGTGGCACAAATAAACATCTTCTTTGGTCTTCACCGATTCTCTTTCACAAACTCTTTATGTTGTAATACTCTCCAAATTGTCTGTATCCTTATATGTACTCTTGCTATGTCTAATTAGCTTAGTACCTTAAGCTATGATCTATAACATTTCTCTCTTCCTCCATTTTGGGGTAGCTACTCTTTTATTTTAATTGTTTTTTTTAATGCAGAATTTTGAACATATACAAATGTAGATGTCCTAACATAATGAGCACTCAGGAATCCATTGCACAGCTCTAAAATTTAGCACCAGATGCCTAATCCTGCCCCATCTACACTCTATCTACTTCCTCTTCCTTCCTGTAAATGTTTAGTTTTAGTTATTAAAACTGAAAAATAAAGTATTTAAAAAATAAAGGTCACTTCCAGTGTCAGACATGACTGGCCACATTCAGGGTGGTATGGCTGTACTGAATGGTGTTCATTTACATGTGGAATACAGAGAAACATAATACCAAATCATTAACACTCCCTAGAAATCTGATTATAGAATTGAATCAACCAGGGAGGAGAATAGGGGGTATAATGGACTATGGTGGAGGTATAGGGTTTGACCCTATAACTCTGTATCATATAGAGCGTTGTAAACCAATGTTAACACAATTAAAAATAAATACTTGCAATGCCATTTTGCACTTAGACTAAAATGTGTATATATATCGTCAAATATCCAACTCCTGTTAAACAGTGTATATCATGATTTTTAATATTAAGTTTAATAAAGATCTAATAATACCTGTATAGTATAATGATTGATATGAAACAATTCCATGCTCATTTAATCCATATATTTCATCTTCATCTTTTTCCCCTACTTCCCCTATCATTTGGTAATAAAATTATTGAGTACTTAGTAAGTGCCAAGTCCTGTGGAAAATTTATCCTTCTAATGTGGCTTCTTTGGCTTGTAATCCTTACAAGGACAGTAAAAATTGGACACTGATTATCTAAACTTCTCTTCTCCAGTACTATATTTCAAGCATATTGGTGCCTGACTAAAAATATATAATTATTTCTTTCAGTTTTTTAATCATGAAAGAAAAGAATCCCACATTTTTAGCCAGGCACAAAAAATGTTCAACTGCTCTCATAATCATGGAAAAGCAAATCAAAACCACAATAAGATCATCACCTTACACTAGTAAGAATGGCATGTATTAAAATAAACTAGAAACTAGAAATGTTGGTGAGAATGTGGTGAAAAAGGAACTCTCCTACATGGCTGGTGGGAATGGAAGCTGGTCTAACCACTATGGGAAGCTGTATAGAGGTTCCTCAGAGTACTCAAAATGGAGCTATATGACCCAGAAATTCCACTACTGGGAATATGCCAAAAAAAAACACTAATTCAAAATAATACCTGTATGCCTATATTTATTGCAGCACTATTTATAATAGGTAAGACTTGGGAACAACCCAAATGCCCACACATATATGACTGGATCAAGAAGATATGAAGATATTAACCCCCTGGTGGCACAGTGGGTTAAGCAACGCACTATGAAGCAAACCGCAGCCACTGCAGCACGAGTTCGATCCCTGTCGCTGGCCAGGGAGGGGACTCACATGGTGCGGCAGACCTCTCCTGCTGTGCCCGCTGCTCCCCTCAGCAGTGTAATTCAGTTGATCTGCCTGTTCTGCACCCTGCTCTCTGTGGTGAATCCTCTCACCCTCCCACACCTCTGGCCTGTACCCCAGTGCTTGTATGCATAAATAAATAAATAAAATCTTTAAAAGAAAAGAAGATATGGTATAGATACACAATGGAATACTATTCAGCAAAAAAGCTAAACTAATGCCATTTGCAGCAACATGGACGGAGCTAGAAGGGATTATGCTCAGTGAAATAAGTTAGAAGGCAAAAGAAAAATATTGGATGGCTTGAGTTACAGAAGGCATATAGAGGAACCAAATAAAGTATTAGGGAAAAATAATAACAATAAAAACATAACAAAAATAAACAGACAACTATAAAGCAGGGACATTCTTCAGGGGAAGGGGAGGAGAGGGATCAAAACGAGGGAGGGAAGAACACAAGGGACTATGGTGATGGTGCAGGGGTGAATTGGTGGTGGAAATTCTTTGGCGACTATACCTGAGAAAAGAAAGCAAACATTGTAAAAAAAATGAACAATGATGTAATGTGTGTGTGTGTGCATGTGTGTGTTATTATATAATGTAATATATACATATAAATTTAAAAAAAAGAAATTTGGGATTCTTTTCATGATACAATGAATCTTTTGAATTTACCCTTCACACAAGTGTACACACACCCACATCTTTACTGTTCAATGGCTTTGCTATGCAATTTTCTCTCACAGTCAGGCTTTTCAGCAGACAAAGGAGTAAGCTAATATGTTGAAGATAAACTAATTCCTGTCAAGAGCTTTAATGGGAACTTAGGTATGGAGTGGTACTTATCAAACACCATTATGAATTAATTAATAATAAGTCAAGTCAAACTCATTTCATTTCATAATTTTGACAGGGTTCATTATTCACTAGAATAGTGGATGAGGAAGAGAACACAGAAGGACCTCATTAAGAGATTTTATTAAACCTTTCACAATATCTTGTGGTAGTGATGGAGAATCAGAGTTTGTATGTTAGTGACATTATTTAAATTCAAAGAGCCAAGACCAATTAAAACAAAAATATTTGTGAGACTAATATTAAATGTAAATACAATGCAAAATATTCAGCCAGATTTGAGAAACTAAAAAAGAGAAACATAGCAGGGCAAAGTAATGTTTGAACAAAGAGAGTATGAATGATATGGGACCAAGACCTAAACCTCTCATCCATTACGATGTGATTGTTAACGGTCTTCCAACTATATTCTCTGCATATCCCATTCCAAAGGGATCCCCACTGGTAGCACAGTAAATGAAATGTTCATCGCTTCCTTAGCTTGATGGAAAAGCCACTTAAAGATAGGTACTTTTTCAAAAGACAAGGGTCTCCCATGTTTTATATGAGATGAAATAATGAGATACCAACATATCATGTGACAACATACACTATAAAATGTAAATAATGACTTATAAAAGCAGTCTGACACTGGAGGCTAAGGGAATAAAATTATAATTACATTGCTTGGGTTCATGTACCAGTTTTGCCACTTACTAGTTGTGTGACCTTGGGAAAAGTACTTAACCTCATTGCCTCAGTATAGTAATCTTTGAGATGGAGATGGTAATACTAGTGCCTCATTCAGAGTTCTGGGGAAGATCCAATAAGCTAATACAGGTAATGGTGCTTCAAATAAAAAATAATGTCAGTACACAATAAGCACTGCATAAGTGTAGTGACTGATTATTATTACTATCTGTAAGAAGTGGAATATGGGGGCCTCCCTGGTGGTGCAAAGGGTTAAGCACCGCGCTATGAAGCATCTTCAGCCACTGCAGCATGAGTTCAATCCCTGACCAGGAAGATGGCTCACATGGCTCAGCAGACCTCTCCTGCCTCACCTGCTGCTCCCCTCAGTAGTGTTTTTACATCTGCCTGTTCTGTTCCTCGCTCTGCCTCTGTTTGGTGAATCCTCTCACCATCCAACCTCTGTCCTGTACCCCAGTTCTTGCATGCAGAAATAAATAAATCTTTTTTAAAAAGTGGAATATGTAGATATTTCTGTTGGGAGTCAGTCTCTATGGGATTTTGGTGCTTCTATATATATATATTGCTAGCAAAGACATTTGTTCAGAACCATTTTACTAAGATGTTTCAGAGTAAACAACCTTGGAAGATAGAGAAAATGTCTTGCCTATGCAAAGGGCATACAGTTTTAGTGCCCATTATAAGAATTGGGCTCCTTGAAGTCAAGTTTTCTCTTCTGTAACACAACCTACTATCCTACTTTGTGGATAGATGTCACCTGGCTGTTTAACATTGCCCTGTGGGAAATGGAACTCAAAGAATCTCTGCAAATGCTGATATTCTTGCTATTACTATGCATGTAAGTAAAAAAAAAAAAAAAACCACACACATTTTATTCTGTTCCAGGATTCTCATATCTTCAGCCAGCATGCATGAAACTGTGGCAGGCCAACTGGTTAGCTGAGTAAAGCCTCAGATGCTTCACAGTTCTTGAGAGCTTCTGAAGATCAAACCCTTGTTTATCAGGTTCAAATCCAAATTTCAATATAATCTTTAACTAAAGAGCATTGTAGGCAAACATGTATAATCCTTATTTTGAATTAAAGTGAATAAGGATATAATGCAACTAAGAATTGTTGTTAATACCTTAATATTCACTTTCAAAATATGTAAACCTTAAAAACTTAACTTGAACATGAAACCACAGAATACATAGAAGAAAACAGGGATTACACCACTCAACATTAGCTTTAGCGACAGCTTTAGTGGTTCAACTCCAACAGCAGGGAAAACAAAAGCAAAATAAAAAATGAGGTTACATCAACTAAAAAGGTCCTGAATGGTGAAAAAAAAAAACTACCACAAAAGTGAAAAGGTAACCTACTGACTGGGAGAAAATATTTGCAATGCATATGACTGACAAGGGATTAATACCCAATATATACAGGGAAATCATATAACTAAACGACAACAAAAAATAAACATCCCAATCAAAAAGTAAGCAGAAGATCTGAATAGATATTTCCCCAAAGACATACAAATGGCCAGCAGGCACCTGAATAGATGCTCACTACCACTTATTAAGGAAATGTAAGTCAAAGCCACAATGCACTATCTATCACCTTACTTCTAGAGTGATCTATACGGAAAAGATGGAAACAAGTGTTGGTGAGGATATAGAGAAAAAGGAACCATCACGCAGTGTTGGAAATGCAAATTGATGTAGTTTCTATGGAAAACAGTATGGATATTCTAAAAAATTTAAAAAAGAAATATTATATCATCCAGCAGTTTCACTTCTAGGTGTCTCTTCAAAGAATATGAAATATTAATTCAAAAATACATATGCACGTCTCTGTGTTCATTGCAGCATTATTCACAATACCCAAGACATGGAAACAACCTAACTCCCCATTGACAGGTGACTGGGTAAAGACACCTGTCTTCACCATCTGACTGTGAAAGACACCTGACTGCTCAGCATAGAAGATGAACTCTTGACATTTGCAACAATATGAGTAGAACTTGTGGTGACTACACTAAACAAAATAAGTCAGAAGGAGAAATACAAATACCAGATTTTACTCATGTGTGATATAAATAAACAGAGCAAATGATCAAACAAAACAAAAATACTAGCTGCCTTCGAATGACAACAAAATATTGATTACCAGAGGGGAAAGGGCTAGGGGGAAGAGGAACAGACCAAGTAAAGGGGGTCAAATGGATGGTGTGGGAGAGGCATTAGAATTTTGGTGGTGAGTGAGTATCTAATATTTGAAGAAGTGTGAACCTGTACTCCTAAAACTTACACAGTACTGCAAACTATTGATGCATCAGTAAAAATAAAATTTTAACTATTTGAGGTGAATGACCTTGGGAAAAACTGGAATAAGGACAAAGAGTCTCAAGAAAAAAGCAGTGACTGGGGCCTCCCTGGTGGTACAAGGTGTTAAGGCACAGTGCTATAAAGCTATCCACAGCCACTGCAGCAGGAGTTCGATCTGTGGCAAGGGAGGTGACCCACACGGCACAGCAGACCTCTCCTGTGTCACCCGTTGCTCCTCTCAGCAGTGTGTATCAGTCAATCTGCCTGTTCTGCTCCCCACTCTGTCACTCTCACCCCCTACACCTCTGGTCTGTACACTAGTTCTTGTATGCATAAATAAACAAATCTTTTTTTTTTTTTTTTAAGAAAAAAGCAGCGAAGGAAAGCATGGTGTGTAAGCTGAGTATGAAAATGTAGGAAGGGTGAAACTATTCTTAGTCTATTAGTTCATGTGTAAGATTTGGGTCTCTACTGTAATATAAATAAAAATGGCTAAATGGGTATGGGTAATATATTTCAATATGAACTTCAAAATTGCTGGAGAGGCAGAATGGATGAACAGTGCCTTGGTGGCTTGAGAGAGAGAAGTAATATGCATTCAGTATTTTCATAAAGAGTTTAATTTCAGAGAAAAAAATGATTGAATTATGCTCCCGTCAATGAGTTTTGTCATAAACATCTAGGGAAATCTTTGCATTGATTCATTAATCTATAACCTGAAGCATAATTTCCACTCAGTTTCTTGAAGTGCAGACACAGTGTCTATAAACAAATAAACCATTTCTAAAGTGTGAACCTCACAACCCCAAATCTACACAGTGATGGTCAATGTCTGAGTATTAATAAAGGTAAAAAAGATCCAAATCAAGTATCATTTTCAGAGAAGATGAAGTGATGGAGGCTTTATGGTTACAGAGAACATAGGGAAAGGGGCCTCCCTGGTGGCACAGTGGGTTGAGCACTGCGCTATGAAACATCCGTGGCACAGCAGCGCCAGTCTGATCTAGGCCAGGGAGAGGATCCACATGGCGCAGCAGACCTCTCCTGCCTTACCTGCTGCTCCCCTCAGCAGTGCACTTCAGTCCGTCTGCCTGTTCTGCTCCCCACTGTGTCTCTGGTGAATCCTCTCACCTCCTGTACCTCTGGCCTGTACCCCAACTCTTGTATGCATAAATAAATAAATCTTTAAAAAAATAAAGATCATAAGGAAGGACGTTCTCTCAAAAAATCCCTTTAGTTTATTTTCCAGGGGATCTGAGATTAAAGAAGCAAACAAAAGAAGAAGAAAATTATAGCTTTAGGAATTGCCAGACTAAATAACTCTTTCTGAGAAGACCAGAGGTTTCTTTTGGATACAGTTAAGTGCTAAAGCTATAATTTTCCATTTACTTGCCTTTGTCATTGTACATGAAGGGTATTTACCCCAATTTGATGCCATTTGCTCTTTGTCAGAGGAAGTCTTCCTGCAGATTCGTATTAACCACATTTCCGCTAAAACATGTTATAAAAACTATCTCTGTCACTCTTCTTTTGACATCAGTGATTTTCTCATATAGAACTAAGTCCTCAAAGAATTGAAGGCCTGTGTAATTCAGCTCTAATGGATTGTGTTTTAAATTACTCTAGTTTAAAATACCATAGGCCATGTTTCTTAAAGTGCACACATTTCAAATAGAAAGATCAAGTTCTACCACCACTGTTACTGTAATAGCTATGCGACAGCTTTTGATTTATGGGGAGCATGAACACGTGTGTGTATGTATGCATGTATGTGTGGTGTCTAATTTGAGGAAAGACAAATAAATCACAGGTGGGCTAATGAACCTGGATACAAACTATTAGAAATTGAATAATTTGAATGGCAATGTAAGATGTACATCTTATTTTTTTCTTGGACTAGTTTAGTTTTGACCTATTTTATATTAATTTCCTTTAATATAGTTTTAAAAAATTAAACCTACTGCTTGATGATTATACATTTTCCCAGAGAGCTATGACCATGTTTTGGCTACAACACTAATTGGAAGTAGATTTAGTTTAATATCAGGTATATTGTAGCTTTTCCCCCAAAGGGACTGCTTATCTTATTGTGATATTACTACTTAATTATACAAACACTGTCTACTGTCATTTATTCTTTGTTGAAAATGCTGACTATGTATGTTCTATGAAGAGGATCTGGAAGTTGAATTTAATTGTCAATGGCCAATGAGTGAATCAATCATTCCTGTGTTGGTCAGAATCCCAAGTAACAGCCTGGGCTTTCATCTGGATTCTGGAGAGGAGGGTGGTCTTGGGGACAATGCCCTCTTAACCCTGGACTTTGATGCTATCTCTGCGTAGTGTCGGAACTGAACTGAATTCCTGGACACAGTACTAGGGTCTGACACCCTTCTAGCTGGTTGGTATGGAGAAGATTTCCTATGTCCTGGTGGGAAATTGGAGGCAGGAAACCAAAACATAAGAAGCAAGAAGGGCTCACACTGGACACCCTTAAAAACTGTTTATATATTTACTAACTAGATAGACAAAGCAACAGGAAAAGGGTTTCTTTGTGCTATGCTTGATTTAAATGCACTCATACACATCCTCATCGCAAAGCAATTTCTAGCTGCTTTTAAGTATTGATTAGTGACTCTTAAAATTCAGTACAATCAAGGAAATACATTTAAAGGTGGCAGGTGTATGTGTGTGTGTGTGTGTGTATGTGTGAATATGCAATATATTATTCACTGGTAATGGTAATAATTTGAAAAGTTAAGCAATAGGAAGTCTCTATGACCAATTTCATGAACACTGAAGTTAATTCATACATTCACAGTAAGAACTTATCGACCTCAGAGTCTGTTTTATCAATTTGAGTCCATATTTTGGACAAAGCTATCAGAAAAAAAAAAAAAACTAAAGGTACGATTTGGAGAACTCAGTCCCTTTTTCACTAGGTGACTAGATGTAACTCAAAATATAATGTTTATATTTTGAAATATAGCTCACCCCCATAGTATTAACAGTATTTAATCATTCAGGAAACTCTAAACTTAAGTTCAAAAGATTTTTTTTAAGATGTATTTATTGATGCACACAATAACTGCTGTACAGGCCAGAGGTGTGAGGGGTGAGAGAATTCACTAGAGACAGAGGAGGGAACAGAACAGGCAGATTGACTAACGTGTACTGCTGGGAGGGCAGCAGATAGGCAGGAGAGTTCTGCCTAGCCATGTGGGTCACCTCCCTGGCCAGGGATTGAACTCAAGCTGCAGTGAAGTGGATGCTTTATAGTGTGGTGCTTAACCCCTTGCGCCACCAGGGAGGCCCCTTAAAAGATTTCTTAAGTGTTTTGAATACTGTTTGCTCTCACACTATGATTCCTTGGACAGAAAACACTCATTTCCATGGGAAATGATATATGTGCCTACTAAAACTCATTAATCAATCATATATCTTTTAGTCATATATTGTGCATGTGGGAGAGAGGTTATTATTTTAGATTTTTGTTGATTCCCCAGATTTAACAATGGAAATACATTCTTCATGCATTCTTACATAAGACAATTTATAAGTAGAGATTTTGGCCAGTATGGTATGGAGAATAATTCCCCATGCAAAGAATTCCATGTTCTGATCCCTGGAACTGGTGAATATCTTAGGTAATACATGAAAAATAAATTAAGGTTGCAGATGGAAATAAGATTGCCAACAAGTGGATATTGAGAAGGGAAGAGTCTCCTGAATTATCCAAGTGAGTTCAATGTAATAACATTGTTTTCTTCCAAGTGGAAGGTCAGGGCAGAAGAGAGAAAAATGAGAGGACTTGACAACATAATGCTGACTTTGAAGAGGAAGTAAGGGGGTGATGAGTCAAGGGATGAAGGCACTTTAGAAAGTGGAAGGAGTGAATTCTCTTCTTGAGTGTCCAGAAGGAATGCGGCCTTGCTAACATCTTGAAATATTGGACTTCAGTGAAATATTAGACTTCTGATATTCTTACACTGTGATAAAAAAGAATCTATGTTGTTTTAAGGCACTAAATTTTTGGTAATTTGTTATATCAGCCATAGGGAATTAAAACAGCAGACATTTTTGTAGATAATCCCACTGAAATGGTTTAACAAATCATTATGAGTTTTCTCTAATGTTTTTACTGCCTTAATGTACAGTCAAATATAGTTTATTAAATCTTAACACAATTTTGAAAGAGACCTGTATGTCAGCCTATAAGTATTTACTTTTTTTCTGAAAAATGATCTTTTTATTAAACAAGGAAAGAAGTATTCAAAAGATACACATCTCCCAGGTTTTTGTGTTCATTGTTCAGTTGCCTACCTAACCTGCACCTTCTAAAGCAAAATAGCAGCCTGAGTTGTTCTGAATAAAAGATGTAGGATGATGTGCTATATCCTTCAATACACTGAGCATTTCTAATTAAGATAAATGCTACTCAGAGCTGTAATTATGAAAAAATGCATACTGTGGAGGAACCATCCTTTTACTTCACTAATTAGTTAGTCATGGTTATATTTTGCTTAATAGCTGTAGCTAACCTCCAAAAGTTTAATTTATTCTTTTCTCTAATTACCATATCAAACAGTAAAGAGTTCGTATAATCACTAGAAATTTCTCACAAAATTAATATTGAAATCTACTTCTCTTTTTGGAATTTAGTCCTCTTATGAATTATACTTTTTAAATAGGTGAACTGTATAGCACATAAACTATATATCAACAAAGCCATTTATTTGAAGTTTTAAATGAATGGTATGATATATAAACTCTATATCACTCAGGCTATAATTTTTTTAAAAGACTGATTTTTATTTATTTATGCACACAACATTTGAGGTCTAGGCCAGAGGTGTAAGGTGTGAGAAGATTCCCCAGACAGAGTAGGGAGCAAAAAGGTGGATCTATGAAATACACTGCTAGGGGGAGTAGCGGGTGAGGCAGGAGAGGTCTGCTGTGCCATATGGAGGTCAGCCCCCTGGCTGGGGACCAAACTCATGCCAACTCATGCCACAGTAGCTGGCGATAGCTTGAGATCACTAAGACTTAATCCCTTGGGCTAGCAGGGAAGCCCAAAGCTATGAATATTAAGTTTATATGGAGATGTTTATGGAGGACTAACCTAGTCAGTGAGGTCACAGAAAGGTTTTTTTGAAGAAAATGATGACTGAGCTCAATGCTGAAGAACATCACAAATATAGGAGGATGAAATAGAGTGTAGGCAAGTAGAGCGGGAAAAGTATAGGAAAGTAGCTAAGAGTAGGAAAGAAATTGGCTTGTCATAGATGGAATAGTGCATGGATAGGCTTTAAGGTAAAAGAGGCCATCACACATTTGAAGGACTGGTGGAAGGTCATGTGTTTGTGTCACAAAAAAAGGGGGTACATATTATATGTGAGGAATGTGGAAGATGCTATAAAGATACACTCATAGCATGAAAAGAATGTGAGGACTTCTTTTTTTCAATCTTGTATGAGAAATAAAATATGAAATGTTGCAAAAAACAGTTGAGGTATTATTGCCAAAGATGGAAAGGAAATAAAGGAAATGAACAAAAAATATGAACATATTAGAGTTGCTGTAAAGAAAATCCAATATACAACTAAGAGGATCATGAGGTTTGGGATGGACAGAAGACAGAAGAGAGAATTGCAGAGGGAAGGAGGAGAAGGGATGAGAGGGGGCAGAGAAGAGATAAAAAGAGAAAACAAATGAAAGACAGTTAAACACAATTTAAGAAAATTTTCTACAATGAAAGGGCCTGATCCAAGCTGAATACATTAGATGGGGGAGAAAACAAAAGCAAACAACGATGACAAGACCTGTTTGGGGCAGTTTATCCAGAAACTCTTTTAGGAACTGACTCCAGTATAGGCTCCCCACACCATATGACACAGCGATGGGAGAGATCTACCTGGTTTCTTGGCCTTACCACAGACCCATTGGTTTGGACCCATCAACAGGAAAGGTGGACTGGTGAATGGCAATTTGTGGTGTCATAAATACTGATATTAATGAGGAAATAATTTTTAAATTGTTAGTAGTTTATTTCATGGAGTATGTCATGTGATGTCTGTCATGTGATGTGGCGGGTCCAGTTGTGGTCCTTTGGCACTGTGTGAAAAGAGTCACTTCCATGTATCACAATGACAACTAATTAGGTATAGGACCATTAACGAGTTGGGTTAGTGCACAATGGAGCAGTACCCAGGGAGTCCCAAACTTGTACTCTAAAATGGGGTCCTGCTATCTACTGAACAAAGGAAGAATACTCTCTGTAGAAGAATTTTAATAGAATTAGTGTGTCTAGAGAGGAGAGGATATTAGTGCCCCAATAAAATATCCCAAATTAACCATTCTCGTATGAGTAAATGCCAAATTATACCCAGTTCATCTAAATCAGGGCCACTGAGGCCTAAAATCTTGCCACGAGTCTAACGAACCTTCTGGAAAAGGACCATAACAAAGGGATTCTAAAGCAGGTCTGACCTGGGAACAACCTAAATGCTCAAAAACAGATGATTGGATCAGGAAGCTGTGGTACATATACATGATGGAATACTAATCAGCAATCAAAAAAGATAAACTAGACTCATTCATAGGAACATGGATGGAACTGGAAAGGATTATGCTCAGCGAAATAAGTCAGAAGACAAAAGAAAAATACCAGATGGTTTCCCCCCAGGAGGAATTTAAGGGAACCAAATAAGGATCAAGGAAAAGAATAACAACAACAAGAATAATAATAACACAAGAAAAACAAAAAGACAAGGACAAATTGGGGACACTTGGTGGGGAGGGGTGGGAGAGGGCTGAGGGCAGATAAGAGCACAAGGGACTGAGGTGATGGTGCACTGGTGAAATGGTGATGGGGATTACAACTGATGTCAAATTTATATAAATAAAGGAAAAAAATAAAGCAGGTCTGAGAAAGCTGGAATAAATGGAGCAAAATCAAAGTACACATTAGATAATGGCCATCATTGCCAGTCTCCCCAAGAATCTCTCACTCACAAGTCTCTTTCAAGTGTTTCTATATGTTTCTCCTCTATGTGTTTCCTTGCATGTCTCCTTTCCAGAAGCACCAGGGTGCAAGTCAGGGTGCAGAAACAAGAACTCCCCCCTTATCCCCACCTGCCTTCCATGTTACATAGCTTCACCTGGTCCTCAGCCCTGCCCATTGTTAAGTTGGGTGGTGTACCCCTGTTAGTGGGGTACCTCCCCTAACAAGGAGATACAAAGTAGGTTACTCATATCATTTTCATTTCTATGGTTAACACAAGCCTCTTACTAGGATTCCTGTCAAAGTATATTGTTAAGTTTGCTTTACTTTGCTACCGACAAGCCTCCTGAGTGATTGTTTAAAGAACTTCAAGTACGGATTTAACAGAAAAAAAAAAGCACATTTTTGCCAAAAATTTCAACGAATAAATCTTAGACTAGGTACAATGTTTGTAAAGTTTGTGTCATATGTTTGTATAACCACGATCCCATACAGTTTAATTTCAAACATCCTGTAACTCCCTTTGTTCTGGCACCTCAAAACTGATAGAAAGTAGTAAGTTAGGAATAAGTTTAGTTTTAAATTCTTGTGATGAAAAAAACATATTATACAGACAATATTAATGTGGAAATTTTGCCCCCAGTTAGGTCAGGCTTTCACATTTTTTTAATGCTCTCATTTCTTAGACTTCCTTTCCTAATAGACAAGAGTATGCCTGTAGGGTCAACACTGACTCCTCAGAAGTCATTAGCCTAAAAAGAATGTGTTTCACTCATAGCCTTAGGGAATCCTTACCTTGTTCCATGACAATTAAATTGATGCACTCTGTTGTCCTGTCATTTGGGGTGTCTACTGCATACTTGCTTAAGCTCATTCTGGCCAACTGTTGGGGATAAAACAAAAAAGATGCTATGGTGTCATTCGGGCCTGGAACAGGAGATAACACCCCAGGCAAAAACATGATTGAAGTACTTTTTTGTTTAGAAATTTTAAAATGCTAGCTCCAAAAACAAAATAAACCAAAAGAAGATTAAACAATGCTACTCATGAAGCAATTTGAAGTGTTTCGAGTCAATGATCATTCGACTTGGCAATGTTTCATGATTCCAACAAGGTCACTCCAATTGTGGTGCAGCTATGAAAGCCCACAAAAAGCTCTTTGATTCTTCTTAGTCATTGTAACCTGCTGACATGGAGTGCTAAGACATTCAATCCATAACTTTGCACAAAGTGTCAGTTCCCACTCAGTTTCTCCCTACCTTCATTCTGAGACTTGTTCGTTACAGTTTCCTTTTAATTATTTTTAAAATCTCATATTTTTTCTTACTTGTTAGCAAGTGATTTCAATTTGCATTGTGTACCCTGTAGGCTATCAGTACAATACAAACCAGTACAAATGCCAGTAATCCATTCTACCTATTAGGGTTCTCCTGTGCTGTTAAGAGTACTTTACTGCCAATACACCATCACAACTTGTCCACAGCATCCACTACCACAATTCTCTGGTCTTTCTGCCACTGCCATTACCATACCAAATAAATTATATATTCTAATTAAGTTGAGGAGCCCTTCCTAAAGATGACCATCTAAAACCCCAAATCAAGAAAGTTGGGGAATAAAATAATGTTGAGTACTAAATTGACCTGGAAGAGGTAAAGTATACTGATCTCAAGAATATGAGTAAGCAATTGTTACAGGTGTGGTTTTAAAACAGAGAACGAATGTCATCTGCTGGTTTCTTATTTTTTTTTATTATTGCAGCAGTGACACTGGGTCCTCAGCACTGTCACCACTGTGACCTGAGTTTGATCCCTGGCCAGGGAGCTAAGCCACATATGGCGCAGCAGACCTCTTCTGTCTCACTTGCTGCTCCCCTTAGCTGTGTATTTCAGTAAATTCACCTTTCTGCTCCCCACTCTGTCTCTGTTGGGGTGAATCCTATCCTCTCATGCCCTGCACCTCTGGACTACACCCCAGTTCTTGTACACCAAAAAAAATATTAAAAAAAAAATATAACAGTGAAATTAGAATTGAAGGGGGCCAGCTACTGTGCTATTTTTTTATTTACAGAGTGAATAACTACCAATATAGGCAGATTAAGCTGTTTTTGGGTAGTTAAGAGAAATTGTTTGCCTAGTAAGCCTTATAGAGGGATAATACAGAACTCTCATTTTCCTTGAAATTATACTTTTGGCTCTTTATTTTGATTAAATCAGGGTTACTATCATTCTCCTAATCTTAGGTTATACTGTAACCATTTTTCATCTCCTTGGACCTAAGCAATCTGCTGCCACTTTTCAACTGTGAATACTTTTATATGATTAGGATTTTGAGCTGAACTTTGAAAGGCTGTAATCTCTGCCCCCTATGTAGGGCTACAAGGCAATGACAAAAGATTACATTGTCTCTGAGCACAGAAATCCACACAAACTGAAAACAGATGTAGTATTTGTCCAAATCCTAGTAAATATAGTTAGAAAGCCCAAATTGATATTAAAACACATTCTGTAGCCTTGTCAATCTGGCTAAATGCAGTCCTTATTCCTAAACCTACAACCTAACAGTACAATCTCCTTCCACATTTTGAATCACTTAAACATTCAACACTATAGTGTGGTTCAAATCTAATCCACCTTAGTGGATGTCAACAGAGAGAGACATTTGACACCCTTTCTTGGGCCTTTACAATCACAACAGAGAACCTGGTTATTGTGTCCATGTTAAGCAGAAAAGCCATGGAGACCTGCAAATCAGGGGGAGGAAAATACACCAAGTCACTGACAGGAGCCTTTGTCCCTGCATTCACACCCACTCAGGACAGTGGAAGTGATTCAGGCAAACCACACACATAGACAGAAACTTCAAACAGGCTGATCCTCATTTGGGATGTTCCCTGTATTTCATAGTTTCACTGTTTACTGTCAGTCCAAAGGTGTGGGTTTATTCGAACCCATGCTTATTTAAAGTTTTAACAATTATGAATTGTTTTAACAATTATGAATTGGGACATTAAGTTACCCCAAAGAGAATGACAAGAAGAATACAGAAAAATGGATTTATGGTCTGAAGTACTTATGGTCATAGCTCTTTTGGGACTTCTCTTCAATTCAGTTAGTAGCACTCAGGTCTCTCTTGCGTACAACAAACCAGACGCCATCATGTCACTTCGTCACTACCTGACGAGTTCCATTTAACCAAAGCACCTGTACCTGTGGCATTTTCCAATAATTTCCCATTAAAGTCACCCGACATCTATGTCTCTGCTTTGAGATTTGACTTCGGGGTATCTTTAGAACTGTGCAGCATTTGCTCTCAGCCTGGTTGGTGTCCACTTTCAGGTAAAGCAAGGTCCCTGCTGTCTGCAAACTATAAAGGAGGGAGAGGGGCGCCTTGAAGTACCTGAGAGGAGAGATAGGAAGTATCTTTCAGGTAAAGAAACGCTGGGTGCCTGCTTCCCATAAGTCCTGTAGACATTAATGCTGGTCCTGAGTTTTGGGAAGCCAATTTACAGCATATAATCAAGGGTGATTTCTCCTGATTATCTCAGAAGTAATTAAAGAGTACCTCCCCACCCAAGACCTCTACCTAATGAGAAGTTTTTGGCAAGAAGGTATTTGCATATCTTCAAGTCATATTATGTCATGAGGACATTTGAGCTGATGAAAACTGACATTTAGTATAAAATAAAAATGCATCATGCTGAAAGCAGGAGTAGGGAGAAGTTCACAGCTGCAGATTTGGGAGCCTATTTTAATTGATGAGACACAGTGGCTCTGCCTCATGAAGTAAATCAGAGCATGAAGCAGGAGGAATGTAAATACGCAGAGGTCAGAATATCACAGCCAAAGGCAGAGCTGCAGACGCTGTGATTGGCGCAGACCTCTGGACTGTGGTCTCCAGCTTCCTTCTTCCCTTGGGATTACAGATCAGAATGTCAGGACAGATCTTCTCTCTCTCTCTCCCTCTCTCCCTCTCTTACTTTGTTTTACCTTTGCTGTGTCACTTCTGCTTATTAGAGAGTTATCATAAAGTTCTATATTCGGACAACAGAGAAGCCCAGAAAAGGAAGCAATTTTGCAGCTGATTTCAGGAGTATGCCATTATTTCATGGGAGTGTATGTGCCTTTCAGTTATTACAAAGAGTAGCTATTAAAATTGCAGCAATGACTATATGCCAAGCATTGTAATATGTCTTTTACATGAATTAATTCATTTAATCCTTACAAAAATCTTCTGAAGTAGGTGCTTTTGTTATCCCCATATTAATGGGGATTAGGGAAATAGGACCCAAAAGTGCTGGGATAATTTGTTCTAGATCACCCGACTAGTAAATTGAACCTGGTCAACCTGATTCCAGAGTGAGCGCCAAGCAATGAATTTTTCTTGCTCTGTTCTGAGGGTAAGCATTTGCAGGCATGTGCACACACACACACACAATCACAGGAGAGAAGAGGATTTAAATGGGTCACAGAGGTTTCAGTGATTCCCATAAACATTTTCCAGTTATTTCCATGATGTGGTGGAAAGAAGTGCCAACTTTTATGAGTGACCCATTTTTTTTCTGAAGTTCTTTTCACTGTTAGATAAAAAGAAAAAAATGTAAATATAATAAAGGCCATATATGACAAGCCCATATCAATAACATTCTCAATGGCGAAAAGCTAAAAGCCTTTCCCCTAAGATCTGGAGCAAGACAAGGATGCCCTCTTTCACCACTGCTCTTCAATATAACACTGGAAGTCCTGGCCAGAGCAATAAGACAAGAAAAAGGTACACAAGGGATCCAAATAGGGAAAGAATTAGTAAAATTATCACTGTGTGCAGACAATATGATAATATACATAGAGAACCCCAAAAGCTCTACAGAAAATCTAATCAAGCTAATCAGTCAGTTTAGCAAAGTAGCAGGATACAAAATCAACACACAAAAATCAGTAACCTTCCTCTACACAAATAACCAAGCTGAACAGAAGAAATTAAAAAAAAACATCCCCTTTATAATTGAAACCAAAAATATTAAATACTTGGGAATAAATCTAACAAAAAGGTGAAGGAACTTTACAAAGAAAATTACAAAACATTGCTAAAAGAAATAGCAGGAGATACAAAGAAATGGAAAAACATCCCTTGCTTGTGGATTGGAAGAATTAAAATCATCAAAAGGGTCATCCTACCAAAAGCAATCCACAGATTCAATGCTATTCCAATAAAAATTGCAATGTCATTCTTCAAAGAAATAGAAAAAATATTGATGAAATTCATATGGAGACACAAAAAACCTCGAATAGCCAAAGCTCTCCTGACTGAAAAAAAGGGAAGTGGAGGGATCACACTTCTAGACTTCAAACTTTACTACAAAGTCACAATAATAAAAACTGTACGGTACTGGAAAAAAAAACCAGACACATTGACCAATAGAATAGAAAGCCCAGAAATAAACCCACAAGCTTATGAACAACTAATCTTTGACAAAGGAGCAAAGAATATGCAATGGAATAAAGACAGCTTGTTGAATAAGTGGTGCTGGGCAAACTG
>JAGFMF010012069.1:9256974-9275505 GCA_019455555.1 Galemys pyrenaicus | reverse complement strand
AGCACTCTTTACAATAGGTAAGACCTGGAAACAACCTACATGCCCAAAAACAGATGAGTGGATCGGGAAGCTGTGGTACATATACATGATGGAATACTATTCGGCAATCAAAAAGGATAAACTAGAGTCATTCATAGGAACATGGATAGAACTGGAAGGGATTATGCTCAGTGAAGTAAGTCAGAAGACAAAAGAAAACTACCAGGTTGTTCCTCCCCTAGGAGGAATATAAGGGAACCAAAGGAGGATCAAGGAAAGGAATAAGAACAAAAATAATAACAATAAATACACAAAAACCAAAAAGGAAAAGACAAGAACAAATTGGGGGCACTTGGTGGGGAGGGGGAGGGGGAGGGTTGAGGGCAGATGGGAGCACGGGGGACTGAGGTGATGGTGCACTGGTGATATGGTGATGGGGAATACATGGGGATTACAATTGATGTCAAATATATAGAAATTTTAAAAAAATAAAAATAAATAAAACAAACAGGAGGAATGTAGAGGAAACAAAAAAAAATGTAAATAGAAGGACTGTCATGTGCATTTGACACTTGTCATCTATTTCCAGCTTTACTGAGATGTAATTGATATATACAACAGCATTGTGTAAGTTTAAGGTGTATATAACATTTAGTCCATGTATACACTGCAAAATTACTATGCAAAAAGATGAACAGATCCACCATCTCATATAATTTTTATTTTTGCTGTTTTACCTCAATTCCTCATGCGTTTCACCCCAGTTTTCACAAATGGAGAGATGTCCTTCTTTTTCCAATTAGATAATATCCCATTGTCTGTATACAGTCTTGTGTCATTTAGTGATGTTTCTTCAAATGACAGACCAGATACACAAAGTTGGTACAACAGGCTACACCATACAGCGTAGATGTGTTGTAGGCCACACTATCTAGGTTTGTGTAAGTACATTCTATGGCATTCACACAATGATGATATTGCCTAGTGACATGTCTCAGAATTTACACCACTTAGCAGCATATGAATGCATATATCACAATTTCTTTATCCATTCATTTGGCAGTTTCCATGTCCTGGCTGTTGTGATTCATGCCACAAGGAAAATGAGGATACAGACATCTCTTACAGGTAATGATTTCACTTCCTTCAGATTCATGCCTAGAAGTGGGATGGCTGGGTCATATGTTAGTATACCCTTTAATTTTTCAAGGATACTTCAATTTATATTCTCAGGAACTGTTCACAAAGGTTCCTATTCCCCCCATATCTTCTCCAGTCAATGTTAATTCTTGTCTTTTTGATAATAGCTGTTCTAACAGGCATAAGGTGATATTTCATTGTGGTTTTGATTTGAATTTTTTGGCAATTAATGATGTTGAGCACCTTACTGAGGTGTGTTCCTATATACCCAATCTGTTAAAGATCTTTTTTTTTTTCTTTTTGGGCATCTAATGAAATATGATTTTTATTTTTCATATCGTTTTTGTTGATCTGTGTATGTTGAAGGACCCCGAATCTACCCCTGGATAAATATCACTTGATTATGATGCATTATCCTTCCAAAGTTCTGTTAAATTCAGTTTACTAATATTTTATTGATATTTTTGTATATATATATATGTCAGGGATATTTGTATATATTTTTCTTTTAGCATTTTCATCTGTATTTGGTATTTGGGTAAAACTGGCCTCATTTTTGTGCTTTGGATTGTATCCTCCTCTACTATTTTTTTTTTCTTTGAAGACTGAGAAGAATTGGTGTTAATGCTTCTTTAAATGTTTGGCACAATTCACTTGTGATGCCATCTGGTCTAGGGATTTTCTTTGCTGGGTAGTTGTTGATTACTGATTCAGTTTCCTTACTTGTTATTCATCTGTTTGGATTTTCTGTTTCATCATGACTCAGTCTTGATAGGTTGTATATTTCCATAAATTTATCCATTTATTTTGAGTTGTCATATTTGTTGACATGATTGTTCATATTAGTCTCATGATCCTCTGTATTTCTGTGGTATCAGTTGTAATGTTCATTCTTTTATTTTTAATTGTATTCGAGTCCTTTTTTCTTTCTTCCTGGTACAGCTAGCTAAAATTTTTTCATTGCCATTTCTCAAAAAAAAATAGCTTTTAGTTTGTTGATCTTTTCTGTTGTTTCCCTATTCCCCCTTTCATTAACTTCTGCTTTTAATATTATCTCTATCCTTCTATTAACTTTGGACTTAGCTTTCTTTTTTCCAGTTTCTTCAGGTTATCATATCCCTTACATTTATGTATTTTGTGTTCTCATTTTTATTTGTTCCAAAATATTTGATTTCTGTTTTGATGTCTTCTTTGAATAACCTTTTTGTTCAGAAGATTTTAATTCCCACTTATCTGTGAATTTTCCATTTTCTTCCTGCTAGTAATATCTAGTTACATACCACTGTGGTCCAAAAACATGTTTGGTATGATTCCAATTTTTTTAAACATTAAATTTATGAAATCTTGTTTTGCGGTGATGTATGATCTAACCTGGAAAATGTAACTTTTATACTTGGGAGGAATGTGTACATTTCCTTATTAACTTTCTGTCTGGTTAATATATCTTTTGTAGAAAGGGGGGTATTAAGGCACCCTGCTATTACTGTATCATTTTCTATTTCTACCTTGAGATCTGTTATATTTAATATATTTGGGTGCCCCCATGTTGGATAAATTCTATGATTACCATATTATACCTTTATCATTAGAAAATGACTTTCCTTGCTTCTCATTGTTTCTACCTCAAAATCGATTTTGTCTGATAAAATCATTGCTAAACCTGTTTTGTTTTGATTTTCATTTTCTGAGGTTTCTTTTTCCATGCCTTCACTGTCATCCTATGTGGGTTTTAAAGCTGAAGTAAATCTCTTGTAAACAACATACATTTGAATCTTGTGTTTTTGCACAGAAGAACTGGGGTGTAGGCCAGAAGTGCAGGGTAGAGGGTAGTAAGAGGATTCACCAGAGACAGAATGGTGAGCAGGACAGGCAAAATTACTGAAATACACTGCTGAGGGGAGCAACGGGCAAGACAGGAGAGGTCTGCTGCACCATATATGGGTTAGCTCCATGGCTGGGGATTGAACTCAGGCTGCAGCAGTGGTAGTGCTAAGACTTAACCTGTAGGCCATCAGGGAGGCCCTAGTTTTATTTTTATCTGTTCAGTCACTCTTTTTTAATATTTATTTATGCATATAAGAGCTGAGGTACAGTCCAGATTCATGGGTGGTAAGAGGATTCACAAAAGACAGGGTAGGGAGCAGAACAGGCAGATTGACAGAAGTACACTGCTGAGGGGAACAGCAGGAGAGGCTGAAGAGGTATGTTGCACCCTGTGGGTCCCTCCCTGGCTGAGGATCCAACTCGTTCTGCTGTGCCGTGGATGCTTCACAGTGTGGTGCTCTACCTGCTGTGCCTGTTCCTCACTCTTTTTTGATCAGAGAATTTAATCATTGGAATTGAAGGTAATCATTGACAAAGACTTAGTAAAACATCCTGTCAATTGTTTCCTGTCTGTTTTGCAGATCCTTTATTCCTTTTTCCCTCTTGCTATCTTTTGTGAACTGATGATTTTATGTAGTGATATGCTTTGACTCTCTGAACATCTTTAAACAGTTTATTAATTCTATGTTTGGTAATGTGCAGATCTCCATTTCTTTGTGATCAGTCACTGGACATTTACAGTATTCCTTGATGGTGATGTTTCCCTGACTCTATGATCTCTGCAGTCTACACAAGTGTCTGCATCTGAAAAGTCAGTCACCTATTTTAGACTATTTGGACTGACATTTATGATGAAAAACCTTCCCCTGCAGGTTGGGGATGCTGGACCCTGGTGTGACCCTGAATCTAGAAGTACAGGGCATCAGGTGTGGGGCTTTTGACAGCTCCAGGACTGGGGAGATGTGCTGTTTATCCACTCAATCCTCTGGACTCCATGTTATTTCAACTGCATGATATGCTTAGAGCTGTCTGGGACCTGAAATGGCTTAAGGAAATGTTGGGGTGCTACATGTACCTCTAGATTCAGTGGCTAGAGACTAGTTCAGATGGCCATTGTGACTGGAGCCAGCAGTGTACACATACTAGCTGTAGGTACTGACTGCTGCTGTCCATGTGGTAGCAGGGATTGACTGCACATACACACCAAGGCATGCCATGGTGAAGGCAGGTGCCCAGATCAACTGTGGGTGCATGAGCACCTGTGGTGGGGGGGGGCTGGCTGTTGGTGTGAACTCTTATGGCTGCTAGGGTTAGGAGTGGGTGGGTTCAGGCCAGTAATGAGAGTAAGGCACACAGTGGAGGTGATTGGCCACAGGGGCTTAAGCTGGCATCATGCACCTGTATAATTATGCACAAGGACCAGGTTATTTGCTGGTGTGTATATCAGGCCCTAGTCTGCCAACAGGGAGTGAGGAAGAACACAGGCAGCTGATGCCTTTAATGTGAAATATCTGTGGAAGGAAGGCCTCGTGGTGACATCAGCTGGGAGTTGGTGGAAGCTGGGTCAGCCATTGGTTTCTCCAGGGATGAAAGCTGCTGGGTTCTCCCGTGGGGCTCTCCAGTGGAGCCTGCGGCATCTGCGAGGTTTCCAGGGTCCTCTGCAGAGCAGACTGAATCTAGTCACCCCCTCAGTGTGGTTGAGACTCCAGGCCCTTCTCTATTTTAGCCACCTCTGGATTCTCAAAGTGTTGCTGTATGGGTGGGGTGAAACCAAAATGGGTCCTTTGCCAGCGCCCTGAAAGACTGAGCAGGTTGGTGTTCACTCCGCTCCACTTACCTCTTTACACCAAGCCCAACTCCTTTGGCAGGGAGGCTCCCTTTTGGCACTGAGAAGTGTGCTGACTGGGAGATGGGGTGATGCAGGCAAAATAAAACAGTCCCTGCTCCCTTTCTGCACCTTTATTTTCAAGTGCCTTCCTCCATTCTATTGTTGAAACTACTGAAGCAGTTTCCTGAGCTCTCCCAAGGCTATTTGCACTTTTGAATAGCTGTCTAATTGTTAGTTTTTAGTAATGCGGTGTAATGAGGTCTGCTTTTCCGCCCTGTTGGTGGTTTCCTTACTTTGTGCCTCGATTTTTAAGAAATGTCCTGCTATGCAGTCAAACCATCATGAGTAGATACGTAATTTGGTGTGACTGACAAGAATACCATATTTCCCCCTACACTCACAGGCACACACAAGTACCAACACACTCACATGCACATGCCAGTGTGTATAATGAATGCATCAGTGTTGGAGAAGTAGTGACCCAGCTAAACAGATCAGACTCATTCCCTGTACTTTTGCTGCAACTATTGGGAGATGGACTTTGTGTGTGCAGAATACCTAGCTCTAGGAGTACTGTGTGTTGAGAGCAATTATCTCATTTCACATGGGAAAAATGGCCTAGGGATAAACCCAATAAAGAAAAAAGTAAAGCTGTGATATGGAAAACAAAAGACGTTCACTCCCCTGGATCGGATGCAGGTTCAGCAATATCCGAAGACAGCTTATACCATATGCTATTGCCCCGTATTCATGCCTTCTTTGATGTAACTGGTGTGAAGCATTTTCTGTCATGAGTTCTGAAAGATATATTTTGAAGGTGAAAAAAGTTTACAGGCAGTATTGTGTGTGTCCACAGAATGTGGCTATTGTGTTTTGCAGTAAAGAATAAGGTTAGATGCGGGCCTCCCTGGTGGCACAGCGGGTTAAGCAACGCACTATGAAGCAAACCACAACCACAGCAGCACGAGTTCAATCCCTACTGCCAGCCATGGAGGGGACCCACATGGTGCAGCAGACCTCTCCTGCTTCGCCCGCTGCTGCCCTTGGCAGTATGTTTCAGTCAGTCTGTCTGTTCTGCTCCCCGCTCTGTCTGGTGAGTCCTCTTACCTCCCGTGACTCTGGCCTGTACCCCAGCTCTTGTATGCATAAATAAATCTTTTAAAAAAAGAATAAAGTTAGATGATTGGCTGCATCAGAATATCCCTTAGAAGGGAGAATACCCCAGCTCTGTCTCCCAAAACATGAATGAAGGAATCCTAATTTATATTATAGAAAGCATTTGAAAGATACTATTGCTCAGTTCGGTCTCTTGAGGATATCTGAAGAATCAAGAAATTCAAACAAGAAGACTCTGCATTCATATATTATTTTACTTCTGATGATGTGGGTTTATTGTATGAATTTCATTGTCAAGGTAACTTTTTCTGAGTTTCCTATCATATTTATTATCATTTTTACTTTGCAGAAGAGACTACTCTGACAAAAGAAGGTTGCATGGCTTACCCAAGGCCGTAAAAGTAATCAAAGACTGGGCTAGGATTTGAAAGTAAGTCTTCTGATCAGAAATTGGTGTTTAATTCTCAAGATAAGTCTTTACTTCATCTACAGCGGTGCCCCACTGTAGGGAAATTTTTTTTTGTTCACAACATATTCTAATCATTTCTTTAAAAAACAGATTTGTTGAGATATAATTTAAATACTATATAATTGACTCATTTAAGAAGTATACTTAATTTGATTTTAGTATCTTCAAAGATATGTGCAGTTATTGTAACAGTCAATGTTAGCACATATTCATCACTTCAAAAAGAAACCCCATGGACTTTATCACTCCCTATTGCTGCCACCCCATCCCCAAGCAAAACACTAATCCACTTTCTGCACAAGAGAGCCCCCACCTTTCAACCTCACTACACTGAGGCTAAGCCTCTGGAATAGGTAGCTGTGAAAGCCAAAGGTTTGCTCCTCCTAGGAAGAAAGTCTTCTGGTTGGAGTCTGTGGTGAGAGGAAGCCCTGCAAGCTCCCTGGTGTGTAGTCTACATCTCTCTGAAATGGAGAGGAGGGGCCTTTTTATAAATCAAATTATCGTTTATTTTCTTTTTCTTTTTTCCTCTTTATTGATATATATTTGACATCAATTGTAGTCCCCATGGAATTCCCATCACCATGTCACCAGTGCACCATCACCTCAGTCTCTTGCGCTCTTTCTGTCTTCATACCAGTCCCTCTCCCTTCCCCCCAGAAAAGTGCCTCTGATTTGTCTTTGTCTTTTTGTTCTTCTTGTCTTGTGATGTTTTTTATTATTGTTTTTTTTCTTGAGCCTTTTTTTATTCCTTTATAATTCTCCTAAAAGTGAAACCATCTGGTATTTTTCTTGCCTCCTGACTTATTTCACTGAGCATAATCCTTTCTAGTTCCATCCATGTTTCTACAAATGACTCTAGTTTATCTTTTTGATTACTGAATAGTATTTCACTGTACTGATTTTTCTTGAGTAGATGTTTCTTCATTGGCTCTTTGCCCTTAGTGCCTCTCCAAGAAGCTTTACATGGTTGTTTTTAAATTATGGTTTTCCCTGTTTATGTATGGAGCGCAAGTGTTCCTCTACTCTTTCATAAACTTATTTTTTCAGCATGATGTTTTTTTACATCATTGCACTTATCACAGTTCTACTTTTACCATTGTTTGAGGGATCCTTTGACTAATGTAGAAACAAGAAAACAGATATAACAGTTGTGGCTTAATAAAAACTGCATACAATGTAGTGATTACCATCCATTAGTTTGGAGACTATCACACTTTGCTTTCTCAATGCATCTAAATTTCATATTGTCTTTTATACATTATATAATCTCAGATATGATCCAAACATTTTTTGGTAGTAAGAGAGGAAGAGAAGGCTCTGGGTACTCAGGGAGAACGGAAATGGGCTGGGCTGCTTCACAGGGCAGGGAAATGTAAATCAATGAATCTTAGTTGTAAGTAAACTTCAAAAGATCTTGGAAAGTATAATGTGAATGGCACCTTTATAGTCTAACTTTGAAAAGGATCATGATGTTTTTCTAGTAAATATTACAGATCTTTCATTTTGCTGTGGTCTTATCTTTATTACTCTAATTTATGGCATGGATTATTCTGCAAGAATTGAGTTATTTAGTAAGATATTTGTTCTTCAAAACGACTATGTGTGTGAATCACAGTATGTATCTGGTGCATAGTAAATCCTAAGGGAAGATTTGTAGAATAAGTGTATAAATGAATGAAATTTAAATGGAAAATTGTAGTTTTTCCAAAATGTCCCCAATCTTTGGTGGCTTCTCTTATCAAGTCCAAAGTCCTCTGGCAGTGGCCGCAGTCTAAGCCGACGGTACCTGCAATGGGGCACAGAACTGCACATGAGGCTGAGTGTGTTGGGGCAGGAGGCATCAACCACTGAAGGGACGCAAGGGGGTTCTCAGGCAACACAGACGAGGGTACAGAAAAACTTCTTGCTAATTAGTGTTTCAGGGTCTGGCTTTTGCTTCAGTTCCTCAGGTTTGTCTGGTCTGAAGAGTAGCCTTGAAGAGCACTGGTGAGAGGGACGTGTCTGGTCACGACGGATTTGTACCTCGACACAGCTTGTGTCCATGGCTGGAAGGAGCAGCCACTGGAAAAATCTCTTCCCTGCAAAGGGAAGAACTTCTGAGCCAGCTCTCCTGATTGTGAGGCGATTGAATGCGGCCTCTCTCTGGGTGGGGGCTATGGCCACTGCCTATACGGCATGAGGAAAGAACCTCCTGCAGGTCACCATTTTTGACTGACCTTCTCCTGCCCTGTGTTGTAGCAAAGGAAGTGAACAGGTGCAATACTGGGCTTTCCCCGTGACAGACCCAGAAAATTGTTGAGCGCTGACCTCCAAAGAGCAGCACTAGCTCTGCCCGGGGCAAGAAAATAAAGCTAAACTGTTAACAGTTTAGCTGTTAACAGTTAACAGTTCTGCTAAACTGTTAACAGTTCTGTTCACAGCGGCCATGTCAATCCCTGCTCGCATTCCGCAAACTTATGGCCCACTCTCCCCCAAACTGACTTCCTCTCCTTTCTTCCTTGAGCACCACACGCTTACCCAGTCAACGCTGCCAAAAGCTTAGCGCGTCTACCCATTAGAACTGATCAGGCTAATCTTTCTCCATTTTTTTTTAACTTGGGCACATTTGACACGGTCCAGATCCATAGTGAGAGAGACAGCTGGCTAAATAAACGACCCCGTGGTGGACACGGTGCTTCTTTCAAATGTCAGGTCCACCACCTTGACCCCAAGGTGGCGCCTCCATCCCCAGAGCAGGAGGCAGCAGCCATGAATGGTGTTTTCTTGCAAGTCATCCTGCTAAAGTCCTGCAGCTTGGCCTGCAGGGATCACTTCCAGGGGCAAGAGGATAATTCAGTGTTCACAGCCCATTGATTCCTGGCTGCGGCTCCAGAAATGTCAATAAGGTGCCGACTGTGGCAGGGGTTGCTTTGTGACCCATTTTCTTTTCTGCTGAAAATCAATTTGTCAAGGCTGCCAGATATTCCATGATGAGTTTTAGTCACTGTAACCTGGGCTGGATTTGGGTCATTGACTTGGTCTCCAAATTACTTACCTAATAGTCTAGAGTGTAACCACTGTGCATATTTATATCAGGGTATATATCTTAATTAGACTATTACCACATTTGTAGATTTAGTACCTCTGCTTTCAGACTATTCAGTGACATATATTATGAGATAAACACACAACATGCTCTGAACACAGAGGTAAGAGGATTGGTTTTCTATTAACTATCTCAGCAGTGCCTGTTAGGTCAGCTCACACCCTAGAAAGCAGATCAGTCTATTGCCAATGAAATGTTTCATGACAGTGAGACTATAAATCATGTTATCTTGAAGGCAATCTTGTAATTCTCCTGGGGCATTGTAGAGCAGTGCTATAATTCTTACTGACATGGGTGGGGGTCGCAGTGTCTGCATCAGAGTTACCCCAGGCTTCCCCCAAACAGCATACAACGCTGAGCCAGTCAGAGCAGGGCCCAGCTCGAGTCTTCCCAGCTCCTCCACTGCACACACATGATGGAACTCTTAGTAATGGCCCCAGTTACACTCACATCTCCTATCCAACTACTCCACTGTGCTGATGGGGACGGGCCCCTCCTTGTTGCCTGTCTTCTTATCTAGCCCAATTACTCTACTGTTCTATCGCTGAGGGCCTCCTCCCAGGGGCTCTGCAACTATCCCCTTAAATAGACTCCTGCAGTCAGGTAGTCAGATTTCACTTGCAGTGAGAGGTGGTGCTGGTTCCTCCTCTTTGCCGGGTTCATATTTCCTGGACATGTGTACCATGATGTTGATAGTGCAGTTTTATTTATTTGCCACAAACACACATCCTGTCCAGTCACACCTCTGCACTGATGCTACTGGGGCTCTTCTTTGCCTAGTTCCTGTTCACTGTTCCAGTCTGGTAGCACCAATTCATCGACATCTTGGAGTTACTGCTCTTTCTACTGTTCATGTCCTCTCCCAGTAATGTACATGCACTATGGATAAGGGCCCGTCTTGGCCCTGTGCACAGTCCCTGCCTCGGTCCTCACTGCACTGAAGGTATAGGAAGGTCCACTGGTCTTTTTACTCCTGTCCACTCACTGAACAGCATGACATGTTGGTGTTTCTTTTCTTTGCCACACTAACCATTCCTGTCCACATAGCTCTACACTGATGGAGTGTGGCTCTTTATGTGATCTGTGAGAACACATCCTCTGACCAGTTTCACCACTGCATGAACATTTGGGGATCTCTTCTCCCCATTCACAGGCCTGTCCAGTTAAACTACTGCCACCATGGGCTCTTCTCCCTTGCTTTGTTCACAACACCTCTCCATTTATTGCCTGCTGAATGGGATTTTTTTTTGCCTGTATTTTGCACTTCTTTGCTCCATTCACAACCACTGTTGTTGCCTGTTTTCTTATCTAGCCCAGTTACTCTGGGCTAGTGATGAAAGACCCCTCCTCTTCACGTCATTTCAATCTCCCTTATGATTGCTCTATTTCACATTGATGTGGGTGCTTCTTCTTTGCCCCATTCGGAAAGTAGGACTGGGATGGTCGAAGTTTAAGAAACTTTTACAAATTTATGTTTATTATAAAAAACCAACAAAATGTATTGTCATATGTTATGTGTGTTACATGTATGGTTATGTTAAGTAATTATAACATGATCTGGGAGAGTCTTCCCTGATAGGCACACACACTATAGCGTTATATTCCACCATTTATCTAGCACTATTTATCAGTGAGAAGGAGGAAACGTTATAGCATCTCACATTGAGGGCAGCAGGAAGGGTTTATCCTTATAAGGATTTTATTTCAATTAGAAGACTTTCCAATTTTACAATATTTAGCTTTGTTCATATTTTACTATCATTCTTTCATTTCTCACTAACTTTATGCCAAATTATTGTGTTTTATAATAATTATTCCTTCATTTTTCTCTTCAGCCATCTCAGACACATCTCAGGCTCATCTTGCAAATTCTTTGTCAGAGTCTTCCACCAATTATTTGCACTGAGAGTTATACCATAGTTTGAGATTTTTGTTCATACTTAACACTGGGTTTTATTTTAACATTTCACTTTGAATTGCTGTCATCAGACTAGTATTTGAATGGGAATTGTTTGTTAATTTGTCCTGTTTTCTTCCTCTTGCCCTCTGATAGACAGTTTGTTGTTGTTTTGTTGTTGTTTTTTTCTTTAAAACTATTTTTTAATTGAAGCAATGCTGTATTATAACTTAAGTTTCAGATGTGTATCATTATAAATCATTATGTTTATATATTACATTAAGTTCACAACTAAAAGTCCAATTTTATCCTCTTCATATGATTAGCCATTTTTATCTGGTTTATGCCCCCCTACCACATAATGAGTTTTATGGTATAGCCAAAAAAAGTCCACATCCTAATTCCTAGAACCTGTAAATATTATCAAACATGACCAAAAATATCATTAAACTAAGGGCATTTAAAGAAGGATCTTATCCTAGATTATGTGGATGAGTCCTAAGTATAGTCACACATAAGAGAAAGGCATACAGGTTTTGCACTGATACACACAAAAGAGAAGAAAATGTGAAGATGGTACAGAGAGAGCTATATTCCCACCAGAATGCCAAGGAATTCCAATAACATCCAGGAACTAGATGAGATAAGGAAGAAATTATCTTGCGGAGTCCCAGAGAGAGTGCCCTGCTGACACCCTGATTTCAGACTTCTGGTCTCCAAACTGTGAGAGCAGAATTTTATTGTAGTAAGCCACCTTGCTTGTGATAATTTGTAATAGTAGCTACAGAATGCCAGTACAATTCCAGAATTTCAGGCCATATAGCCTGGAATCAGTAATAGTAGGAGGTAGCACCCTTGCCTGTGTTATGCTTATATGGCGTAGTTGACCTTGAAGTGAGAGATTATCCAGATAAACCCTTAAAAACAGAGAACTTTCTCCAACTGGTGGCAGAAGAGGAAGGCAGGAGAACAAATCCCAGGGACTTGAAATGTGAGGAGAATTTGACACACCATTTGAAAATGGAGGGGGGCATAAGCAAAGTAATGTAGGTGGCTTCTAGAATCTGATAATGGCCCCCAGCTGATATTGACCACCAAAAGGTGACCTTAATGCTACAATCACGTGAACCTTAATTTTCTTGACAAACTGAAAGTTCTTGGAAGCGGATTTCCCCCAAAACCATCCAGATAAGATCCAACCCCTGCTGACACTTTAATGTCAGATGTATGAGACCCCAGACGGAGAACCCAATAAAAATTGCTCAGACTTCTGATCTATAGAACCATGAGCTAATAAATAGGTGTTGTTTTTAGCTGCCATATTTCTGGTAATCTGTTAAACCAGCAAAGGAAAGTGAATTTACCTCCTCTCTGTGTGGTTTTCCTTTCCTATTTAGAGAGACTGCACTTGAATACACCTGGTCTGTGGGTGCCTCAGGACAATTTCATCATCCCACCACCTCCCCAGTCCTAGAGCAAGACTGATGTGGCTGTCTTGGCTTTTCAGCATCACATTGTCTTGGGAGTATTGTATATCTATCTTTCACTCAGCTGAAAATTCATATTGTTCATCAGTATGAGATTTTGTTGAACAAAAATGAGTCCACAACAATGTTTTCAATCTTTTTTGTAAGTGGGGGGAATATCCCTCAGCCTCTGAATTCAAGCACGGAATTTGAAGAAGACTCTAGTTCCTCCTCAAAATAGGATTCACTTGTCTGATTTGCCACATAGAAACTGAATTGTTGATGATATAAAGAAAAAGAAACAGAATTGTTTTGTTTTGCTTTCCTCTTTATGGTCCTTGATGATTTCTATCTTGTTGCTTTGGGCCTGACTATACCATTTGTTTCTATTTTAAACTTTATCATTTATTATCTCCTTGGAGCAAAGACATATCTCAAAATGTGAACTCAGTGCACCCTCTTCATGAAAAATCAAACACTTCTTTATAAATGATAAGAAGCATTTAAATATACTCTCATGGCTGGGACCCAGGTATTTTTGATTCTTGACAGATTACACACAGCATCTGGGTTGAAATTGGATCTAAGGTTACATATAATGGTACGTAACACATAATATTTTGGAAACACACAGATGCATCCATGTACATGTGTGTATGTACATACATATATGCACACACATCTATCATTTGAATTTACTATATTAAGTGTATGCATTAAAATAGAGTGATCCTGACCTATGAATTAATCACAGAATCTAAGGGAAGTATAACTGAACTAGTAAAAATTCTAGAAAAGATGCAGTATTTTTCTATGGGTGCTATTGCTAACTGGTATTACAGACAAACATCTTAAGAATCAAGAACAAAGTATTTTCAAGAAGAGAAGTTTGTTTATATTTTAGCTATTATCAATTCATTTTTCAAAATATCTTAACAAAATTCATCACCATGAAATATATGCCCTTGAGTTTGCTGTACTGCAAACTATAATAAAGTTAGGTGACCTGTTCATGAAGAACCAAGGACATGGTACAAAAATCAAGTAGAATTGATAGTTAGTTTCTTCATATACAAATGAAGTGTAAAAGACTTGTTTGATGTCATATATAAGGGGAAGGCTACTCAAAGATCAGTGTTACCGAGGCTCTAGGGAAGAATGAACTATCTCTTGACCAGGGGATATCTGTAGGGAACCCTTTAAAATTCTACTGGCTAAATGTTATGACTGAAACTACTAGAGATGGACACAGATGTCCATGATGGGAAGAAACTGTGACTTTGCTAAACTATGAATATGAGTACAGTGTAAGATCCTAGGCATATAACCAGTGAATGAGCCCAGAATACTGTTCCATAGATGTATCTTAAGACAGCATTTCTTGGACCTCCCTGTTGGTGCAGTGGGTTGAGCGTTGCACTGTGAAGCACCCGTGCACAGAAGCATGAGTTCGATCCCCAGCCAGGGAGGGGACCCACATGGTGCAGCAGACCTCTCCTGCTTTGCCCGCTGCTCCCTTCAGCAGTGTACTTCAGTCAATCTGCCTGTTCTGCTCCCCACTCTGTCTCTAGTGAATCCTCTCACCTCCCACGACTCTGGCCTGTACCCCAGCTTGTATACGTAAGTAAATCTTAAAAGAAAAGACAGTATTTCTTTTGTCCTTTACTCATCACTGTTTATCTAATCAATCATAATTACTCCTTGTTATTAAGACATAAACGTTTAGAGATTTATAGGGTTTCAGAACTCAGACTGTATTTCTTAGGAATACTGAAATTGTAAAGAATATTATTTTTATATCTCTTTATGCACTCCTTTTCAACAATCTGTTGGTTATGTTTGCCTACCTACACAATGAAAACTTTAAACTTTTCTCTCCAAACCTAATCTTATTTCTTAATGAGCCACCTTTTTTTCCTTTTTACCTGCCTAACCATTCAGTACTCAAATGTAACCTGTCAATTCTATCAGTCAAAGCATTTCAACAGAGCCACTATCTTAATTTAGCATTATCCAGACTATCTTTTAAACTGACTATTGGCCTTCACATTGATGCTAGTTATCCCACATGCCACACATGTATAAAAGTCTAACATCAGGGGTATTGAATTTCTGGAATGGCTGAGTAAAAAGCTCAGCAAATCTTCTCTCCAGAACATATATAAATTGGATAAATAAGTCCAAAAAACATACAAAGGTTTTGGAAATTAACAAAGGGATTTATTAAAGAAGATCTATATCTATGCAAGAACAATGAAAATATGTAGCATTTTAGCCAGTATATGTTTCTGTCAAATCCCCACCTACTGCCAGCTATTATGATCCCGCACAATAAAGGTGTCCAACTTCTCTGAAACCTGCCTGCTAAAATGCTACCTGAAAAATGTGGAGTTCTGTTTTATACCTGCTACCTGAAAAATCTGAGCCTTCCTTAAAAGGTATAAAGGAGAAGAATAAGCTATAAACAATACACCTAACATGTGTAGGTATATATAATATTTAGTGAATATTTACTGAGTCAGCTGAACAAATGCTCAATTAAAAGTGTTTGATTAAAAATAAACATTTTTATTAAAGTACATGTTTTTCAATTATTCAAGTTTGATTGGTTCAATTAAATGATTTTCTGGTGACTATAGTTCACTAAAAAACTTAGAAGTATTCTATATTCCTTTGATATATGTATAAACTGACTCTTGATTGCTATTATTCACCTGCAAATTTTAATAGGACATCTACTGTGTGCTACAGACCATTGTAAGAACTGGGAGATACATCAGTGAGGAAAACAAAAAAAAAATCTTGTTTTTATTGATTCTGTTGCTTTTATTGATCAAGTTGGGAAGATGGACAATAAATAATTAACAGGATGACTGATATGTTAGAAGACTCCATGAGTTATTTAAAAATTAATATATGTTTTAAAATACTGTATACTAATGGTGTCTGGACTTCACAAAACTACTTATATTTGGAATTGTCTATGTTTTCAAAATAATCTAGACATTCAATAATATACTCTGAAAGTGCCAATATATTCCATAGTCCTATCAATCTTCAGTTTACAGTTCATAGGTTGAATAGAATGCATTAAAGCAACTTTAGCCATAGCAGATTAAGCATATTACCAAAGTACTGACAAAAGAGTCATTTAAGAGTATTGGTGTATGAATTTGGTTGAAATTTTTCCTATTTTTTTTGCCTTTTTTTTTTGGCCTGTATCATGCCAAATGTAAGCAGTAATACAACTCCATCGATAGGTGAAAGGATGAGCAGAATATGGCATATATGTAACAATGAAATATTACTGTCATAAAAAGAAATGAAGTTCTGACAAAGGCAAGGGAATGGATGAACCTTGAAAGCATTATGCTAAGTGAAATGATCCAGACACTTCATGACAGATTTTGTAGGACTTCACTTTTATGAAATATACAGAACAGGCAAATTCAGCGATTCAAAAAGTAGATTCGAGATTGTTAAAGACTGGGGAGCGGGACATTACAAATTTATTGATTAATGAGTATAGAACTTGTGTTTGGGGTGAGGAAATGTTGGGCAAATAGTGGTGGTAGTTGTACAACACTGTGAAGATACTTAACACCAATGAAATGCACACTTGATTATCTATCAAAGTCAAGCAGTACATCAGTAGTTTTTTTAAGCTGACTGAAAACACTTTAATAGTCACTAACCCTAAGAATCAATCAACTTGCTATGTGAAAAACTCCCATTTAGCAAATCACCCTTCAAAATCGCTTTCCTACAAGGGTGAAAGAGCCTCCCAGGATGTGAACAGGAAATATAAATTAAATCAGCTTCTTAAAGCTTATCTGGATACTGCCCATGACTTTTCAGCTTATCTTCCATCTTCAAGTGCAGAGTTTCATAATAGGAGTCACCTTGGCATTTGAAGTCCTACAGTCACTTTTGAATCATTGTATAAAATGATATATTCTGGAAATTACCTATACGATGGTATTCTTATCATCACTTCATTTTTCTATTCTTAAAAAAATATCCTGGCTATTTTGGATAAATATTTGGGTTTTCTTTCTTTTTTTTTCATAGCCTAGAGGAAATAACAGTAGAAGTGTCAACCCTTGATAAATTCAATGTTATTAAAAGCCCACCAGGAAAAGTGATTTCCTGGTTGCATAAAAGAACATTCTGTCCCTTATAATTTATAACTTTTAACACTGAACCTATTTATGTAGAAGCACCACAAACTTAACTATGCATCATTCTTACTGCAGCTGTCATTAATCATGTAATGAGACAACTTGGAGTTCAACCTGTAGAACAACTTGGCCTTGAGGCTGAGGACCAAGTCAGTCTTCCATTGAAGCTAGCAGAAAGTCTTTAGGGACCACAGAGTAAATGCCAGTTTGATCGGTTCCATAATGTAATAGCATTTTTTCCTTACCAAAAACCTTCCTTCATGAAGAATCAACCTATTAAATTCAACAGTGTCCTGTCTTTTTCCAATTTATTTTTTCTCAAACCTACATAATTTATGGGTTGGGTTTCCATGTAAATAGTTATTCCAGAATAATCTTTATTATTCTGGAATAATAGTTATTCCAAAATCTCTGTGTCAGGATAAAAAGCACTAGCATTTAAAAAAAAAAAACCGCTTCAAGTATTTGTTTCATCCTGAATAATATCATTGATAATAATGGGCATCATAACTTTATAGGCCATTTTGTAGCCTTATAACTGGGAAATTAAATGGAAAGTAAATGTGCTGTCCTTTGGAATTAGTTTATCAGATATATCTAATTACATTTTTAATAATGTTAACTACATGATGATTAAATATGGTATATATATTTTTTAATAACTGGCTATTGGAAATAACTCATTATGGATTAACTATATAGAAAAATAAATGTGTAATTTTTATTTGTACAACTAGAAATATCTAAGTATTTTTCAAGATATTATGGGCTATGATACAGACCATGAAATATTATGATCAGTGATCATAATAGGAAGTATCTGTATTCCCAAACACCTTATAGGAAAACTATGAGAACTCAGGTAGAGTTCTCCATAAAGTATCTTCTGCTAATAATTTATATGTTGCAAGGTATGAGGGGTAATACTCTGTGTTGGCAAATCTAACTCAAAATTAGGAAAAAATAAATAGGGAGATAGATGTGACAGTGGGTATAATCAAGTCTTTTGCTTTTGTTGTTGTTGTTTCTAACCAGGAAATAATTTCAAGTTGCATTATAAGATCATTGTTCGGCATCTACCTCCTTGCCAAGCTCCAGGTGAAATCAGGTAATATTGCCTGCTATTCAGACACAATTCAGAGTCCATTCTACAGTCTCCTCATGGATTAGCTAAGGGTCTTGCACCACTTAAGTACTCTGTGTTGTGTTCTGCTTTCAGCACGCTGAATTACATGCCTCCAAGACAACACTGTGCAGCCTTAGGATCACTTAGAAGTGACCTGGTCCACAAAAGTAAAACCACACAACTATGGACAACTGATCTTTGACAAAGGAGCAAAGAACATGCAATGGAACAAAGACAGTTTATTCAACAAATGGTGCTGGAAAAACTGGTCCACCATATGTTAAAAAATGAAATTAGACCACTATCTCACACCATGTACGGAAATCAACTCAAAATGGATAAAAGACCTAAATGTAAGACCCGAAACTATAAAATATATAGAGGAAAACATAGGTAAAACACTGCAAGACATACATCTCA
>JAGFMF010012069.1:9221080-9256447 GCA_019455555.1 Galemys pyrenaicus | reverse complement strand
ACCCAAAGGACACAAAAACACCGATCCAAAAGAGCACCTGTACTCCTATGTTCATTGCAGCACTATTTGTAATTGGTAAGACCTGGAAACAACCCAAATTCCCAAAAGTAGATGATTGGATCAAGAAGATGTGGTACATAGACACAATGGAATATTATTCAGCAATCAGAAATGAGAAACTAGGGACACTTATACCATGGATGGAACTGGAAGGAATTATACTCAGTGAAACAAATCAGAAGGCAAGAGAAAAATATCGGATGGCTTCACTATTAGGAGGAATATGAAAGAACAACAACAACAACAAAGAATAAGCTCAAGGAATTGGGCAATTATAACCAAAAGCAAACAAAAAACAAGACCAAATATCCAAGATAAACCAAAGAGACCATGGTGGGGGAGGGGAAGGAGGAGAGGGCAAAGACGGGGATGAGGGCAGAAAGAGCACAAGGGACTGAGGTGATGGTGCACGGGTGAAATGGTGGTGGGTACTCCCTGGGGAATACAAATAATGTCAAATATAATTAATTAATTAATAAAAAAAAGAAAAGAAGTGACCTGGTCTCAGACACCACCCAACTGAAATACAAGCTTGCCTCCATCTAAGAAACCTCTGTCTCCTCCATTTCCACAAGAGAGCTGGGGAAGTGGAATGACACAGAGGGCTTTAAGTCTTTTCTGAAAAGTCTGCATAAACAGTGAATTCAGAATTGGAAGGGGTATGACTACAATTTTACTTGTTTACCCTATGAATAAATGAGTTGTTTAACCTATGAGCTTTCATTTGGGTTTTGAGATAGTTTAACAACTGTGAAAAGACAAGAAAGCAGAAACACTTAAGCAGACAAACATAATACCTCTTCTTATTTGGGAAAGATTTCCTTGTGTATAAATTTTAAGCATGTATAGGTTTCTCAGGGCTACATATCACAACAAAGGACTCTTCAGTACCAATAAACAATATTATTTGAGGTGCCTCCCTGGTGGCACAAGAGGTTAAGGCCCAGCACTAGGAAGCTGTTCGCAGCCACTACAGCTGGAGTTCTATTCCAGGCCAGGGAGGGGACCCACATGGCACAGTAGACCTCTCCTCCCTCGCCCGCTGCTCCCCTCAGCAGTGTGTTTTGGTTGATCTGCCTGTTCTGCTCCCCACTCTGTCTCTGGTGAATCCTCTCATTTCCCCTCCCCCCGCCACACACACCTCTGGCCTGTACCCCAGTTCTTGTTTTTTTTTTCCAGATTATAAATCGTTATAATGCCAGGTTTACAGACCCCATTCTAAAAATAATAATACTACTACCAAATACATGTGAGGAATTTTGCTAAATATTTGTCATGTATTCTACTAATTACTATAGTGTACTTAGTATTCTAGGCACAATTTATATCTAAGTACCTTGGATCTGAGAATGGATATGTGCTCATTGAAGTCACAGTGGTAGGAAGTGGTAGAGCAGGTCTTGCTCTTAAATAATGAGTTATATGTTAATCTGCACGTCATTAACTTTTATAGACCTCAGTTTCTTATTCTGTAAAATAAAATATTAAAACTGGATTGTTTTTATTCTAAAATGTCATAATTCCAGGATTTTTTGGAGGCCCTTTAACATTATATAGAGCTAGGTACATAGTTTGATTTACAGACAACACTAGATTTCTAATCAGTGTTATTTTGTAATACTTAAAGCTCTTAATGCAGTTTTTAAAAAATTCTTGTTAGGTTTTGTTTGATCTGGGCCTCCCTGGTGGCACAAGGGGTTAAGTACTGCACTATGAAGCATCAGCAGCCACTGCAGCATGAGTTTGATCCCCGGCCAGGGACCTGGCCCATATTGTGGGGCAGACCTCTCCTGCCTCACCCGCTGCTCTTCTCAACAGTGTACTTCAGTCAGTCTGCATGTTCTGCTCCCCGCTCTGTCTCTGGTGAATCCTCTCATCCTCGCCCCCACACCTCTGGCCTGTACCCCAGTTATTGTATGCATAACTAAATATTTTTAAAAAAGAAGATTTTGATCTAGGATTTCTATGCTCCTGCCTTTGAATTTATTTTTTCTAAATAATGAATTGTTGCAGTCCAGTGGGAAATGGGGTGCCTCAGTGAGCAAGGATTTATTTATCTTATTATTTTATAAATAAGGTCAGGCTCAAGAAGTGGATTTTCTAGTTCTGTTCTAACCCCAAGCTTTCTTATTTCAGCTGGTGATCTATATCTCAATTCAGAGCTTAAATTTCTTATCTTTTCCACAAATCCTACATGTGATCTAAATGTTCCTAACCTTGGTGGTAGGAGGAAATGGATTCAGTTGTCATTTGACTAATTACTATACAAAGGGGAATCCTTTGTTAATCAGGAGCACCAAAAACAAATGTCAGGTCAAGGCAATAGTCAGGAATAAGAAAGAACCAGAGTTTAGAATTCAGCATGCTCTAGCAGTTAAGTCCTCTGAAAACCCTTATTACAAAACATTTAAGATGTCCATTCTGGACCTTCCTAGTGACGCAAGGATTAAAGTCATCATTGTCTGGGCTGTCGCCTTCCACTGCAGCATGAGTTCAATCCCCAGGCAGGGAGGGGACCCACATGGCACAGCAGACCTCTCCTGCCTCACCCGCTGCTCCCTTCAGCAGTGTATTTCAGTCAATCTGCCTGTTTCACTCCCCACTCTGTCTCTGGTGATTTTTTTTTTACCCCTGCAACTCTGGCCTGCACCCTAGTTCTTGGATGCATAAATAATCTTTTTTTTTAAATAAAAAGTCCATTCTGTAGAGATTGCTCATTTCATACTGCATTTTCTAAAACTGCATCACTACCTGTCTCTTTTACTGCAGAGATTCTCTCTTACTACTGTTGGGCAATATCAGCAGAGATCAGCCAGGACAGCTTATGAAGTTATTCTGTCTTATATACACTTTGCCATTTATTGTAATTTAATTCTCCAGACAATGTTGGCAGGACAGTAGCAGTATACCATTTGCTAGGTGACAAAACTATGGCTCACAGAAGTTACAAAAGAGAAGATTTTAAGGCTTGATGTTTACCAAAAGTCTGTATTCTCCTACTTGGTCATTATACATACTTTTATATATAACCACATTGGTGTTCAGAAAGATCCTATGCCTATAAAAAAAAACCCTAAAATGCAGCATGAACTTTCAGAGTATTTTAGACATAGTTTTATCTAATTCCTTCCTTAAGAAATGGGAATTCTAAGATAGGAAGAAGTGACTTCCTCAAAATGGATATTTAACAAGTATTTGTTGACTGATGGGGAAACAGCAAACAAGATGACTTAATCTGCAATGACATAAATGATGATTCTAAGATCTTAGATATCAGCCTGTTGCAGGCAAAAAGGTTCTGGAACATAGATTAAAAAAATCCTTGACAGAACTGTATACATTTATCATTTCAATTTAATTGTGGAACAAATGGGTTTTGGATTTTTACTCCTATTTACTTTTAACCGCAGATCAGAGTGCCTTTAGTAAAGCAGAAATGAAATCAAGTATGAGAGAAATTTTTTTGTCAACTGCTAGAGAACAGAGCAATATTAAATGCTATTGAGATTTATAGGACGTCTGGTGAAATCCCTGCACTATAAAACAATGTAGATGATTATTATAAATATAGTAAAGATAATAGTTTTATTGTAGACATCATTTACTACTTCTCTATCATTCAAAAAGTAGATAAATAAATTACTCTCATTGTTCATCTTTGCTTCACACAATATTTCTAAAGAAAACCTATTTTCTAGGAAATTTTCACTGTGTACTTTTTTTTTTGTTTTGTTTTTCGCTTTTCATTTTAAGTTGTAGAGGCTGGAAATTTTGTAGTTCAGTTGAAATTTTCACTTCGGCTGTTTCCACAAAGGGATAGCACAGGATAAAGCCAGCAGTTAAAATTGACAGAGTCTGTGTGCTCACTTCCCAAAAGGCTGTTAATGACCAAGCCTAAGTTGGACCAGGAAAAAGTGAGTCTGGGATCATGAAATTTCATTTTCCCACTAATGAAAAAGAGTCACAGACTACTTTTATTGGAAGGCATTTAATACACACTGAAATAGGTTAGTATAAAATCTTCTCTTGTTAAAATTTGTAAGCAGAACTGCAGCTAGTTTGTGAAAAATCTTAGTAGCTAAAAGGCAAATGTAACCAGACCCCTAAGCATAGATCTGTAGATTGTATAGATCTGGGAATGTTTATGCCTTTCTACTGGAAGTGAAAAGCCTGACCTATTACAATTGTGAGAAGAGTGTACTAATGATGTTCCTGAATTAGCAAGGGGGCTGGGGTTGGTAGCTGTAGTGTGATGGACCTGTTTTGCCTCAGGGCTTTTTGCCCTTTTGTTGGAAGTGTAGTAATAAAATACAAACATCCTGCACTGGATCTAAAATAAATAAAGATGTATTTAGAATGGAACACGCTTCCTGATTTCTTTTCCAACTTTCCTGTCTGTCTAAAAGAAAAATATTATTTGTTGATGGCATACCACCATGATTAATTGCTCCTAACCAAGGAAACAGAACAGCAATTCTATGGTTTTTCAGACTTTGGAAAGCTGATCTTGCTCAAAGACTCAAAGAAGCTCAGAAAATGTCTTAGTATACCCCATGGTCCTGGCAGCAAGATTTTCCAACATAAATTTCAGTAGGAAATATGGTTGTTCTGTTCCTTTCATGACTCATGTAGTTTGCTGCAGACTTCCAGAATTCTCCTGGACCTCAACAAGGCCATGAAAATAATGTGCCCACATTGCAGTTCTGTATGTACAAGAATGCAAAACACAGTACCTGATGCTACCAATTCCCTGCTGAACTTGTAGCTCACCTGTTTTTTTTTTTTTTTCGTTGTTGTTGTTTGATGTTTTTTAGTTGAAGTAACATTGGTTTATAACATTATATAGGTTTCAGGAGTACAGCATTATAAAACAACATCTGCACGTACTACATGATGCTTATAAAAGAATTCTAGTTACTACCTTTTTTATATCCTGTTTTTGTGACCAAAGCAAAGATGGTAGGCAAAAATTATGGAGACCATGGATGCCAACATTATATTCAGAGCATTAGAGCTTGCAGTGCCTCAACCAATTTAATTATGACATAATATGCAACACAAGGAAAATTGGGACTCATTTTAGGTAAATGGGTCAGTCCTTTCCATCTATGATTGTTCTATCAACAGAAAATTTTGAGCAATAACTAAACACGGTACTGGGGCAGATGTAATTCACAAATTCTATTCATAATGCAACATACAAAATAGGGTTCAGATGCCAAATTCTCCTGTCTCATTCTTTCAGTTGCCAATGCAGGTGGTGTTTACCCCAAATTCATTTCCCCCCAGGATCACCATAATTAGTGCTCTGATAGAAAAATTCCTTCCTACTTGGCTTGGGTTAATACTTCCAATGTGAAGGTCTGTTTTGTGCAGGATTTATGTTCCTTCCTAACAAATTCCTGGCTTTTTGGACAAAGTAGAGAATTCCCCAGTGCAGAGCAAGCCTTTTCCTAACACCAGCTCTGGGCCATGTTAACCTCTAATTAAGTCTGATTTGAGAGTTTGTATGACTGGCTTCTTCTATGAACCCTTCAACTTCTCATCATTGACTGTTGCTTTGCTTGCTTGCTTACCCTCCCCTTATTTGATGAGGCTTCCTTTATGAATTCCTGGGTTTTCTCATTCAATCATTATGAGAAATTATTATTTCTCATTAATCATTATTGATTCAATCAATACTAGAACCTGTTTTAAATTTTGTTAGTAAAAGTGACATAATTTAGGATTTGTCTAGTGTTCTATGTATACTTAAAAAGGACTAACTAAAATAAAAATTTTTCAATCTATTTTTTAAAAGAACATGAAAAGCTTCCTTAAAATATTACTATGTGGTAAATATACACAGTGGAATACTACTCAGCAGTTGAAAAAGATAAACTCATGCCACGTGTGGCAACATGGGTGGAGCTTGAAAGTATAATGCTAAGTGAATTAAGTCAGAACGATTAAGATTAATACAGCATGGTGTCACTAAAATGTGGAATATAAAATAACTAATAATCAGATAAAGACAAGTTAAAAAGCTAACCCTAGGGCCTCCCTGGTGGCGCAGTGGGTTAAGCAATGCACTATGAAGCAAACCTTAGCCACTGCAGCACGAGTTCGATCCCTCTGCCGGCCAGGGAGGGGACCCACATGGCGCCGTAGACCTCTCCTACCTCACCCGCTGCTCCCCTCAGCAGTGTGTTTCAGTCCGTCTACCTGTTCTGCTCCCCGCTCTCTGTGATGAACCCTCTCACCACCCCACACCTCTGGCCTGTACCCCAGTGCTTGTATGCATAAATAAATAAATCTTAAAAAAAAAAAAGCTAACCCTAGCCAGCTGATTACAGAACTAGAGCACCAAGACAGGGGAGAAAAGGAGAGGAAAGCATCAAGAGGGAAAGGACAATGGTTTATGATGATGGACTATGGTTGAGTTGGTGGTGGGTGCACTGTGGTGGTAATACCTCACGGTGGAAGTATTCCAATACTACTTCAGTTAAAAATTAATTAGAAAAATTACTATTCTAACATTTGTGCTATCATTTCCAAGCCTATTATGATACTTTTATCACATATATAATATTTTAAAATTAAAAGATATACATACATGGAAGAGAAAAAAACATTACTATAAGTACCTCAACCTTCCAGTGATTAATTTAGATTAAGTTGACTCTTCTTTTGTGACTAAGGAGTCCACATAGTATTTTCATTGTGCAAACCCTTCTGATTTGTGAACACAAATAAACAGTTGTGTCCACTGGAGTTAGCAGTGAAGAACAGACCAGTTAGAACATCTGGAAAAAGTTATGGAGAATAGAGACATTTGTGAATTCTCTGACGGGAGAATGCATATTAATTTGAGGAGCAGAACGTTCTCTGTAATTTCATCTTCTCAGCAGGCTGAACTCCCCATACAGTACCTTGAGTTCTAATATAGATTTTCAATTTTTCTCTCCCTTCTGGTAAGCGTCTCTGGTTTCAGATCACATGGGTATGGATGTTTTTGTCTTTTCCTAGCATGTACATGTTTAAATTATTTAGCTTCTCTTAGCATGAATCACCCTAATTTTTTGAGATGATACATGATTTCATCCCTAACTCGAGAGTTCAGTGGACGATTAAATGAAAAATGAGATGAGGAAGTCTTGATCACTATACAGAACGCAAAACACCTTCTCAATAAATGTTTCTTTTTGCTGTGCACTTTGGATGCTTCCTATTGCAGTGCTTAACCCCTTGTGCCACCAGGGAGGCATGTTGTGCACTTTGGGATAGAGAAGGTTGTAGATTTCCTTACTCAGGTCACTGAATTAGTTTGAGAAGCACAATTTTTTAAAAGCTTTTTTAAAAATTTTATAATATTTATTTTTTTAGTAGAAGAACTGGGGTGTAGGTCACATGTATGTGGGTTGAGAGGATTCACCAGGGACAAAGTAGAGAGCAGAACAGGCAGATCACTGAAATACACTGCTAAGGGGAGCAGCAGGCTAGAAAAGAGAGGTCTGCTATGCCATGTGTGGGATAGCTTCCTGGCTGGGGATCAGACTCAGGCTATGGTGGTTGACTGTGATGAGACTTACCCTCTAGGCCACCAGGGAGGCCCCTGAGAAGCACAAATTTTGAGCAGTCAGTGTCTAAAGACAAAGCAATAGCTTATGATGTATAAGAAATAATCAAAATATAGATTTTAGAGTAATAGAATAATTAGGTGTTTTACAATAAACTTTTCTGTAGTCTCCAAATGAGAATGCATATTAAAACTTCCCTTATATTTTCAGGCAATAAACGATAAGTCATAATCTCTTTATGTCTGTCTGGTAGATCAACATTGGTTATATTAGGAATAATTAGCTAGTCAAATCTATTTTAATTTGCTTTAATAACTTGATGGGGAAATTTAGCAAAGTACCAGAGCTTAAATCTGCTTCCTAGAATCTGGCTAATTAGATCAGGAAGAAAACCTTAGGTTCCTTCTTGAATAACAGAAAACTTGCTTTAAATAATAGTGAATATATGCATATGTGTATATACACATATGCATATATTTTGATATGTATCTGTGTAAATGATATATAGCTCACAAATTTTGATGTGAAAGCATCCCAGCATCAATTCTGGGGTAGAAATAGTCCCTGTTCCAGTAAGATGTGAATTAAAACTATGGAAGTAAAGTTGTATGTAATGAAAAGGAAGAAAAATAAAAATTAAAAAGTAACAAAATAATGATAAACCTGAACAAGATGAATCACTATATAAAAATAGGTTTAATGGTTTCATTTATCCATTACTCTTTCTCTGAATGCCAACTATGTGCCAGACGTTATGCTAGAGTTTGGGGATAAAAATGTTATTGACAAACATCTGTGTAAGAGATTTCCCAAGTAATTGCACAAGTTTATGAACAAGACCAGAACTTGAGTACGTAGTTTTCTGTCTCTCAAGTCCATGTATTCCTCACAATACCAAGCAGCAGGCACTGTACATATCCAGCTCTAATCCTCTCAGATCGGTTTTCCTGACTGTGTATGCAACTCCTTGCTTCTGCATGTTATAGCACTAGATGGTTTTACCTTTGACCTTGAAAAGGTTACACTTGGGCACTAGAGTCTCCTTGCCCGAACATAGTCAGAAACGTCTTGGAGTCCCCCTATCTTCATGCCCAAACACCCCAGAACTCCAGAATGCCCCATAGTCAATAAATGACTCGTGTGGGAGTTTAAAACCCAGTTTCTTTCCTACAAGGTAAGGCAACTTTTTAGGTATAACATATGCTTCAGAACCCCCCACCAGATCAGTCTAAGATCTCACCTAAAATTGTATCCATGTTTGCATTCTTCATTTCTATCATGGTGCCTCTAATTTCTCACTAATTTTACTCTGAACATAGTTTTTTTTTTAAATAAACAACCTACTACACAAATTTTCTTTCACAATCTGTTTCTTTGAGACCTTGACTTTGAGACACTTATATTATGATGCATATATTTCCATTGTGAGTTCATATAGATTTAACAAGATCATAGGGATTGTTTCACAATGATATTTTTAGATCACGTTATGAATATAGGGTTAAATTAATCATTTGAGATGATTATTTAATCAGCCAAATGTGTTTGTAATTTATTTAGTGACCTTGGTCAGGTCACTTCATCTATTTGGCTATCAGCTTTTCCTTTGAACAATGAGTGTTATCTGTGCAGGTGGAATGTGCCTTTTAAATAAGTCTGCACCAGGACATTTTATGACACAAAAGAGTCATAGACTATTTAAACATCAGGGTATATAACAATATCCACCTTTTGATATTTTATCTTACTCTCAGTTACCAAGAGAAGGTAATTTAATGCTTTAATTTGCTTTTCCTAATAGGGAAGCTTTCCAGTATCAACTATCAATTTTAAAACATCTAACTAATATTAGAACAGTAACACATGAAAACAACTTTGATTAGAAATTCCCTTGTTACATTTAAAGAAAAAGTATTTCTATTGCAGTTTTTTCATTTAATGTATAACATGGTCTCTGGAATTTTAAGTCTTTAATATTTTATTAAGATATATCATTAAATAGTATAATTTAGAATTTTACATTTTTAAGTACTTTCACTTTAAATAAGACACTGCACAGATACAGATACTGAGAAAAAGATAAGAAAGAAGCATGGAAATTCTGGATGATATTAATTACACGTAGTCCATGACTAATCTTTTTCTTCAAACCCCCAAACATAAAAGAAATGGAGGAATTAAGTAAATTGTATGCTAATAATATAGTATATGATGAATAAAAGGAAAGAAGTGATGCCACATAGGGGTATTTTGTCTTACTCTCATAGGCAGTCTTAAAAAAGGAATGTAAATAAAGAAAATAAGTACAAAGTAACTTAAAAATATTCCATAGCAAGATGGATAGATGAGAAAACCATTTCACCCAAAGACAGTATAGCATGAAATCATAAGCTCTAAAGAGCAAATGGATTACGAGACATCAGGCTTAGGTCATCATATGTTACACATGTTTCACAATGCAGTATTGATTAGCTCATCCCTGGGACCAATAAAGTTTGGTAGACTCACCCAGCAGATCAAGACATGTAAAGACAAATCTACAGAAGACAAAAAAGCATAGTGAAGAAGTATTCTACCTTTTAAATTTTTTTTGCTTCTTATATTTCTCATCAGCCATGGAAGAAAGAGTCTACTAATCCTGGACCCTGCTGGGAATCAAGGTAAGATGCTGAATGAGGACGAAAAGATTCATTCAACTCAGGCTGAAGGGAGGGTCTTAAAATTCCATTTTGACCTCTGGGAGGAGGACATTTAGTGGGTATTAATTTTGCCTGTCTTTTGCCTAAGGTATCTGAGGACAGAATGCTTTACTGTGAGGGAGGAGGCCTAATCTTAGGAGAGAGAGGAATCCTAAGCCCTGACAAGTTTCAAGGTTAAACTGATGAGTGGGAACTGAGGGAAGTTTTTCCTTTCTATAAAGAAGTCCAAAAGAGAAGAGTCCAGACCCTATTCCCACCCTTATAAGACCCTCAAATAACTGTCATACAGAATTGCCCCCTGATGTTTATCTTGGGTTACCAGGAGGTGATGTTTATTCTGAGGGTTGCCACCTTATATGAACAAAGGAAGGAATCCCAGGCCCTGCCAGGAATCAAGGTAAGTCATTGAGTGAAGAATGAAGGCATGTCCTCTCCAGAATAGAGGTCTCCCTCCTGCCCCTGCTCATGCCTGCCTCCTTGCATGTCAGCCTTCCTGCCTGGTGTGCCTGTCTGTGTACCTGGTTTGACTTCCTGAAAGAACAATAAAGCCTGTAAAATCCACCCAAGAGCTCCAGGACTCTTCTTTATCCGTCTGCCTGAATTGATAGTGAACCTCCCTGGTGCTTCCTGGCAAGACATTATCTAAGTACAGTTGAACACAGTGCACAAATGAGGTGTTCTTTGAAGAAACTTTTATTCTTTCTAAATAAATTTTATTAAGTTAACATTGGCTTATAACAAATTTAGGTTTACAGTATCGCTATCTGTAAAGGTAACATATTCAGTGCATAAGTTTGCTAACTAAAAACAATTGGAAGAAAGTGAGCTGGGAGATCCACAGCTCAGACCATTCAAGGGAAATTTTAAATAAATTTTGTTCAATATAATTTGGTATACTCTCAGCAAGGCCTAGATTTTTGAGTAGGTCAGGGAATGAAAATAGCAATAAGGAAGAAGTTGTTCCTCCACACAAATTCTAGGAGCTTTGAGTTGCATCCAGTTGAGAGACACTCCCCCAAACCCAAATAATACACTCTATAATAGGGAAGCATTTATTTTTGTTGTTGTTGTTTGTTTTTGGCTAAGCAGTGTCCTCCTCCTTCACCCCAACCTCCTGCCTCTACTAACAGGCTTCTCTCATGGAACAAGAGCTTACGCATTAACTTTGGCTGATCTGGTGTACTATGTCCTTGTGCACTGTGGGCACTGCATCTGTTCTGTCATCTCCTGAATAAATCCCTGAGGGGAGGTGCTATTATCTGGAGTCAAAGTAATCACAGTAATACAGTCATTACAGACCTAATAACGTCATGCATTGTGCAAGGGACTTTACATACAATACATATTTCACCAAACCTGCACACAAGTCAGAGTTTATGAACCCCATTTCATAGGTAGAGAATGGAAGACTTAGGAGCTAGAGGATGTGCCAAAGTTCACAGGCCTACCATGTGACAGAGTTGCAATTAGGCCTCTGGTATAAATTCTTGTAGACCCCATACTATTCCACTCCTCTCAGCTTGACGTCAATATTCTTTAATTCATTCTCCTTACTACTTCGTAGTGACTCTTATGGGATCAAAAGGAGGCCTTGTAGCTGGACTTCTAAGAGCAGGTATAGAAATCGAATGTGAAAATGAGAATCAAGCATGACTTGGGGATTGTGAGATCCATTTACCCAGCGTGCTGCGGCCTTAGACCTTAGAGTTCCGTAAGAGCTGTCTTTGCTCATTATCTGACCCGTGTCCACTCCCAACATTTACTCGCATGTCCAGTTTCCTATGTCTTCCCTAGAGTGTTCTCATAGTCAACTCTGGAACTAAGCCTGCTGACCAACTCTTCACCGTGTCTTCCTCTGGATCATTGTACTTTGCTCCCAGTGGAAGCGAGGCTCTCAAAACTTGGTGTTCTTGCATTTTAATGGAAGCTTTATTACTCAGAAATGATTGATTAAATTACTGGCCTTTGGCTACTGAGCTCAATACCTCGCCCTTCTCCCCTCTCCTGAGGTCAGGGTATGGGAAACTGGAAACTCCAGCCCTTTAATCACATGGCTTGTTCTCCTGGCAACCAGCTCTTTTCCTTACATGCTTCCTAAAATATCACCTCATTAACATAACAAGAAGCCCCTTTATCACACTGAAAAAGTAGATTACAAGTCTTTTTCAGTAGCTTTGAAACCATGAGTGAACAGATACATAAAAGAAATACACATTCATCATTTGAGTGACAAAATTCTTCTAAGTCACAACATCACAGGTGTCTTACTTGAGATTAACCACTAAACATATAGACCAGTGAGTAACATAGCTAGATACCAAAAACCAAAGCCTCCTCCTTAAGGGGTGGATGGGGAAAGACCATAAAAATAACAGTGTAATGAAGAATCTATATATCCTGAGTCTGAATTCCTATAACCCTGAATTCCTAATTCCTTTGTTCTACAAGATACAAAGAATGGAGGTATCAAGGATTAGTTCTTTGACTTACGTGCTAGATTTAATTTTAAAAGAAAAAATAATAAAGCACCAAAGTCGCCTGTGTATTTTCCCTAGAAGAACATCTTGCCTTTTAGTGTGCTTAATGGCACCTGTACAGGTGTTCAGGCATGTTCAATCAGGTGAGAGGCAGCAGAGTCTCTCAAGTTATGATACTGACTATTCACCAAAAGGAAGAAGAAAATTCTCAACCTACTGAGATGATGGAGTTTTCTGCGAAGGAAAGTGCAGAACTGTGCTAGAGTGAATAACGGGGAATATTTCCTGTGGGTATTTACAGGGTTGAGTTAAAACATCAGATGTGGCCCTGTGCTAAAAAAGCAATTCTGCAAACAAGGTTCATTCTTAATAAAATTATTTTACAAATAAAAAAAATGAAGCATTTATCACATAGGGGGATCTCAAAAATGTTGGAAAATTGCAAGGCCAATTTGGCCTTTACAGGAACTCCTGGAGGGAATAGAGGGATTTTGTCCTAACACACTTTATTGAGCACATATTATGCTGTAGTTAATGTGAGGTACCTGTAAGTGCTTATTCATGTCCATGTCCTATCTTGCTCTCCTTCCTAGATTCACAGAAAGACATATTCTCAGTCTACCTATAGTTAAGGGTCATGTGACTACCATTTGCCAGCAGCAATATTTGTCATTTTCAGGCCAAGTCACTTGAGACATAGGCTGCTATTTCCATTTTCTTTCTTCCTGTCAGTAACAAGCATGGAGAACCCACGCTGAAATGTAAGACTCCAAGATGGAAGTAGCGTGCATCTCTGAGTCACCAGCAGCAAAGATCCCCTCCCAAATCACATCAAATTTTATAGGCACAAGAAATACTTCCATGGTATAAAGCGATTCAGATTTTAGGTTTTATGTTTTGCATGAGCTAGTAGTTACTTTATCTAACTAATAAATAAATACTACTTGTGTTGTTAGCTTATTTAAATATTTAATAACAAAACTAATAATAGTACATATATTTTTGCTACAAATATTTCTATCATACATACATTAACCCCATCCCTTTACAATATTCCTCCAAAATCAAGCTTTTTCCACACAAGTAACTACAATAAAAATTATGGTGTGTGTTAGAGATAATATTAAGCTTTTATACATACAGTGCTATAAAATATATTGATTTTTTTAGCAAATGGGGTGTGATGCATATTTATTGTTCTCCCACTTACTTTTGTCACCTAACAAAATGAATACAGCATCATTCCATGAAAACAGTTACAGAGCCACTTCATTATGATAACTATTCCCTAGGACTCTAAAGTATGGGGTTTGGGTTTATTTTGTTTGTTTGCTTTATAGATTTATTTATGCATACAAGAGCTGGGGGGTAGGACAGAGGTGGGAGGGGTGAGAGGATTCACTAGAGACAGAGTGAGGAGCAGAACAGGCAGATCCACTGAAATACACTGCCATAGGGAGCAGCAGGTGATACAGGAAAGGTCTGCTGTGCCATGTGGGTCACCTTCCTGGCTGGGGATTGAACTTGTGCTTCAGTGGCTGCGGATATCTTCATAGTGCTTCGACTTAACCCCTGTGCCACCAGGGAGGCCCCACAACTCTAAAGTATATGTTCCATAGTTCAAGGGCCTCCCTGGTGGCACAGTTGGTTGAGTGTCACACTGTGAAGTATCCACGACACAGCAGGGCGAGTTCGATCCCCAGCCAGGGAAGAGACCCTCATGGTGCACCAGACCTCTCCTGCCTTGCCCACTGCTCCCTTCAGCAGTGTATTTCCGTCTACCTGCCTATTCTGCTCCCCACTCTGTCTCTGGTGAATCCTTTGACCTCCTGTGCCTTTGGCCTGTACCCTAGTTCTTGTATACATAAATAAATAAACCTTTAAAAAATTAATTATTCTCCTCCTAATAGACATATTAGTTACCCATCAATTCCTATACTTTATAGAACTGAAATAAAAACTGTAGATATTTCTTGGGTAAATGTAAACAGGAAATAGATAGCAAAGCACCAACTGAGATAAAGAGGTTATGAAAATAGCAGGTTTTTATAACTGTTGCCAAAATAGCTCACAAATCTACAAATCTACCTACATGCTTATATTTTGCTTCATTCAATCCTTCAGCTTTGGTCAAACATATATATATATTAAAAGTTAATTTCTCACAGTTATATCAATTACACTTCCCTGTTTTCTAAGTTGGCTAGGATGCAAATTAACCTTCCTCCCAATAAGGCTCAATTTCTACAGCGATCCTCTGAGTGACAGGATTCCTTCACATGTGCTTTGAAATTCTGATATCAGCAGCATAGTTATTTTATGTTAAGAAGGATTGATTAGAGTGACCAGGTAACAGAGACTGTGGCCAGATAGGACACTCTAAGGCAGTGAGGTCCTGAGAAGGATGTTACAGGAGAGTAATTTCCATAGTGCATGAAAGAGATCACAGCAGAACCAAATCCAAAGAGTTCAGATCAGCTGGCAGCCAGAATTCTTAGTCCAGAGTTCAGAACTGTATGAAGAAGTGACCAGGAAGAGAAAAGATGAGAGATCAGAGTGAAGAATCCAAGAACTTCATGCATAGGCTTGAAATTTTTTTGACATCCACTAACTTAAAAGTGGGTGATCTGAGTGGACGGCCCTACTGGTTGTAGATCCTGAAGCATGTTTAACATCCCAACCTACCTTAGATTCCACTCCACATTCCTGCTGACTCTTCTACAGCATCTAATGGCATTATTGGTGGAATCTAGTAGAACATTTCTTGACAACCCAGGGAGTTCAGGGTGCTCTTGCCATGTACACATACTGGGAGCTCTCTTCATGTTTACTGGAAATGGCTATTTCTTGTGTGCAGCGGACCCCCTCCACTGAGGTTGGGGCTGTGTAAGTGGGAGGGGTTAGTGGATGATGATACATAGTTGAGACAGGCCAGGAGTATGAAGAGAATTAGAAGGGCTTAGACAAATGCAAGAGGGGAAAATTGGAGAGAGGTGCCTTAGGGGCTAATGAGTTCTGAACTGCTGGTAAAGGGCAAACACTGAGTTACCAAAACAAGAAAATGGCAAGGCGCTAATGCAGGTTATGTGAGTGTGAAAATGGTGAGGAAGAGAGAGACTGGTGTTTCAGGCAGTTAGGAACATTACAGACAGTTTCTGTCTAAGGTTAGCTCCTTAGGAAGAAGCTGTTCCTGTTAGCTGAGGTTCAGGAGAAAGGAGGAGCGAGGTGGTGGCGATCTGAGTTAGAGGTAAAGATAAGGCCAGAGTGGGCTACATAGATGGGAAGGTTCTGGCAGTGTCCAGGTGGAGATGTTGAATGGGCAGCAGAGGGCATCCATCCGGGCTGCAAATTAGAACTGGTGACAGCAGAAGTCATGTGAAGCCCAAGTAGAGACTAAATCAAGTGTTTTGCATATAGTGACATATAACCTGCCTTCTCTATTGCAAACACTTTGAAAACCAATGTTACTCAAATTTAATAAACCCCAAGGAGAGTATAACGGGAGAGAACACTCGCCCAAAATCCATCACAGACATTTTTCCTGTGTTTTCTCAGTTCAATTTTTAAAGAGTATATTCGCCTATGTGACAGATACACTGACATGAACATGAGATTTTCAGATTCTGCCTTTTCAATTTTCACAATGGTTACTATAATCTATTTGGATTTTAATATATTTGAGCCTTGAAATGCCCAACACTAGTATGAATGTGACAAATTCAGTGAGTATTTAATAAATGAGGACCAAGACCTTTCACGACTTTTTGTGCCATACAATACTGTTCATTCACTATAGGAAATGGCAAATGTCATGCATAAACCAGTGTATACTAGCAGCTGAACAAGAGAAATGTATGACTTTCTGAACTAGTACCAATGACATTAAAAAATAATAATGTACTTATTCACTTAAGAGACATTCAGATTGGGACCTCCCTGGTAGCATAGCAGGTAGAGCGCCACACTGTGAAGCATCTATGGCACAGCACCATGAGTTCAATCCCTGGCCAGGGAGGGGACCCACATGGCGCAGCAGACCTCTCCTGCCTCACCCACTGCTCCCCTCAGCAGTGTATTTCAGTCAGTCTGCCTGTTCTGCTCCCCACTCTGTCTCATGGATTTTCTCACCCCACCCCCTGCCTTCTGGCCTGCACCCCAGTTCTTGTATACATAAATAAAACTTTAAAAAAAGAGAGAGACATTCAATTTATAGGTCAAGAGTGAAGGATGGAACTACTAGGATGAGCATAATATAGTATATACAAATGCTGATTTATAAGGATGTACACCTGAAACCTATATAATGTTATAAACCAATGTTACTTCAATAAAAAAAAGTTTTAAAATAATAAGATAAAATAATCACAGCACAAGTTGCAATGGCCTTCTACACTGAGTATCATCACTAAACCTTCACCTCAAGTTGGAAGCTAATTTTCAAGTGCCAGGACCATATCTACTGCAATAATAAAAATATATATATAGCTCCATTTATTATTATAGATATTATCAAAGATTGAATTTCCTCACCTATTTTTTTTTCATTGTAGGCACAGATATATGTAATGACAAGGCAGTGCATTTTTCTTTAGTTTGTGAAATAGTTTCTCATGAAACAAAAGACTTTCTTAAAAGGCTGTTTTGAGTAAAGTCCTTTACAAACATGACTTCAAAAACAATGGCAGATATATGCGAGAACCTTTTCTTTTTTTAGTGAAGAGTTAATAAATTAAAGCAGTTAAAGTTGACATAAAGCAAGTACAATTCTATGGAAAATATTGGCCCTACAGCCTATATTCTGCAAAATGTAAATCACATAGCACCTGATGGCTTCTTACTGAAACTGCAGTAATAGTAATGAAGTGATTCTTACTTCACCTTTTGGTCTTTGAACTGAGTTACTAAAGGATTTTGTTAGCATTTGGAATGATTCAATTCTCATTCAAAAATTCATTGGCTCTCTTTAACAAACACAGTTGAAAGAATCTTCATTTTATTTGAAGTACTTTTTTCATATTTTAATTCAAAAGAAAAGGGCCCAAAAGTCTCGTTGACTTTCAAAATAAGCCACTGAGCAAAGTCTACTTAATTCTTGTTCACAGTTTTCAATATTTCTCTAGCAATAGGATTATGTGCATTGAAAGAACATTGCTTGTAAAGCACGCCATTGATTAAAAGGACTTGTTGAATGTGTTAACGAAAGAACTGATGCAAGATATTTCCCTTTATGTGTCAAAGCTTTTAAAAATGCACATCACTTCTGAACAGGTAAAGAATTTCTGACTTGAAGTGGATAATAATGGAATTTGTCAAGACTATCATTTGGAATGGATTTCAACACGTGAAGGATTTGACTTAGTAACATAGGTATTACTAAGTATCCTTCAAGCAAGGAAACAGGAAGAGAACCATCTCCCATGGCAGTGCTCTTTATGGTCAGCGGGAAGCATTTAAAAATTGTTAAAAGATGCAGCGCTGAACAATAGCAGAGTGAGATATGAAAGATGGTATTGTGTGATTTTACAGAGAAAATTTGAAGACAGTTCTGAGACCTGCTAAGTATTCTAGTCCATGTTAAATGCTCATAATGCTAATCTCATTAATTTATTTTCTGTGGGCAAAATTAACGGAATAAATCAAAGCACCCAGTGTGAAAGCTTTGCCACACTGTAAATGTAGCACAGACAGAGGCAGCAAATGATTTTATAAGGAAATTCTATAAAGCAAAAAACTACCAAAGAGAGGTAAGTAATCAGGGGATTATAACTAAAAAATAGGTATATGATTAAGGTATTGATAACTTTCTTCATACAAACAACAAAAACTGTATTAGTATATCCTTATTTGTTTTTATTTCAATATGTGTATGCATAGAAAATGTCATGTGAGAAATTCTATTTCTTCAAAATTCATTTATTGAAATTCTAATCTTCCCGTATAGCAAATATCGCTGTATTTGGAGGTAGGGTCATCAAAGAGGCAATTTAGATAAAATGAGATCATTAGAGTGGACCCTAATTCAGTGTATATGGTGTCCCTATGAGAAGAGATTAGGACGCTGATACAAAGAGGGAAAACCACGAGAAGACACAGTGAGAACATGACCGTCAAGGAGAGAGGCCTAAGTGCTGACATCTTGATCTTGGACTTTTATCTTCCAAAACTGTAAGAAAATAAATTTTGGTTATTTTAGTCACCTAGTCTGTGGTGCCTTTTTTTAGTAGACCTAGAAAACTAATACAGACAATTAATTAGGTGCCTGACTTTTTTTTTTTTCTGCTATATCTGACAGTCCTGGGTAAGGAAGAATTGGGGGTGAAGCTGTCCACACTCCATACACCCTCGGGAACAGCCAGGAACACAGCTGCCTGGATGAGAAGCAAAAGGTGGCATCCTAAAAACTGTTCTCAAATGTTTAAGAACAAATGATACTAATCTCACACACCTTTTTCCAAAGGACAGGAAAAAGGAACAGTTCCCAACTCAGTTTCATGCTTCCAGAACCCAGATACAGAAGGTTGAAAAGTACAAGCACATCAAATTTAGGTCAAACTCACTGCCCACCTCAGAACTACCTACTACAGTCAAACACTGGAAACATGGAAACAAGCCGAGTGCTCCCCAAACAGATGATTGGATGGTGAAAATGTGGCACACGCACACACACACACACACACAATGGGGTACTAATCAGATTTACTTTTAGCATTTGCGGCTATATCAATAGAACTGGAGGGGATAATGCTCAGCAAAATAAATCAGAAGGAGAACAATAAATACTGGATGGTGGTCACTTACATGTGGACTATCGAGAGATCAAACCACTGATCTGATAAAGACAAACTCAGAAGTAACCCTAGAGATCTGATTGTAGAACTGAGGCCACCAGAGGGGAAGGGTGAGAATAAGGTGAGAAGGGAGAGCAATGGACTATAGTGGTAGACTACGGGTGTCTTAGTGGTGGGTATAGTATGGTAAGAACACCCGGTGATTGGGATCCTATACTTCTAATACACAAACAACGTAAACCAATGTTACCAAACTTTAAAAAATGGACAGGGTTAAACAAAATTGTCATTATTCAAAAATGATATAACTATGTATGTGAATCATCCAACATAATCTGTGAAAAATATGTGTATGCAATTTCTGGATATTAATCCCTTACAACAAAGTCAATTGTAGTTCTACATACCAGGAAAACAGCTGAAATACAAAATTACGAAATATCATCTACAAAAGCATTAAAAATGTCAAGTACCTTAGAATACATCCAACAGAACATGTATATGACCTTTACAAAGACATTTTGTAACTGTAATGAGAGAACTTTTTGGAAGCTCTAAACACACAGGGAGTTCTATACTTCTATGACTTGAAAAACACAACAACAACCTTGTCACATGGTCTCCATCTCACATTTATTATAAATTTTAATTGTAACAACATCACAGGAGCTTTGGTTAGGTGTTACTGCCTCAAGTTTAAAGATACAGAAACCTTGGGTCTATAAATTTTGCCCAAGGTCATGTAGTAAGTAGCAAGGTCAGACCTTGAATATATTTATGTCTGTCTGTAAAGTCCCTGCAAAAGCCACAATACCAGTGGAGTAGACACGGCTAGTGTCCTGCCAGGTACCCCCAGATTCTTCTTTGCAATATTGTGTACCTTTTTCTAGGCATCTACATGCTTTGCTGTTGAGGTGTCATGGATGTAACCGTCAGATGATCACCCCTGAGGACTTCAGTCTCCTTGCTCATACAGCAACTTTATATCCCTATTCTAGCAATTTTATACCCCTCCTGTTCCCTCCAAACTCCAGATCATCTGTGGTCTCCTTCCCAGCACAGAGAATTGGAAGCAGCTAGTAATTTTACATTCCTGCTCCCAATCTCAGCATGGTCCATAGCCAAAGACAGACCAGCTTCTTCTTTTTTTTAGATTTATTTAAATATATTTGACATCATTTGTAGTCCCCAGGGAATTCCCACCACCATTTCACCATGCACCATCACCTCGGTCCCTTGTGTTCTTTCTGCCCTCATCCTGGTCTCTACCTCTCCATCCCCTTGAATGATCCCATGCATACAAGAACTGGGGTACAGGCCAGAGGTGCAGGGAGTGAGAGGATTCACCAGAGACAGAGGGGGAACAGAGCAGGCACATTGACTGAAGCAAGCTGCTGAGGGGACTAGCAGTCATGGCAGCAGAGGTCTGCTGCGCCATGTGGGTCAACCCCCAGGCTGGGGGGGGGGAAGGGATCAAACTCGTGCTGCAGTGGCTGTAGGTTGCTACATAGTGCATTGCTTAACCCACTGTGCCACCAGGGAGGCCCCCAGACCAGCTTCTTTGCCTCAAAGCCAAAATACTTCTGAGGTAGGTGAGGCTGAGGCTGAGATTCCACTGAAATTATACACTTGCTTGGTCTCTCCTCTTTTTGAGCCCACTTCCTTTACTGCCTTAATATATTCTCCTGGGAAGCAAATCCTTAATGAAACACTTACATCTCAAACGGATGTATGTGGCAGCACATTACCTACTAAACCTGCATTATAAGATGTATTCACTGCAAAATCATAATCTATTGATAGATAGTAACCTCCAATTCAAGTGAATATGTTTATTATATGAACTTTATAAAATATATCATGAATAGGGGATTAGAAAAATATTTCAGGTAATTAACTAATTAGATTAATGTTGTTATATTCATTTTAGTGATCTATGTTAAGTAATTTCAGTTTTCTCCTTTGATAAATGAGCATATTGGATCAGATATTCTCCAAGACAAGAGAGCTCAAATGGGGGGAATTTTGTTCCCAGAAGTCATTTGGTAAAATCTGGGGATATCTATGGAAGACCCACCCCTTGCGCCAGGAGTCAAGAGGCCAAGGTTGAGCAACGGGGTACAGCCATTATTTAAAACACAGAGTGAAGTATCTTCAAGGAGGCAGGCATGCCAGGAACTGACTGTGAGCTGTGCTGAGTGGTCAACATCAAAGGAAAAAGAACTGAAAAAAAGAAGAGAGGTACAAGGATGCAAATTTTTTTTGAGACAAACTATGTTTTAAGTTAAAAGACATGAAGAAGATTGCACCCAAAAAGAAATGCATGATTGCTTTGTCAGTTAATGAAATCTTTCAGAAGGAAAAAGATAAACACCGGGTGGTCTCACTTATATGTGGAATATAGAGAAACCAAACAAAAAGTCAAAAAAAGTCAAGACTAGCAGCTGACCATTAGATCTGAAGCATACCACAAAGGAGGGGTGGGGGAGGGGGAAAGAGGGGAGGGATGAATACAAGAGAATATGGTAATGGTTCATGGGTGATATGGTGGTGGAGAACTACCAGGAGACCACAATAATAAAAATTTTTAAAAAAATCTAGGTCTCCTTGGTGGTGCAGTGGACTGAGCACAGCACTGTAAAGCATCCATGGCACAGAAGCACGAGTTCAATACCTGGCCAGGGAGGGGACCCACGTGGCACAGCAGACCTCTCCTGCCTTGCCCGCTGCTCCCCTCAGCAGTGTATTTCAGTCGATCTCCCTTTTCTGCTCCCCACTCTGTCTCTGGTGAATCTTCTCACCTCCCACCATTTTGGCCTTTACCCCAGCTCTTGTATGCATAAATAAATAAATCTTAAAAAAAAAGAAAAGAAAAGAAATCCTTCAGAGCTTGGTTGGTACAGTATAGTTAACTGGTTAACTGTGAAAGAATTGGAATATCTAATTATCATTTGGTTTTTTCAAGTAAGACTCTTTATGCACAGAAATGTAAGTTGGGTGTTCTGGACCCTTAGTTCTGGACTCTCAGTTGCATGCAAAAGTATGCAGATGTGAGGAAAAGCTAAAGTTAGCCATGTGAGATGGAAGCATGAACTATGCTAGCAAAAGAGCTTTCACCATTTCCAGAACACATGGAAAAACCAAAGGCAGAAGTTTTACTAATGTAAAAAGAAAGTGATCTACAAGTTGTGGAAGAAGCAAGTCAAGCAAATGACGTAGATAATAAAGCTGCTAACTAATGGACTGATAACAAATATTTGCAATATAATTTTGGGCCAAAGGAAAAATTGGATTCGAAGGAAAAAAATGCTAAAAATCTGGAATTCCTGAAGACTTTGACTACACAGATGGGCATGTTCAATGCTGGTGATGGATCTATCTGCTAGTTAATATGCAATTTATTTTCTGTATCACCCAACTAAATATACCCAATTTTCACCTTCCTGTAAATGTGTTAATCATTTTATTAGTTTTAAAGAAGTCTAAATATATCTGGGAATACCTCAAGGTGTCATAACTGTGGAGGAGAACTGCTGCTTCTTCTAGTGGGTAGAGACAAAGGATGTGACTAAGCTACCTACAATGCCCAGCACAGCCTCCTAAAACCAAAACTTATCCCAACCCAAGCACAATGGTACTGAGAATGAGAGGCCTTGTTCTAAAGTTCCACCTGTCTCTCAAATTTAGTGAACTATTTTTAGTCATAGTTCATCTTAAAAAAAAGATTTATTTAGCATACAAGAACTGGGGTACAGGCCAGAGTCACAGGAGGTGAGAGGACTCACCAAGACAGAGTGGGGAACAGAACAGGCGGATTGACTGAAACACACTGCGGAGGGGAGCAGCGGGCGAGGCAGGGAGGTCTGCTGTGCCATGTCGGTCCCCTTACTGTAGGCCAGGAATTGAACTCGCACTGCTGTGCCACGGATGCTTCACAGTGCTGTGCTCAACCCGCTGTGCCACCAGGGAGGCCCACAGTTCATCATTTTGATGTGTTTTAATCAATGAGTTTGAATTCTATGCGAAACCAGTCAATTCAGCGAGGTGGTTTAGTATGATCCATTTAGTTGCTAATCTGTTTAAAAGTAGCTGATAGTCTGTTAAGTTTATACTACTTTTGCTGGGACATTGACTGTTACCTAGCACTCAATGATCTGCTTGCTGCTCTAGAAAAATTACTGTTTTCAGAAATTTAGAACACAGTATAGAAAGTACCTAGTGAAAGCAAATATCTTTCTAATGCAAAGTAGCATGGGTAAATTAAATGTAACATGTAACATGCCATTTTGACACAATAAAAAAAGATAGTCAAATTAAAACAGCTGTACGAACAGTATGCACTTTTGACTTTTTATCTTATTCTTTGTAACCAAGAAAAACTAATTTGATACTCTTAATTTACTGTTCTTAATAGAGCAAGTTTCCAGTGAGAGTTGCTATGTTATAGTTTTATAGAACAGTGAACACATTAAAAGTACTGTGATTAGATGTTCATTTGTTGTATTTACCAGAAAGGCTCCTATTTCAATTTTTTTACTTAGTATATCACAGTCATTTTGAATCGTATGTGTTCAATGCCCCATTAAAATGCCCCAAATTAAATGAAGTAATGCTATACTCTTTACTTTTGTATTCTATTCATTTTAAACCTTAATTGCTTTATAGTAGAGCATAATATTATGACAAATATGGTAGCAAATGAAGAAGAAAGTATTAAAATTCCATGAGGAATTAATCCCATATACTGTATAAAGAATCTCTTGCTATGAAACTCTTATCTTCTAGGAAATAGAGGAACATATGGAAGGACAAACAATTTTGGATTAATCACAAAGCCTATGACCACTGACAAAGAAAAATGAAGTTAAGTCATAAAAGCTAGACTCCAAAAGTAGACACTTGGCATTGGAGACTGATTTTACTCTTGTGTCCAGATGCAAAAAAAGAATCTGAAGAAAGTAATGTAAAGAGGGCCTTTAAATGATTCCATAGTAAATGGATTAGATTACGAAATGTAACATAGCAATTATATAAGAAGACATTAAAGGACAAATATAAGACCCCTCTCTGGTCTGTGGTTCAGATTACTGGAGGAGGAAATCAAACTAGAGTATCATGCTTTGTGTGTTTTTCTCAATCTCCTATTTTATCATCAAATGGCTTTATGTTCAACAGGATTTTGTGAACTGCAGCTTGAAGATCAAGAATTGGAGATGCAGAGATAAGACAGGACAATAAACCATAGTAGTGTTGTGGTCTGGATGTCTGTATTCCCCCCAGAGTCTTAGGCTGAAATTCTAATATCTGATGTGATGCTATTAAAAGGTGGACACTTTTGGAGGTAATTAGTACATGAGGGAGGAACCCTCACAAATGGAATTAGTGCCTTCCAAAAGAAACCACACAGAGGTCCCTAGTCTCTTTTCCCGTGTCAGTGTATAGCTAGACATCTGCAGCCCAGAAAAGAGTATTCTCTGAGCCATGCTAGCCCACTGATCTTGAACTTCCCAGCCTCTGGAATGGTGAGAAATAAATTTCTGTTGTTTATAAGCAATCCGGTCTGACATTTTATTATAGCAGCCTAAGAGGACTACAGCAAGCAGTATTGAGACTCTTTTCTCATATCTCTCATCACCCATGGAAAGAATAGTCTACAAAATGAGAAATACCTAGCATGTTAATTATGTATTTTGTATTTCAACATTATCTCAAGATAATTATGAATGAAAAGACTTGTGCTTTAATTTAAAGGTTAGGTATTTTATTTTTTGATGTAAGAAAAAAGGATATGTTTATTTAGAGTGTACATAAAGTCTAGAGTTGTAAAAAATATAGTATAGTATATAACAAAGTATATTTTCACTCTGTAAAATAATAAAATACTGCTATCTGTGTTTCCAGACTTTATGAACCCTGATATATAGTAATATCCAATATATATTGTTAATTTTGGGAAAGCAAATTACTAAACAATATGTACTACTACTATGTTTTTGTTATTAATGTAACAGTAAAAAGCACATTTATATACATATAGAATGAACTCATAAAGTTATGAGGTGATAAGCACTGAGAGAGGGGATTAAAAAGAAATCAAGAGCGTTATGTTTGATTGTGTGTTTGAGATTTTTACAGTGATATCATGAAGGATAACATGAAGATGGTTACAGAAGGCCTCCCTAGTGGCACAACAGGTTGAGTGCCTCACTGTGAAGCATCCGCAGCACAGCAGCACAAGTTCAATTCCCGGCCAGGGAGGGAACCCACATGGTGCAGTAGAACTCTCCTGCCTCACCCTCTGCTCCCCTCAGCAGTGTATTTCAGTCAATCTGCTATTCTGCTCCCCACTCTGTCTCTGGTGAATCCTCTCATCTCCCAAGACTCTGGCCTGTACCCCAGCTCTTGTTTGCATAAATAAATCTTTAAAAAAAGAGATGGTTATAGGTAGTATTTTAACCCTGATCAGTAATAAATCACTTGCAAACACTTCACACTTGATTCTGATGCTCCAGTCACCAGTACAAGGAAGGACTGGACTCATGTAAAGGATAGTGGTCATCTGAAGGGTCCTATCTAACTGTCAGAATCTATCTTCTAATCCTCCTTCTGACACAAATAATCTGGATGATCCTTAATTAATCAGCATTCCCTAAACTCCAGGCCCCCCACTCATAAAATGACAAATTCTAAGGTATTGTCTTGCTTTACTATTTCAATTATTTATCAACTGACCAAAAGTTAAGTAAAAACATGCACCAACAAACTCAATGGACCTAAGCTGGTCCTCTTCCCTTCATTGTTGTGTCACAAAATCCTTTAAGAAAGTGGAAGTCAGCACCATTGGAAAGAGTGTTCTGAATGGGACATGCACATGTAAACCATATTTATACAAAGGGCCATACCACAACTAAAAATAAGACTAATATTTCCACCTTCTAAGTGATTTTCTCTTACATATCAGTGATGTTCCCAAAACAGCATTATTCCCCTTCCACATGAACAAAGATTACTGAGAATTGAATTGCTAAATTGTTCCTTCTCAATGAGACCCAATTCAAGACAGGATTCCAGAATCTTCAGTTCTGAGCACAAGTCCAGACCTATAAACAACCTTTTTTTAATCCCCATTACTAGAGAGCCCCCAGGTTCCATGTGGGCTATGTTCTCATTTGCTGCAGTCTACTGGATAAATGTGACTTTGTCTGCCTATAGTTGTATTCCTAGTTGTCTTTGACAACTGGGTCTTGAAACTTCCTTTTGATCTTCAAAAATATCACTCATGTAACTACACCTCCTGTCAAAAATATTTTCTAATAGTCAAGAGAACATAGTTACTTTTAAATGCTACTGAAATAAAACATACCGACGTAACGCAAGAAGCGTTAATCCTGTTCTTGGAGATAGTCATCTATATTCTTAAATGATCACCCAAGCTTATCTCACTTGACTAATTATCTAGGTCTTTCACAGATAATTTTAATTTATCCACAAATTGCAGTCATGTACATTTAGAAATATTAAAAAATACCCTTTAAGAGATTTGTATTAGTTTTATACTGCTAAATAATAAATTATACCACAATTGAGTAATTTAAAGCAACATTTATTATCTCAGAGTGTCTGTCAGTCAGGAATTTGAGAGTGGGATAGCTGGATAGTCCTCACTGGTTCAGTTCTTTGACGAGATCTGAAACCTCACTGACATCTAAATACTTTATTGTAAATTAATTTCCCCAAAATCTATCTCCGTATTGATAGGTGTGATACTGAATAACTGTAATCCAATCACAGACACTTCCATGTTTTCCCTAAATACAGTATCATATAAAGACCTCATAATAACCCAGTGAATTCATCCTGCAGATTAAGAAACTGAGGCTTTGATAATTTGTGTCTAGCTATGAGAAGGGTGACTCGAGATACAAAAATAAATCTATTGAAGGTAAGACCTGGAAACAACCTAAATGCCCAAAAACAGATGAGTGGATCAGGAAGCTGTGGTACATATACATGATGGAACACTATTCAGCAATCAGAAATGAAAAACTAGACTTATTCATAGGAACATGGATGGATCTGGAGGGGATGATGCTCAGCAAAGTAAGTCAAAGGGCAAAAGAAAAATACCAGATGGTTCCTCCCTTAGGAGGAACATAAGGGAACCAAAGGAAGATCAAGGAAAGGAATAAGAACAATAATAATAACAATAACAGCAATAAAGACACAGAGAACAAAAATGAGGAGTCAAGGACAGACTGGGGACACCTGGTGGGGAGGAGAGGGGGAGGGTTGAGGGAAGATGGGAGCACGAGGGACTGAGGTGATGGTGCACTGGTGAGATGGTGATGGGGAATACATGGGGATTACAATTGGTGGCAAGTATATGTAAATTTTTTAAAAAATTTATATTAATAAAAAAAATCTATTGAACCCCTAACAGTGCTTTCTATAAGGTCAAAATTTCAAGAAAAAAATAAGTCTAAAAGATAAAGGAGAAAATTAAGTATTTGTCAACCAGGCCATTATTGGAATAACATGAATGTTTATACACAGTATCTCACTTAATCAAATCCATTCTCATGTTTAATCAAGTCTGTTTACAACTGCTTGCCCAGAAATCTCTCTGTATTGGTAAATACCACTTTCAAAATATTTTACAAATGAGCAGTATTATGTCACTAGGAATGTCAGAACTCTCTCATCTGTGCTGAGCACTGAGGTCCAAATAGGAATACATTATGTTTTATCTTGATATATTTGCTTCGCTTCTGTTTGTTTTTATTTTTTCCTCCATAATACTTTCCTATCTCATTGATGTTGCTTGTATAGAACAGATAAAGATAAAATATAATTAAAGATAAAATATTAATACCTTTTGATAAAATGACTACAGTGAGAAGTTTCAAAGTTTTCTACTCAAATTTAGCATTTTGAGACATTTATTTCTGACTAGATAAAAGAGAACAAAAACAACTAAAAGAAATATCAAGTAGGGCATAACACCTTAAATATTTAATGTAAGAAAGATTAAATTACACCTAATTTCAGAAAATATTTTTCACACGGAAAGTTATAGGTGTGCAGAGAAAGAACAAACACTGGAAATACAATTTAGGTAACCTATACTAAACAGGTTACTGTGTGACTCACATATGCAGTTTTAAATATGAGTCAAGTGAAGTTGTGCACATTTTCCTGGATCACAACATTTTATATTGAGTGATGGAAATAATTCAAGATTCGAAGTCAGAAGTAAATGTTTTCAGTTGCTATGTAGTCATAAATAACCTGCCTATGACTCAGCCTGTTCATCTGAGAAATAGGAGTAATAATAGTGCTTATTTGTCCTGGTTGGAATGGACCTATTTATTTCTAAAGGTTAGAACTAATATAAGTTTCCCAAATCCAGAGTAAAAATCCAGGAAAGGGGTTTTAATCAGTCTTGCTTTACAGTCATTTGTTTCTGGAAAAATGTGCCAATTTATCAGAACTAGAAAAATCTTGTTCTTAAAATCTCCTAGCTCTGCAGTTCTGCTGGCACAGGGAACTCCACCTGCTCTTAGGTCAATTTACCTGTACCCAGTACGTGCTGAACCCTGACATTGCTTTGAGGAACATGTTTTCTTTCTTTAGTGCCAAGAAATAACTTCCTTTATGTGAAGTTCCCAGATGTCAGGTAAGCTTACTTTGCCTATGTTTATGGTTAGCAGAATGAAAATTTCAGGTTTTTATTTTCTCGAACATAGGCAAGACTTAAAATGAGTTGGCATTTCAAAATATTAAGGCATTCACTTTAGCCAACTTGATAAAATGGATATGTGTGTGTTTGTGCTTCCAATCCTTGCTGAATATAAAGTTGATAGACAAGAAAAATCCTTTTAAACTTTACGGATAAAAGCTTTTATTTGCTCAACGCCAGAAAAATACCCCATAAGAATATGTAACTGATTCTTAATCAATTTTTGAAATTCTTTTGTATAAACAGCTGCCAAAAATAAATGATATGTTGATAGATCTTTATAGACTAATATTTATATTACTTGCATGTGTTCAACCATGAACTGTGAGATAATGGAAAGATAAACATCCTACTGCCCTCAAAACTTATAAAATACTGATTATTACAAGTCAATAGAGACAAGTCTATTTTAGCAGTAGGAAACTATAAAATCTAGCCTATTTGAAGATACATAATTTGAGAAACTTCAGAGGAAATTGCTCTTTCCTGATCGTCAGTAGAAATGCACCAACCTATGGGAACTCGGTTCAATTGCACACCAGCTTATGTTTTAAATTCTTTGTTTATTCTGTACATAAAGACCCTTTCACAAGGAGTAATTTTTCAATTTTTTCTCAACCTCTATGGCCTTCCCTTGCATTTTTGGAGCTTGAACGATACATAACAGTCAGTCTACCGCTTTCTTCCTACACACCAGTATTCAGAGTACGTTTCACCGGGGATTTCACTCTGAAACATTCACACCTCCTCACTCTTCATTATCTAACATTCAAACTATCCTGAACACTCACATTACTGTCACTTCTGCACGATGTTGCTAGTCATATGCCGCTTGTATTCTCCTGCATTATCTGTGGTTATAATGCATTCTCCTGCTTATGCCTGAGGTAATAATACTCTGCAGGTTAATGACCTTGAATAAGAAACTTGGATCTTGGTCTGAGTCACTGTTCCAGGTTCCTGCATAAGGGATAACATTGGAAATATCTATAGGAAATCAATTATGAAGACTGATGTGACTGAATGAAAACACAGTCATGTGTCACTTAATGATGCTTCAGCAAACAACAGACTGCATATATCACAGCAGTGCTCACAGGCTACACCATACAGCCTCGGTTTAGAGTAGGCCATCCCATCTAGGTATATGTAATTACACTTGATAATATTCACAAAGAGACAAATCGCCCAATGATGCATTTCTCAGCACATGCCCCTGTTGTTAAGCAACACATGATTAGACAAATGAGGTCAAAATTAAAAAGTCATACGAATGGAGAAGCTGGAATTTCTTAAGATTAAAAACTTCTGCTTTATAAAAGACATATCAAGAGAAATAAAAGTTACAGATGGAGAGAAGATATTTACAAAAGAACCATCTGATTAAGGATTGTTACACCAACTTAGAAAAAAAACCCACAAGACTTTCAATAAGAAAATAAAGATTAAAAAATGGGTCAAAGACCTCAATGGACACAAATTAAGATATACAGATGGCAAATAAGCATATGAAAGATGCTCCTCATCATATGTCATCAGGGAAAATGCAACGAAACAACAATGAGATATCACACACAAAATATAAAACACAAACACCACTAAGTGCTGGCCACAAAGTTCCAAACAGCGTACCTTCCTCTCAATTTTATTGTAAACATTAAATAATCGTTTAAAATTATCAAAAGAGTAATCACTTCTTAACAAAATTTATTGTATTTGTTGGTATGTGAAATTCTGAAGACCTTATTAGGAAATATAACATACACATCCCAATACTGTGGCCAGCACAAAGAGAGACTGACGTGAATAGAAATTGGTCTTGATCCAAAACTAATTCCTTTTTTAGAAAGAGAAAAAAATGATCAAAGTTCATGGAAATTTAAGCAAAAACTGACTTCTATTTTGGTACCAGAGCTGACCAGGTGTTCAGACTAAGCTCATCATCCAAAATGCCAAATGAAATATGAAAATTAACCTTCTTTAAAACAGAGCCAAACTGAGAAAACAGCAAAAGAGCAGGCCAAATTTAAGTGAAAGCTGGAACCAGATAATTAATCTGAGCATGGAATCCAATTTTATCCCAAGGGCATTTATTGAATTTGACTTTAAGTTTTTAAATCCCTGGTTTTGGATACAAAGTGTAAAGTGGAGACATGCCAGAAGCTGGAGACTAATAGGAATCTTCCCCCCAGAAAGCTGCTACTACAAAAGCGATCATGCCAAAGTGAAAAACAGGGTTAAAATTGCCCACACTCTACCTAGGAATACTGTTGTGTGAACAAGGAGCAAAATATGGCTTCTTATGAAGTGCTTTCAAATGTTCAAGAACAAATGATACTAACCTCACACACTTTTTCAGAGGACAGGAAAGAGGAACAATTTGCAACTCAGCTTCATACTTTCAGACCCTTGATATAGAAACCTGAGGAAAAAAGTACAAAAAAACGAAACAAAACAAAAAAACACAGTCAGTCAGTCTCACTCATGAACAGAGACACAAATATGTCAGTCATAATAATAGTAAGTAGACTCTTCAACATATAAAGAAAGATACTTGGAATAAGTTAATTTATCACTAAAAAATCAGCTAGCACATATTAAGTACTTTATTACATTATAAGACAGACTTAAATAATCATTTTACTGGAAGGAAGCATTTGGTAAAGTTTAGAGATTTTTTTTTAAAAAGGAAAAATATTCTACACTTAAAATCTTCTTAAGGGATAGATCTCATGTTAAGTTTTCTTTCCAGAATAAAAATTGTAAAAATTAAGAAAACCCTGTTAACAATACAAGAGTGGAAGGTAATTCCTTAATCTACTAAGAGTGACCTGCCATATGATCCAGCAATTCCACTTCTAAGGATCTACGTGAAGAATGGAAAAATACTAATTTGAAGGGATATCTGCAATCCCATGTTCACCGCAGCCTTATTTACAGTTTCAGAAACAACTTAAGAGCCCACAGACAGAGGAGTAGATCAGAAAAACATGACACAGACACACAATGGACTACTACTCAGCAGTTTAGTTTAGTTCACATAATATTTATTTCTAGATGTATGATATCAACTAAAAAAGATGAACTCTTGCCATTTGTGACAAGATACATGGAAGTGGAGAGGGTAATTCTAGCCCAAGTATGTCAGAAGGAGAAAGACAAATACCAGATGGTTTCACTTATATGTGGAATATAGGATAACAAGATAAATTTTCAGGCAAAACCCAACTAATAGCAAACCCTGGACATCTGACTGTAAAATGAGGAAAGTAGAAGGAAGGGTGGCGGGCTTGGAAGGAAAGGAGAGGGCCCAATGGAGCATGGTAGAGGATTATTTGGTGCTTTGGTGTTAGTCATGGCATAAAGACATTGGTTTAGTTTAAACCAATATACCCCTAAAGCAAATACAATGATGTAAACAAACTTTATCTCATCAAACATAACTAGAAAAAACACTTTCAAAGATTTCATTTGAGAGTAAATGTTCTCTTTACAAGACTATTCAACATTGTATTGTTTGTCTTTACCTCCAGGTAAAACAATATTAACAAAGTATACTGGAATTGTACATAATGAATCAAAATTAAGTATTATTCAAAAATAATATGGATATTGCAAAATAATCTACAGTAAAATATGAGAAATAACAGTGTCAAGTTTTTTGAGAATTGATTCCTTACACTAAAATCAATCATATAGCTATTTATCAGGAACATAAAACTTAAAAACTTTTAAGTATACCATTTGCTATAAGATTAAAATATCATACATAGAGAAATAAACATTATGTGAACTTTATAGAGAAATTCTAAAGCCTTAATGTAACATGCATAAGAAAACCCATAAATGGGGAGACACATATTTTAAGAATTGAAAAACCTAAATATTCAATATATTTATTCTACATAAATTATCTTATAGAGTCAATGGAATCCCACTACAAATTCCAACAGCATTTTTGTGAAATAAGAAAAGTTGATTCTAAAGTTTATATGGAGAAGAAAAGTGGTTAAAAAAAAAAAGTCAAGACTCTCAGAGAATAAAGTGGAGAAATTATCTGAGTGGTATGCAGGCTTATTGTAAAACTATGGTAATAAAGAATAGGTGAAATTGGACCTTGGGTAGAAAACAGACCAAATAGAATAGAGATTACAGAAACAGACCAATTGATGCATGGGCATTTGATATATGAAAAAGGGGATAAGGGATATTTGTTGATCAATGGGGAAGAAGAAATTCCTCAAGAATGCTGTTGTCTTAAATTGGAAGCCATGGATAAAAAAGTAAAATTTAGAAACAAGGCAGGGATATCATTTCTCACTACTCCTATTCAATAGTGTTCCATAATTCCTAGCTAGTTCAGTAAAACAAGGAAAAATAAATTAAGGGATTCCATTTGGAAATAAAAATACCTCATTTTCAGATGATATGATGGTCTCTATAGAAAACATTAAAATATTTTAAATAAAAACAAAAATCAACCTATAAGTTCAATGCAAACTATCAAACACAACCTATCAAAATTGCGTTGGCATTTTTCACAGAAATAAAACAAAATATCTCCAAATTTATACAGAACCACGGAAGACCTATAATACACAAAGCAACCCTGAAAAAAAAGAAAAATAATGCTCCCTAACTTCAAATTATACTTCAAAATTATAGTAGGCAAAACAGCTTGGAACAAAAGGACACATTAGATCTATAAATTAAAACTGGAAAACTCTGGTAAAGAACCAGAGAAGATACACATTATTAGAGAAACAAACTGTGTTCACAGATTGGAAGGTTCAAGATAGTTAAAATGTCAATTCCTCTTAGGTGACCCAAAGAGTTAATGTAAATCCAATTAAATTCTCACTAAGCTGCTTTTTTATAAAAATATATATACAAACTGATTCTGAAATTATATAGAAAGACGAAATTACTAGAATAGCCAAAGTTCTGAAAGGGAAGAACAAAATTGGTAGACTCACACTACCCAATTTTATGAACTACTATAAAGCTACATAATCAAGGCAATGTGTTATAGGCAAAACAATAGACGAAGATCATTTCCAGATACCATAATATATACCTCAATATTTCATTTCTGCATAGAAAGTAACCACAACCTTTGGTAGCTTAAAACAATTAATAGTGCCCAGTCTGGCCTGTGGGTCAGAACTCAGCATGACTCGGTTCTATGGTCAAGGTATTGATCAAGCTGTGTTCTTAGCTGGAAGTTAGGGTCTCCTAAGGTGATGAGGTTGTGATGGAATTCAGTTTCTTGCAATTTAGGACTGGATCCTTATTTCCTTGCTGACTGTCAGCCTGAAGCCATTCCCAGCTCCTAGAAGCTACCTACATTCTTTGCTGCGTGTACCCTTCCCCTTCAGAATCAGCAATGGAGTATCTCCTTTGTATTAAATCCCTCTCACCTTCCAAATCCCTTTTATCAGGAAAAGCCCTATTTCTTTATGGGATCAACTAATTAGGTCCAACTGACTGCTAAGAATTAAACTGTGGGCCTCCCTGGTGGTGGCACCAGGGGTTAGGTCTCAGGACTCTGAAGCTATCTGCAGCCACTGCAGCATGAGTTTGCTTCCCTGCCAGGCAGGTAACCCACATGGCTGGTGCAGCAGACCTTTCCTGTATCACCCGCTGCTCCCCTCAGCAGTGTATTTCCGTGGATTTGCCTGTTCTGCTCCTCATTCTGTCTCTGGTGACTCCTCTCACCCCCTGCACCTCTGGCTCCACCCCAGCTCTTGTGTGCATAAATATAATTAATCTTTTTTTTAAAAAAGAACTAAATTTGCTCTCTCAGAACTCATGTTGAAATACCAACCTCCAGTCTCACTGCATTTGGATGCAGGGCCTTTAAAGTGGTAACTACAGTTAAAGGATCCTAACGGTAGAGTCCTGATTCAATAAGATTGTTGTCATTTAATAGAAGAGGATACAAAAAAATGGAAAGATATCCCTTGCTCATGGATAGGAAGAATCAACATTATCAAAATGGCTATCCTTCCAAAAGCAATCTACAGATTCAACGCAATACCAATA
>JAGFMF010012069.1:9200673-9215410 GCA_019455555.1 Galemys pyrenaicus | reverse complement strand
TTTTGGCATATTGAGCTTAGGCATCCCCAAGAGTTTCTTCTTGGGAAGAATTTGAGTGACTCTGAACAGATGGGAATATGGACCATCTGGTGTTATCACTGTATACAATGTAAATCTAGGTAACATACGGGTGACTGGCCAACTGCCCAGATAACACCATCAATTCTCTTGACTTACTGATTTTTTGCTATACAAATCTACTTTCAAGCTGAAAACTGTTCTTATTTGCTCAGAAGAAACATTTAAAAAACTGGAAGAAAAAGCAAGACTTTAAAATGTAGTATTTGTTTTTTTCAGTGCAGGTCTCTGACTAGCCTTTTAGCATCCTAGAATTACTGAGTCAGCAATGATGGGACCTTAACAGGATCAAAACTTCTAAAAAGACCTGAACATAATAACCTTGAACGTATCTATCTTTTCTCTTATTTGGTATAATACTTTTTTCCAACTAAAGAGATTCTTTTTGCAAGCTGTCTCGGGATAATAGATGCTCTAGTATGCTAGACAAAACTTTTTCCATCTACTTTCTTACCTGATGAGTTCTCAAGAGGCATAAAAAAATAAATAGCTACAGGGGCCTCCCTGGTGGCACAGTGGGTTAAGCAATGCACAATGAAGCAACCACAGCCACTACATTATGAGTTCGATCCCTGCTGCCAGCCATGGAGGGGACCCACATGGCGTGGCAGACCTCTCCTGCTGTGCTCGCTGCTCCCCTCAGCAGTGTACTTCCGTTGATCTGCCTATTCTGCTCCCTGCTCTGTCTGTGGTGAATCCTCTCAACCCCCACACCTCTGGCCTGTACCCCAGTGCTTGTATGCATAAAAAAATAAATCTTTAAAAAAATAGCTACAACTACAACAAAAAGGAAGTCTAATTACTCCAGAAAGAATATCACTAGTGAACTGCTGTTTTCCAGTTACCTTTAGAGAAATGCTTGCACAGTGTCCTATGGGGTGTCGTGTCTTAAAAGAAACAGGTCTAGTGACCCTAAGGCAATGTCAAACTTGGCACTTAAGAAATGACCTAATCAGGGTCCTAAATAAAAATCACTCAAAGATTTGAGATCACACCTTCTTGTTCACTAACTTTTCTGAACATGCACTACAGAACTTAACACAGAGCAATAGTTCAGAGAACAAACTATTTTCTCTTTTCTGGTGTGATTTTATTAGTTTTTACTTTTCCTGTTTGGTAAACATTATTTTCGGCTCATCGATACTTCTTTGTCTTACTATTTCTCCTGATACATATACTCCTAACATTCCTGGGTTTGATGCTGACTTTCCCCTACGTACACTTGATATTTCCATTTATGTTTACCATATTTATAACATCATGCATGGATTACAAGTTACCCAACACACCTCTTTCTTTGCATGTTTCCTGCAACTTACTGGCAATAAAACCCAAAAATCCATGTGTCAGTATCCACCTTATCTAGATTAATGGTTCCAAAGGAAGATTTAATTTTTGTGACATAATTGAGGAAAGAAGGGGCAGTAAGTGTTCTTATCTGAAAATTATATATTCTGTAAGTCCTCAACCAATGGACAAATATAACTGAGGCCAACTTGGACATCCAATGCCATTAATTATAGTTGACTCCAAAAGTATAACATGAAATGAGAAATCAGCAATACTTAATGGTCAACAATCTACATCAAGCTATCTGCTATATATTAAATGACTGTGCCCATCCAAAATTCACATGTAAATTGGTGCGACCATTTTGGAAAACAATCTGGATTTTCTTTTAAAAATGGAAAGTAAAAATATCACAAGACCCAGCAATCCCACTCTGGGGCATCTGTCCAAAGAATATGAAACAATCAACACATACAAAAATGTTATATAATGTTCATAGCAGCATTATTTATAATAGCTAGGACATGGAGGCAGCCTAAATATCCATCAATAGATGACTGAATCAAGAAGGTGTTATATATACACACAATTTGGCCATAAGGAAAGATGAAATGTAGCCATTTTCATCAAAATGGAGGGATACTTACAAAAACTACTAGGCATCAAGAAACACCATGGGGACTCTGATATTAAAGAGGGAGAGAAAGAAAAGCTGCAAGGGGATAAAAGGGATGGTGGTCAGAAGAAAAACTTAAAAATAAGTAAATGTAAAAACAGGAAGTATGTCTTTACCAGACACTAAGTCTTGATATATGATTTCTTAATCTATAGAATTGTGACAAATATTTCTGTTTGAGGACAGGGTAGGGAAAGAGCACAATGGACTATAGTAGAGAACTTGGGTGCTTTAGTTGTGGGTGAGCAATGGTGATTACATCTGAAGCGGGTGTTCCTATACTTCCAATATACTAGCAAACATGTAAACCAATAGCAGATCGATAAAAAATTTAAAAATACATAACACACACAAAAATTGTTTCTTTCAAGCAACTCAGTTTACTATATTTTTGTTATAGCAGCCCCAAAGGACTAAACAGCATCCTTAATAATTTACTAATACCTCATTCTAAATTATCTATATATTGGGGGTATGAGCTTTACATAGATATGAAGAGTTGCAGCAAAGACAAATCAGATCAATTTCCTTCTGGCAATTTCCTTAATTTCAATAGAGGTGAGTTTTGAAGCAATTCTCAAAAAAAATAAATAAATAAAGGTTGTCTGGCTATGTGCTGCAAATATATAAAACAGGAACTGTAGGAACAGATGTTTGATATAGAGTTGCCTATTCCCTGAGTGGCTCTGAAATGAGGCAAACTCAGCCAAACCATCTTTTTCCTTCTCAAGCCAATTTATTTAAATATATTTTACATCACTGTTCATTTCTGTACAATATTTGCTTTTCCTCTCAAGTATAGTCCCTATAAAATTCCCACCACCAGTTCACTCATGTACCATCATATAGTCCCTTGTGTTCTTCCCTCCCCTGCTTTTTTGATCTCTCTCCCTCCCTACCCCTAAAGAATGACTCTGATTTATAGCTGCCTATTAATTTTGTTTCTTTATTATTATTTTCCTGATCCCTTATTTGGTTCCCCTATATTCATTCTATAAGTGAAACCATCTGATATTTTCCTTTTGCCTTCTGACTTATTTCACTGAGCATAATCCCTCCTAGTTCCATCCAAGTTGCTGCAAATGACATCCGTTTATCTTTTTTGATTGCTGAATAATATTCCATTGCATATATGTACCACATCTTCTTGATCTAGTCATCTATGTTTAGGTATTTGGGTTGTTTCCATATCTTACCTATTGTAAATAGTGCTGCAATAAATATAGGGGTGCAGGTATCCTTTTGAATTAATGTTTTTGTGCCCTTTGGGTAGATTCCTAGGAGTGGAACTTCTGGGTCAGAAGCTCTATTTTCAGTTTCCTTAAAACTGACTTGTAAATTCAGACTTCTTCGTCATGTACATGAGGGTGATGTGGTGTGTGCTTCACTGCTTTCTAATTTTATCGTTATCTGTTAATCCCAGAAGATCAGTGACAATCTTACATCCATTTATTTTTTTACAGATAAAGTTTTAGTTACATTCATACTAAATGTAATATAGCTAAGAAAATAAGAACTGTATTCTCTTAAATGAATGGGCTCTCCATTTTGGGAAAGATTATGTCTTTGAAAGGCTTGAATCTATACAGTAGATTCTTTCTTCCTTTTCTTGTTCTATGTACAGATTCTATGCAATTCATTTTGTGATCTAATCAAATGAAGGTGGGTCAAGGATGTCTTCAATATGTCTACATAGCAGTTTAATCCACTTATTTCCAGAATGTGAATAAAGCTAATGTCATAATTACTCTAGGAAAGTATTGTGATTTGTATATATTCAACAAGTAATTCTTAAGTATCTATACAGGAGGACCCAAGGCTAAGTGATTATCTCATTAATGTATTTGTGTGTGATGACAGACTACTTGGACGTTTTTTTTTTCTTTCCTGCAAAAGGTTACCAAGAAAGATTTGTCATCATTTTAGTAAAAAAAAATGCATCAGCAGTGAGGTAGTTGTGGAACCTGTCGTTCATGTTAAGAGTTTGAGTCTTTCTTCTTTTGCACTTAGATTCATTGTATAGCTAATAATTGTTCTGGATATTAACTTGTGCTTCATAATCCTCACTAACATTTTCTGCTTGAACTCCATACCTTTAAATAAACATCACAGGTAAGAAATAGTGAAATATGGGGGCCTCCCTGGTGGCACAGTGGGTTGAGCTCCGCACCATGAAGCATCCTTAGCACAGCAGTGTGAGTTTGATCCCTGGCCAGGGAGGGGACCCACAAGGCACAGGAGACCTCTCCTGCCTCGCCCGCTGCTCCTCTCAGCAATGTACTTCAGTTGATCTGCCTGTTCTGCTCCCCACTCTGTCTCTGGTGAATCCTCTCACCCCTCCCCCACGTATTTCTGACCTTACCCCAGCTCTTGTATGAATAAATAAATCTTTAAAGAATAAAAAGAAATAGTGGAATATGTTGACAATGTAATATGATAGGGTGAACCAAAACTCCTCTGCATTTCATAGACACACTGGATTTAGCAGTCAGAGTGAAGAAATCTGAGCATAATGCTGTCCATTACTAGTTAATATGAAGAAGCTATAACATTGCCAGGTCAAGGAAAAATAAAAATGCTTTTAAAAATATTTATTTATGTATGCATATAAGAGCTTGGTACAGGCCAGAATCGTGGGAGGTAAGAGGATTCACCAGAAAGAGTGGGGAGCAGAACAGGCAGACTGACTGAACACACCGCCAAGGGCAGCAGTGGGCTAGGCGGGAGAGGTCTACCTGTGCCAATTGGGTCCCCTCCCTGGACGGAAGCAAGGTTCAAACTCCTGCTGCAGTAGCTGCGGTTTCCTTCATAGTGTGTAGCTTAACCCATTGCGCCACCAGGGAGGCCCAAAAATACTTCTTAATATAAGAAGGTATTATTTAGTAAAGAAATCAAATTTAAGACAAAGTGGGTAAGAAAGATAAATTTTTTTCATGACCCAGCTAGGAATATTTGAAAGGCATTCTCCCATGAGTTGAAATATGAATAATTTCAAACATATATTGAGGAAAAAGAAACAGAGTGGAAGTTTTTTCATTATTATAAATTCCTTTCTTGGGAGCAAAATAAACCTCTCCCCCACTACATCCCTAAGCAGAACAGGTAGTGAGTAAGCAGAACAATTGTGATTTACACTCTTTACAACTGAAGTACTATGTTTGCAAGTCTTAAGAGGCCAAGTTGATTGCCTTAGGTAGAGGTCATCTTCTGGAAGACTGAGGCAAGCAAAAGCATATAAAACCAATTACTGAATGAGAATACTGGGGGGAGAAGTTAGAATGAGCAAGTTAGGATCATCAGGAGGATCTTCGATAGGCTTGAAGAGTCTTAGAAAGTATTCCTGGAGGACTCTATCCCTCTAATCCCATCCTTCACCAATGGCTACTGAACGATAGGCCAAGATGATTCAAGTTAGGTTTCCCTAAGATATTCACAACTGGCCTTCCCAAGATGCACTGATTTGGCACGTGAATTACTGAGGTGAGATCAGTCAAGACCCTGCAAGCTCAAGAGAAACTTTTACACTCCTTCAATACCTAAAAAGATGAAAACCCAGGATTTTCATTAGAGTTATTACCAGAAACAATCTTTTTGTCAGAGAAACTGACCTACATGGCTGGGCAAATTTCTCATTATAGAGCATTTGCTCTTTGTCATGTGAATCATCTTATGTGAGTTTCTCTCGTCTCACTGAAGTCTGTACCCTTCATCCCATTCCTTAGCTCAGCATATCTAGCCTCATTTTATCCCAGTGACCATAGAATCTTAATTTCTATGTAGATTCCCTTAATGTATGTAATTAAATATTTCTTTCTCCTACTAACCTGTCTGATGTTAATTTCATTACTTGACCATCCTGAGACTAGCCCAGAGGGTAAAGGGAAATGTCTACAATGTCGTGACTAAAATGGTCTAGGTAATGTAGCATCTCTATTTGCAGTACAAGGAGTATTGCTAGGTTGCTGCATTCTTTTCCCATCCACACCCCACTACAATCCATTTGGTTTTAGAGCAGTCATATGACTCAGCATTTGAGTCAGCATACATTTTGATTCTGGGGAAAGCAGGCCAGTTAGTATTAGAAATAGGGAAGAAGAGTCTCTTTCACACATTTTCTCTGCTTGCCTAAGAATACAAATGTGTATTAATGAGATTATTTTTAATTTTATTTAATGCAGTACATTGTTTTACATCCTTGTTAACATTATGACAGTATAGGATTGCTCCCCTCAGGTGTGGTCAGCATAGCTCTCCCACCATTAATGTACCCATAGCCTCCACCACAGTCCATTGTGCTCTCCTACTTCTCAACCCTCCACTTAGTTCTCTGGATGCTTCATACCTGTGGTCAGCTTTCAAGGATTTATTTTAATGCTTGTCTTTGTCTGATCCTTTGTTTGGTTTCTCTACATTCCACCTATAAGTGACACAATCACTTTATCTTTCTCCTTCTGGTTAATTTTGCTTACCTTAATTTCTTTCAGCTCCATCCATGTTGCTGCAAATGGCATGAGCTTATCTTTGATTGCTAACTAGTCAAGAGGATTTTTTTTACCCTTCTAGGCAGTTTTCCTCTGTAGTTTTCTAAGCACCCAGAATATGAAATCCAGGAAGTAAGCTCTTAGAAATCAAGCCCTTCATGCTATCCAAGCCATGTGATTTAAATGGAGAACCTACTCATTGTTCTCACTGTTCGAATTCACAGTCAATTTCAATTTTATAATGGTCTAAAGAAATGATGATTTCTTATGGACATTTTCTGAAAAATTCCAAGCTCATTTTATGTTTCCAGAAAATATCAAGGTATCAACAGAGCAAAATAATCTATGGGACTAGATCCTTGACATATTCTACTGGTGTACTTCCCCCAAAACACACACACACACACACACACACACACACACACAACACTAGAAGTTAGGTAATGACATCAATGTATGTGAGTCAAAGCATACACAAACAATCATAAGTGGTGGCTAGCTCAAAGAAAGTATGCCTTCTCTAAACTTGAACTACAGTACATATTTTTCACATCATTAACATTTAACCTTGATTACATTAGAATCACTGAGAAAGCAGCTAAAAATATGGGTGCTAAGCCCATAGTCCATACCATTAAATCAGAATCCTTGAGGGTTGGGTCCCATCAACCATAGTCTTCTGATGTCTCCAAGTGATTCCAATGTGCAACCAAGTTTGAAAATCAATATTTTAAATTAATTTTTATGTTATTGGAGTAATATTTCATTATAATATAAGTTTAAGGTGTGCATCATTGTGATATAATGTAAGATTAGGGTATGCATCAGTGTGAATCAACATATACACACACTACATTAAATTTACTGCTAAATGTCTGAGGCTACCCTGTACCAAACCACAGTCCCTTGTTTCCCAGTTTACACCCCCTCCCTCTTCCCTTCTGTTAACCACTGATTTCATCTTATAGTTTCAAGTTTATTTTTGTTAATTTAGTTCATCTGTTTATTTCTCTCTATGCCACAAATGAGTGAAATGCTGTATTTGTCTTTCACTACTTGACTTTTTCACTTAATATAATTCCTTCTAGGTTTCTCCATGTTGTTACAAAGGGTGAGATTTCTTTTTTTTAATAGCTGAATATTATTCCACTGAGTATACAAAATACATACATTCATGCATATATTCATGTTTCTGTCTCAACTTCTTTATTCAAGAGTCAGTGTTTTACACGATAGTTTGAAACAATCCTGTATCTTTTATTGCAGTAGTTTATGTCTCTATAATAGACATATTTCTGATATAATTTAGACCTCCAAAGATGCAAATTCTATTTAATCAGATATAATTTTGTGACAGACATGGTACCTTTCTAAGTCAAATGTTTTACTGTGGGCTGTGGTTCCAAAAGCAAACGTTCTTTATCTGCAAGCTGCTCTCTTAGGGTTAGGGGTTCTGATATGATGCATACTTCCCATGGCGCATATTAGCATATACAGTAAAAGCCTACAGAGGCAGGCTTCATTAGCAGGATGCCAGTGGAATCAGGGGAGAAAAAAATCAATGCAGCCCACTTACTGTCAGCACTGGGAAACATTTGATATTTAATATTCACTAGAGTGCAATGCTAAAATGCTATTTTCTATTGATTTGCATTCTGCAGAAAGGCGGCAGGGAGGCACAGCTGTCCTTTAAGAGCTCTCATAAACCTGTAATTGTGGTTTTCATGTCATTGTGGTATTCAGTGTTGTAACTGGTCTTAGTTATTTTATATTCTCTGGTTCTGATGGGGTAACATATGCCATTTATTGCTGGAAAGAAGAGTTTAGTTCTACTTATCAAGAACCTGTGTACTCCTCTTGTAAAATCTTTATTTCTCCAATCTAAACACTTCTAAAATCTGAACAACTGATCGACTGAGATAGTGAATTACCCCAGGTGCTTATTTTAAGAGTAATGCCCCATTGCTCTTTGCTCCTCCTCTTCCTTTTTTCTTTATCCCTTCTTAATTCTTTAAGTCAGTGTTAGTACATAAAGAAAGGAAGAGTGAAGATAGAAAAGTATAGTTGTCACTGATAACTCTCCTAAACAGTTACCATGTAATACTTACTTCAGTACACAAGAAATTGACAGGTTCAAATTAAACAGTGTCCAAACTCTAGAAGTCACATGAAAAACCCCAAATTCTTTATTTTAATTAATTTTTATAGTTGAGTACTACTTGGATATCTGCCCCCACCAGGTATTACCACAATAGTGTACCCACAACCAAATCACCCAAAGAGCACCACCATAGTTCATTATGCTTCCTTCCCTTTGTTCTTACCCCTCTCTTACTCCCTATCTCCTTTGCTGCTTCAGTTCTGTAGTTAGCCTTCAAGTGTTAGTCTTTAAGCTTGTTTTCATCTGGTTCTTAGTTTAGTTATTTTATATTCCACATATGAGTGCACCCTCCAGTATTCATCTTTCTCCTTCTGACTTATTTCACTTAGCATTCCCTTCCAGCTATATCCATGTTGCTGCCAACTGCATGACTTTATCTTGCTCATAGCCAGTAATACACCATCATGTACATATATCACATTTTCTTGATCCACTAATCTATTTTGTGGCACTGAGTTTGTTTCCATAATTTAGCTATAGTAAATAGATCTTCTTTGACCCAAGGGTCTAACACTGGGCCAACACATCTAGTTCATTCTTCTTCTACAGTTTTTCCATGTATACTCCGTCTTTATTCATCTTTATCCACTAGATACCAACAAACTTCAAAATGCTCACATTATAGTGAACATTGGTCATTTTCTAATAACCCAATTATCCTGTATAATTTACAAGAATCTTCCATAATGGTACTCTCTGTAAAAGACAGGGGCCCAAATTCCCATTAAAAAAGACGCAAGAAGAGACTCCCTCTTTTTTGTCCCTGGCAACCAACCTAACTTATTTGTGTTTAAGGAATCTGAATTATGAGAGACTGTTGCAAAAGTGAACAAAAGGAAATAGTCAATGTATAGCTATGGAAGCATCTGGCACAAGGAATTGGGTTTAGCAGGAGTGAAAAAAAATTGGTATCATTTTGTTCGTATACAAGCATCTCTATGTTTTTATCTTTTGAGCCTGGTTGACCAGACATCCTGTCAATTCTGTGAGCTGACAGCCTTGCCTTACATTCATTTTCTGCTTAAGTAAGCCAAAGTCAGTTTCAGTGTGCAGCACAAAACTCTGACAGATACTTATCAGTTTTTAACTACAGTCTTTTCAGATTCTTTGGGTATTGAATAAGTAGGTAAAGCAATATAAGGGCAGAAACTCTATGTTTTATTTAAAGTGAATTTCATCATAATTGCCAGAAGAGTATACAATATATACGAGTTTACTGCTGATTATTTGTCAGCATATAGATTTTTTAATTTAGTTGATCCTTGATGTGGAATTTTCACTTCTGTATATCTGCAAGGAAAATAATTAGATTTTCTTTCTTTTAGTATTGGTTTCATTTGATCTTAAGAATCATGAAAGAAAAAAATGAAAGCCATTATTTTATTTTTATAATTTGATGGGCTGGATGATTGCTACTGCACTTTCTCCTCTAAAAGCATTTAAATTAAAAATTGAATGTTGATTACAAAGCTTTGTTTTCATTTAGAAGTGGGCATTTTACAAGCTGCAGGTTAAAATGCAACTGCCACATAGGATGGTTTCCAATGTTCCTATGACCTCAAAACAGAAAAGCATTGTCAGGGAGACAATGAAGCCTAAAAATAGTTTCCTACATCTGAATGTACTCAGGGTAGCCTTTAAATGCTAGCAATAGCTAAGTTTCTCATACTCTTAGAAAATTCCCAGGTGGAACATTTCCCTTTGTTATACTGTGATTTATAAGAAACATATACTTGGTCATCTGAATGACCAAAATAGATCACTCATATATGTTTGGTCTTTAGTCACCATTTCTGGCTCACAATTCCCAAATCCTTGAAATATCTTGAGTGATAAGAACAGTGGGAGCATCTTTTGTCATACTTGGTTTCTTGACCTTAGTTCCTGGCTTCAGAGTGATAAAAGTGAAATGGGTTTTTTGTTATTCACAGTAAGCTCCTTTATACAACTGTATTTATGTTAATAAGGTAACTTTTGGAAAACACCCAAGGATGGGGATAGGTTTCCAGAGGAATCAGCCATGGATAGAGGGTTAGAACTTTAAGTCCTTCTCCCCAATTTCTGGGTAGGGAATGAGGGCTAAGGTTAAACCAACTACTAAAGGGAAAAAACTTAATCAACCATGTCTATGTAATGAAGTCTCCATAAAAACTCATAAACTGGGTTTGGAGCGCTTCTGAGCAACTCCTCCTACAAGGTAGCATCCTACTGGCTATGTAGGCTGTCTCATTAAATAAAACGTTTTTCTGAGTTAAAATGGTCTATCAAATTAATCAAGGAGGGTATTATGGGAATCTCTGATTCATAACCAGTCTGTCAAGCATAGAAAATAACCTCAGTCTGTCAGAAGCATAGAAAATAACCTAACATTGTAACTAGCATCTGAAGGGGAGCAGGAGTCCAACAATGTCTGAACCCTTGACCTGTGGAATCCAATACTATCTACAGGCACATAGTGGTAGAAGCGAATTGAATTCTCAGTGATCAGGCTGACTGTCTGGAGAATTATTCCATATGTGGGGAACCTCCTCCCCATATTAGTCACATGGTATCAGAACCATTTGCTCTGTCTATAAAATGTTATTTGCTTATTGTTATCTCTGTTATTCAGCATGCTTTAATACTAGTAATTTATATATCCATATGTTAACATAATCCTTGTTCTATAAAACAATCAAATGGATTTTCTGTACCTGAGAAATTCATGAAAGATATTAAGTACAGATGTACCTATTTTTGGTCCAACTCAGAGTATTTTTGAAGGGTTTTCTCAGTGCCCACAATGCAATGGAAATGGTTGGCATCTCTACTGAAACTACAAAGAAACCTGATTTATTCCCTCTACCCAATCCTTTTTCTTACTCCACCAGATTGTTTGGTGTTGATTCTTAGCGTATTACTTATTAAACATCTTGCCTTCCAAACTCTGTATTAGTTTTCACAACTTGGGGAACTCAATTTAAGACCCTAGTGCAAATCATTGTGAGAATAAATGGCAATGTGAGAATTTTAAATTTATTTATAAGAAATAACAAAGTTCATTTGGAAAATCTTTATAATTTACTATGACCAACTCAAGATGTTTCAACCAAAATTATTCAGGTTTTTCACATGGTCTTAGAACTACCAGGAGACCTGTTTTTAAGAAGCAATCAAATAAATGTCTGCAGTTGGTGTTTATCTATAGCTAGGATGATGAAAAGACTGCCATTCAACAAGTTATCTGACTGTCTAGGCTTTCTCAGATCTCAGAAATGGGTTGAATCATCCATGAACCAGCATGATGGATAGCTCTGCAATCACCAGATTTTTCTGAAACAGTGTGCTCTTTTCAAGCATAGTCGATAGATACCCTTTAATGAATGGTTAATCCATTAAGACCCACCTTCCTGTACCTGTACTTTCCTTTTGGCACTCCTAGACATTAAATGATACTTAATTTAGCATTTAGCAATTTATCATGACTTTGTTTATTTGTTTTGTTATTTTTCCTTCCCCCCCCCATTGAACTGTCAGTTCCATAAGGAATAATGGATTTTGTCTGGGTGCCCTGCTGTATTTCTGGCGCCTGGAATGATGCCTGAAACATATTAGTCCCTAACAAGCATTTGTTGAATAAATGATTGAATGGTCAAATCTCTGCAACAAGTTCCACAGATAGAATAGCTTCCTCCTCTAAATTACAAAGCATTTAGTATAGAACTTAATTAGAAGATCTGCCTCATTATAACATAATCACATGTTTACTTAAATATCTGCACATTAACTCACATTCAGTCTTTTCAATAGAACTCTAAACCTTCAATCAAGAATTCAAATGCTTCAGGTATAATGTCAGTTTCACTATTTTCTTAGATTTGTCTTTCCTTGAACATTCCATACTCCAATAATCTGGACTAATTATTCTCTTGCCATGCTTACAGCTACATTTTGGAAGTCCCTTTAGCATCAGACTCAGAATTTCACTTAGCACTCACCCGTGTTGAATTCTTATTTTCTACATGCTCTGTCTTCCTTTTAACAATTTACTTTATTATTCTTGGTGGAAAACTTTCTCTAGTAACTCACTGTTCTTACCCATTTGAGAGTAACCATTCACATTTTAAAGTGCCTTTATTCTACTTTCATATTTGATAATTCAGTTTGGTACAATATGATAGGTTGGTCATGGGCTAACACTGTCAAGGACAGAATTGAACTTTTAATGTTAAACTTGATGTAGTACATACTGTTGTTAGGTTACAATGATGCACATCTGAAACTTGTTGAAATAATACAATGTTACTTCAATGAAAAAGGCTTTTAAAAATAAATAAAAGTGAAGAATTCCAAGTAAAACCTAATTTCTCCCCAGCAAAAAAAATAAATAAAAAGGAAAAGAAAACTCCTTTGCCCAATTCTTTTTATACTTGATTTTATGGTCAAAATGCTTTCCCTACTATAATAATCTGCAACAACCCTCTTGGATAATGCATTTTATTACTGAGTCTGCATTTTTTCATTTTAAGATTTAAGGGCCTCCCTGGTGGCACAGTGGGTTGAGTGCCACACTGTGAAGCATCCGCCGCACAGCAGTGCAAGTTGGATCCCCAGCCAGGGAGGGGACCGACATAGCACAGCAGACCTCTCCTGCCTTGCCCGCTGCTCCCCTCAGCAGTGTATTTCAGTCGATCTGCCTGTTCTTCTCCCCACTCTGTCTCTGTGAATCCTCTCACCTTCCACGCCTCTGGCCTATACCCTTGCTCTTGTATGCATAAATAAAATCTTTAAAAAATGATTTAAGATCAAATTTTCCTTTTTTGAAACATGCAATGAATTCTCTTATTTTAAATTCACCCAGTGAACAAAGCCTTCAAAATTTTGTCTCCTTTTGTTAAGGCTTTCCAGAGTTAATCTGAATCATTTTGTGACACACATGCTATCTCTTCTCTTAGAAGTTTATCATTCAGTTTTCTCCTGAATGTTTAATCAATTACTTCTTTGTGTAGAATATATGCCATACTCATGATTTCTCATTATTTTGATTAATAATGGTTTACTATATTTGTGGAAATCCTTTAATTGTAAAGCTTATATATCTCTCAAACACAAAAACCAGAAGGTCATATTACAAATCTGCCTTTCAGCTAGGAACATGCACATGAAAATGGCTTGAAAGATTGGAAACACGATGGGTGAATTTGACACAAAAGTGAGCAGTGTGAATAAATGGTATTGGTATGGAGCTTTGATTCTATCTGATTTTGTTAACGGAAAAGGCACCTAGCTTTCAGAAAGAGTTGAAATGTCACAGAAACGGCACAGGTGCTGGAAAGTGTAGACATGGCTATAGATTCAAATTCCTAGTTTTATTGTTGGTGGAGGCAGTTGCTCTCATAGTTGCTGCCACACTTTCCCAATGAAAACAATTCTGTTTCTCAGCGTAGAATGCTAGTTTGTAGACTGTCTGTACCCCTTACAAGATTCCAAGCTATCACATATCTTTTAATAAACCACTGTCACTGAAGTTAATCAAAGTGAATTTATTGTGCAGAGGTGGTTATTTCTGTTGCATTCTCATTTTCATGCTCTTTTTTGACTAAGTGTAAGATATACATTTTTGTGAAGAACAACAGTGAGTTGCAGCAAAACCAATCACTAATGAAGGCATACTTTCTTTGCCTGAGCAAGTTAACACAGCTTTCAATCTATCAATTTTTCCCACCCTTTGTTTAAAGGGTGAGGACAGAAGAATAGTATGTTTTAACTTAGCATGGACAGCAGCAGTATGCCTTCATCAATTCACTATAGACTGACACCAACCTTTCTACTCATTTAGTCCACAGGAAACAACTATCTCAAAAGTTTTACAGGACATTCAATCAATGTATTTTATAAGCAATTCATGGGAAGTCCTAATAAGGATGTTGTGGGCACCACTGTTGCTTCAGAAAGACTTAAAACTTCTGTTTCAAGAACAAAAAGAAACCCCACTGAATGGGAAAAAATCTTTGCGCTCCACACAACAGACAAGGGTCTGATCACAAAGATATACAAAGAACTCACAAGACT
>JAGFMF010012069.1:9168604-9194405 GCA_019455555.1 Galemys pyrenaicus | reverse complement strand
CTGCTCCCTGCTCTCTGTGGTGAATCCTCTCACCCCCCACACCTCTGGCCTGTACCCCAGTGCTTGTATGCATAAATAAATAAATCTTTAAAAAAAATGGAAAGATTCAGCAAGGAGAAAATCAGTAAGAGTATAACTGAACTCAAAACACCATCAATCAACTGGTATAGCAGACAATATAGACTGTTGTGTGCAACAACACAAGGATACACATTCTTCTCATTCTCACAATGACTATTCACCAAGATAGATCACATTCTAGACCCAAAAACACTCCTTTAAAAAATTGTTAGGATAAAAATCATGCAATGATTGCTCTTAAACCACAATGAAATTAAACTAGAAATCAGTAAAAATTAGATAGAAATAAAATTAGATCATCCCCCAATACATAAAGATTAAACAACATACTTCTAAATGACACATGGGTCAAAGAAGAAATTTGAAGAAACTTTTTATAATATTTTAAACTAAATGGAAATGAAAACAAAACTTTCCAAATTTCTAGGATGCAGGAAATGTAGTGCTTAGTGGGAAATTTATAGCATTGAATGTAATCATTAGAAAAGAAGGCTAAAGTCAATAATCTAAGTATCCTTCTCAGGTAACAAGACAAAAAGAACAAATTAAAACCAAAGTAAGTAGAGAAAAGAAAAAAATAAGAATTAGAAAAGAAATCAGATAAATTGAAAACAGGAAGTTTTCTTCCTGAAATTTTGTTGTGAATATAAAACTGCTCAAAAAGGGTCCTCCCTGGTGGTGCAATGGGTTGAGCATTGCAGTGTGGAGTTTTTGCAGCCACTGCAGCTTCCACCGCTACTGCAGTGCAAGTTCAGTCCCCAGCCAGGGAGGGGACCGACATGGCACAGCAGACCTCTCCTGCCTTATCCACTTCTCCACTCAGCAGTGTGTTTCAGTCAATCTGCCTGTTCTTCTCCCCACTCTGTCTCTGGTGAATCCTCTCACCCCCTGCACCTCTGGCCTGTACCTCATCTTGTATGTATAAATAAATAAAATCTTTTCCCAAAAAACTGCTCTGAAAATGTTTAAATGAATGAATGCCTAACCAATCTGAAGGTGATATGACACAGTGGGACACTCTAGCTGACTGTCACCCTTCAAATCATATTAAAAGGGGTATGTTCTGAGTATTTGTATGGTTTCAGAGTTTGCTTAATTCAAAATACAGGATTTTCTCGTAACAGTTGCTTAAATAGCCCAGGTATGCTCCATCATTCCTTATTGGATTTTCTTAACTTTCCTCACATTTTCTAAATGGTCCCTTCAAAAATTATTTTAAATCACCTCACCTGAGTATGCCCTCTCTCTCTTGCCCAGTTTTAGATTCATAATACATGGCTAGTGTGTGTTAATAGCTGACTAATGTATACCTACTAATGTAGAAACAATGACTGGTGTGTGTGTGTGTATATATATATATCTCACATATATATATATAAATATCCTCATTAAATATATCAATATTCCAAGTGGCCTAGCATCTCTCCTCAGTTTTCTATAAGGCATTCTCTATGTCATAGCTATAACATTTCCCCATTTGCCATCAGAATTGAGCTGTGGATAGTGAAGAAACACCAAATGAATCATCTTGGAGTGACATGCATTCTTTCTTACTCCTCTTTTAACAACCACAGCATCATTTCTTCATGATGATTAGAGGCAATATCCTCAATTGCCAGAATTGTGACTCCCTTCCTCATCTTATTCTCTCTTGGAATAAAGGAACAGAAATACCCATGAAAACAAGTATGGTTTGAAGCATTGGGCTTTGGTGGGAGGTGCTATAGTAACATATGCCTGAAGAGATCTAAACCTGTACCCCTAAATAATATACAGTGGTGTAAAGCTACATTACTTCAATGATAGGCAATACAAAAAAGTAAAATGTTAATGAACTGTGTCTCCTGATAGAAACAGCCCCCTCTGTTATATAGCCTGTCTTACATTGAAGAACTGGACAACACTGTGAAGAACTCAATGTGTGTTTTCAGCTACCAGCGTTCCTGGTTGTCAGAGCAATGAGTACCTCAGATCTTAAGAATGGGCGTAAGACGTGTACTGCAGCATCCACTGCATGTTATATGAAGAATCAGGATCCTCTTAAGAATGTTCAGGAAACTCATTTTCTCTGACATCAATCTCTTCCTGCTTAAGTCATCTGTAAAACTTCCTTGACAGTCACCAACACAAAGAAATAAATTCCATCATGTAACTCTTCAGTTGACTGGTCCCCTCACTGCCTACAGGGAAGTCTGATCTCTTAAGTCTGACATATACACTATTGCCTCTACCTGTGATCTTCATTATAACCACTATACATACAAATTCTCACAATTTTATATGTATGTTTGCTTTTTAAATATGAGCATGTCATTCTGTCTAAAATTTCATGACTTTTTTTCTCTGTCTGAAAATTCCCTATTCATATTCAAATTCGAATGCCTCCTCCCATATGAAACTGCAGAATTAAAGACTTTTTTCATCTGCAATAAGAGAAAATGCAGCATTGCTTTAAACAAATAAGGTTCTTTTTTTTCTCTCTTTCACATAGCAAGGATTATGGAAGTGGATGCTTGATACAGCTGCTAACCATGTCATCTTTTCATCTTCCAATCTTCTATCTCAATATACTTATGATGTGCTTTTCTTGTGTTTTCCTATCTCATGATTGCCAAATCACTTCCAAAATCTCATGTATTATGAGCTTATTCAAAGTAAGGAAGCATGGAAGTCATTTCAGTAGACAGAAATAAGAAGAGGAGGATGGGGATGAAGTGCAAGAGAGGGAGAGGTAAAGGTAGAGAAAATGACTCCTCAGATTACTCATACTTATTAGGGAACTATTCCCTGGAAAACTTCTAGTAGACTTTCTCCAATATGTTATTGAAATAATTGGGTCATATGCCATCCCTACACCATAGATTTGGCCATTAACTGATAAAAGATACCTCTATGATGTAATAAGTAATGAGAATTGAAGTTTATTCACAGAGAAGAGAAAGAAATAACTTTTGGGTAGGTAACCATAACGTTTGCCACCAAAGCCATTCATAGCTTTTATGATGTATGCTAATAGTTTGTTCATAGTTGCCATTTTCCCTTGAACCACGAGTTGCTCATAACAATGGATTACAATATTCATTTTTATATTTATAATATCTGTCAAGGAGGCCAAACTATTACAATCGATAGGCAATATTTTAATGAATATCTAATGTTAAAAACACCATTATGAAAAACACTGACATAGAAAAACAAAAACAAAATATGCCTGATCCATAGTAAGAAATAAATTGTTAGGGCCTCCCTGGTGGCACAGTGGGTTGAGTGCCGCACTGTGAAGCATCCGCAGCACAGAAACTCAAGTTCGATACCTGGCCAGGGAGGGGGCCCTCATAGCGCAGCAGACCTCTCCTGCCTCGCCCGCTACTCCCCTCGGTAGTGTATTTCAGTCCATCTACCTGGTGAATCCTCTAATCATTCCAGCCCCTCTGGCCTGTACCCCAGCTCTTGTATGCACAATTAATCTTTTAAAAAAATGGGCACTGGAGCTAAATGGACATGTCTCTGGAAAAGACATACAAAGATGGCCAACAGGCACAACAAAATATGATCATCATTACATAGTATCAGGGAAATACAAATCAGAACCACAATGAGACACTATCTCACACCTATGAGAACAATTCGCATCAAAAATGTCAGAAACAACAAGCATTGGGAAGGGTATAGAGTCAAAGGAACCCCCGTGCATTGTTGGTGGGAATGTAGACTGGACCAATCCAGATGGAGAGCAGTATGGAGTTTTTTAAAAAGATTAAAAATGGATCTTCCATGTGATCTAGCAATTCCACTCATAGGTATCTACCCAAAGAACACAAAAACACTAATTCAAAAGGAAATAGGCACTCTTATGTTCATTGCAATACTATTTATTGCAATGGAAATTACCTACAAGCCCAAAAGAGGTAAATGAATCTGGAAGATATGGCTTATATACACAATGTGATCTATTCAGCTATAAAAAATGATGAACTCTTACAATTTGCCAGAATATGGATGGAACTGGAAGCAATTATGCTAAGTGAAGCAAGTCTGAAGGAGAAAGAACAGATGGAATGGGGAATGAAGAACAAAACAAAGGGTCAGATAAAACCTATCAAAAATCAACCCCAGAAATCTGTCTGAAACATTGAAGATACCAGAGGTGGAGGGGGAGGTTGACAAGGAAAATGGGGCTGGGGTCAAAGAATAATGGTGAAATAGTATGGGTGCCTTGGATTAAGTGTGGTGTATCACTACACAGCTGAAGAGGTTTGAACCTTTATCTCTGTCATAGACAGTGTTGTAAACCAGAGACTTTGACTTTGAAGGTCAAAGTCAAGTATACCAGAGTTCTGCATCCTACTATAAAGAGTCTGGTTTTGCATTCTAAAAATCAGTGTTTGTTTCATTGCCATTTTTAGAACCTTAATCATTGAATGTAATCATTTCTATAAATTTGTACTTAGCATAAAGATCATCAGAATACTACAGGGACTGTGCAACTTGATTATGTAGAGATAAATAGTGCTATACAATTTTGATGCAAATTTTTCCTATCTTTTTTCTGTTCATATATTAAAACAAATAGATGAGCATTATGGTCTATAATAACTTTTCAATATATTAAATAACATACTGATAAAAGAAGTTAGTAATTGTTTTAGATCCATTTGAACTAAAGCTGCACATTTCACCTGAAAATAGTCGTATTTTCTCGCTATTTGTTCTACAATTAGTGAATGCGTGGTCTTAGAACACTGAATAATTACTGATTGTAAGTCCAGGAAGCAATTATTTCAATTAAACACAATGACTTAGCAATTTAGTCAAGAACTTGATATTTAGAAAAGTAGTTCAACCAAGGGAGCTTGCTATTTTTCCTAATTAGAAAATAGTGGAACCAAATTTTGAAGTGAAAAATTTTATCATCAGCGTAGTTTAAGGAGTTTTACTTTTTTGTGCAAAACGATCTTGTTAAAAGAGAGCTTATGAATCTTTTCATATAATTTTGTCACCCAAGAGAGGCAAAAGACAAGGGCCAGTATCAAGGGCAAGGACAGTGTCAGAGTGAAAATCAAGCAATATTAACAACAAAAAAAATCTTTGTTAAAGCCAAAGTCAGCACAGTACCTGGGAGTTTTCTTAGAGTGGTATAGCTAGTGGGCAAAAGGAAAATATCTGGACTCTGATCGTTAGGAAGGAGTGAAAGTTCAGATGCCAGGTACTGGAAAGACTATATCTCAGTACAAGGGAAAAAAGAATAACAGATGTAATTGCCCCCATCTAGCTAGGCAGGTATAGACATGGAAGATTTGCACAGTGGATTTTACCTGGGCAGTTTTAGTTTTCACCTTGTCCAGTTGAGTAAATCTTAGTGTAGAGAAATGACAGTGAAAACACAGATGCCAGAGATGGGAGCCTGACAAATTCACAGATCTGGTTTGTAGCAGTGGAGAGCTTATATCTTGAACTGGATAGACAGTGATGTTGTGTAGAGAGCCAGAAAAAAAAAGCAGCAAAACTACATTATTTCTTTCAAATGGCTTTTTTCCTAGTCTAGGAAGGTAACACAGAGGTAAGGAAGTGAGGTATTTTTGCAACATCCTGGTGCCTTAAGTGAAAGTAGCCCTTTGAAATGATAGCTCTATAAAGCAGAATTACTCAAAATTGATCACTGAGAGTTGGACAAAGAAAGTGAAACACCGAGTGAGCAGAGAGACAAAACTGTCTTAAAAGTGAAACCTTTCCTCAGTGGTAGAATTGTCAGCTATAAAGAAACCACCCTGGGGTTAGTTGTCTACTCAGTTTTTCAGTAACTAAGAGGAATAACGGGATATTTAATCTGGAAATGTTTGTGGTTTTCAGAAAATCTTTTAATACATTTGCATCTTAGTTTTCCCAGATGGAAATACAAAGGGCTAGAACACAATGGTATTTAAAACCCATCAAGCATTAACATTCTGAGAGTCTTTTTTCTTACTGCCCTCCCTGTTTTCCTGAGTTGTACTCAAACTTGCCTTTCGTATTCCCCCTGCTGAATCCTGAATAAGTCTCCCTGCTGTTTCTTGTCATGGCAGCCAAGGAGACATCCCTAGAGACTGTTTGTCAAAGATACTATATAATTAGCATCAATACCACAAAACTGGTCTTCATCAGACAGAGGACAGCTAAGCAAGCAGAAAGCAACAGTCAGGGCCTCCCTAGTGGTGTAGCAAGTTGAGCGCTGCACTGTAGCGCTCCATGGCACAGCATCCATGGAAGCAGCGCGAGTTGGCACAACATCCACGGCACAGCAGCGCGAGTTCGATCCCCAGCCAGGGAGGGGACCCACATGGAGCAGCAGACCTCTCCTGCCTTGCCTCCCCTCAGCAGTGGATTTCAATCAATCTGCCGGTTCTACTCCCCGCTCTGTCTCTGGTGAATCCTGTCACCTCCTGCACCTCTGACCTGTACCCCTGTTCTTGTATGCATAAATACATTTCTAAAAAAACATTTTAAATAAATAAAATTTGTGAGGGGGAGTAAGTGCATAGTGTGATCATTAGATTTTTTGTCAACTTCAGTGGGTATGTGATGCCAGGATAGGTGGTAAATGATGATTTCTGGGTGTGTCTGTGAAGATGTTTCTAGAACAGATAACAATTTGAATTGGTGAATTGAGTAAGGACCAGAAGGCCTTCCCCAATATATTTGCATATCATCCAATCCACTGAGGGCCTGAATAGGACAAAATGGTGGAACAAGCGTGAATTTGCTCTTACTGCTTATGCTGAAGCATTCTTCTCCTGCCCTTCCTCCTGATTCTTGGACATTTCAACTCAGCTTGAGACTTACACCATCACCCCTTCCATTATTCTCAGACGTTTGGACTCAGACTGCATTATACCACCAGGTTTCCTAGTTCTCCAACTTGTCAACAGTGTGTCATGGACTTCTTGGCCACTATAAACATGTCAGCTAATTTGGAGAATAAATTTCCTCTTATGTGTATCTCTACATATCCTACTGATTATGTTTCTCTCAGGAATGCTCACTAATACATGTAAAGTTATATGAAGTGAATGCTAAGTAATGTATGGGGATAAGAACAGTGGTGTTTTCTTGAGGGCAATGTTTGTGGATTATTGGTTTATAAGAAGAAATTAAAAGTATGGGACTGTGCCAGAGAGGAGAACTAGATTTTGAAAAAACTGATCATTTGAATGGTTGGAAGATAAAAATGATGTTTTTATTGAACGTGAGGAGAGACATGAGGTATGAGCAAGAATGATGAAATAAAAAATGAAAAAAGAGGGCCTCCCTGGTGGCGCAGTGGGTTAAGCAACGCACTATGAAGCAGACCACAACCACTGCAGCACGAGTTCGATCCCTGCTGCTGGCCAGGGAGGAGACCCACATGGTGCGGCAGACCTCTCCTGCTGTGCCCACTGCTCCCCTCAGCAGTGTACTTTTGTTGATCTGCCTGTTCTGCTCCCCGCTGTCTGTGGTGAATCCTCTCACCCCCCCACACCTCTGGCCTGTACCCCAGTGCTTGTATGCATAAATAAATAAAATCTTTAAAAAAATGAAAAAAGAGATTATGAAGGAATTGTTAGTGAAAATCAAACACAACAGAGAGGACATGTTCAATAAAGAATAATGCCACTGAAAAGGGCCATTCAGATCTGTCAGTCAGAAATCAGTGGCTACTGTAAAAAGAGCAAAAATACGTCAATAAGCTAAAAGCAAGGTTTTGGTGGGTTGGAAAGTTAAGAAAGGTAGCAAAGCAGAGCCATCAGGTAAAACAAAGTTTATGACCACTGTAGTGATACTTGGAATCTCTTTCTCAATCTTCCTTCCTTTTGACATCGGTCACTCATTTCCTAGGGGAAAAAAATCAATTGAAACTATATGGGTCAAGCAAGTATGCTTTTCCTCCAGATATTTCTTTTACTATAAGTAGCTAGTTCTCACTAGTAGACGTGCCACCATTCCAAGAAGAGAATAACCTTTATTTGTTTTTTTTTGCCCAGCATTGTACATGTGTCTGTTAAGAGTCCCAAGCTTCATTTGTAAGGACAGAAAATCAGCCATGATGATCACTTAAAAGTGTGAGTACAACAATATATTTGTAGTGGCACAGTCCGGAAAGTTAACATTATTTTTTAATCACAAATAAAACAGAGAGATTTCATACAATAATGGTTCAATTCTTATATGGGAGTCATACCCATTTCAATCGTCTTAGTTCAAAAATAGAATACTAGTGTCACCTGAGTTCCACTGGCAAGAACTAGTCATAAGGTGCCACATAGATTCAAGAGAATATATTTTAGCAACAAGGATATAGGTTTAGTTGCCACCAAAGGAATGGAGTATCTCATCAGTACCTACAAAATTCTACAATTTTAGGTATCATATGTATCTTTCCCTCCAACCCAGGAAAGCATACCCTACCCCTTTTCTCCAGGGAGAGACCTCAAGTTTCTACCAATTGCTCTAATCAGTTCAAAGATGCTTGTACATGCTTGGGTTTATTTATAGGGGCTCTACTCTGTGTCACTGGTCTATGTACATAATTTTATATCAGAACCATATTGTTTTGGTTACTATATTTTTGTTTGAAATCCAAGTATGATGCCTCCAGTTCTATTATTCTTTTTCAAAATTTAAGTATTCAAGGTATTTTGTGACATTCAAATTATAGGATTTTTTGCTATCGTGTGAAAAATGTCATTGGGATTATAATAGCAATTGCACTGAATCTGTAGATAACTTTGGGTAGTATAGACATTTAACAATATTGTTAAACTTATCCAATCTTTATTCTTTATTTTCTTTCATCATAGTCTTACCACTTATTGTGTACAAATATTTCTTTTTTAAAGTATATTTCTTAAATATGTTTATGCTATTGTGAATGTAATTGTGTTTATTATTTCTGAATTGACATGTTTCCAAAAATATATACAAATGGCTAAAAGGTATATGAAAAGATGCTCTACATTGCTAACCACCAGAGAAATGCAAATCAAAAGATCAATGTGTTTGTTTTATACATGCTAGAATGATCATAACCAAAATGACAAGAGATAACAAGTGTTGGCAAGGAAGTGGAGAAAATGGAGCCCTTATGAACTGGTAATGGGAATGAAGATTGGTATAAGCACTACAGAGAACAGTATGATGACTTCTTCAAGAAATTAAAATAAAACTACCATAAAAATAATCCAGTTATCCTACTTCTCAATATATATCTAAAGGAAATGGACTCAATACCTTGAAGAGATAGGTGCACTTCCATGTTCTCTGTAACAGTAAGCATACTAACCAAGGTATGAAGCAACCTCCATATCTTTCAATGGATAAATGGACGAAGTTGAGGTACACACACACACAGAGCAGAATATTATTCCGTCATAACAAACAAGAAATTCTGTTGTTTCAACAACGTTGATGGACCTTGACTACCGTATTATTCAAAATGAAACATCAGGCAGAAAAAGACAAATACTATATGAAGCCACTGATGTGTGTAATCTAAGAAAAGCCACACTCCTTGAAATAGAAATGGTGGTTAGCAGAGTGGGAAAAGAGAAAGATGTTTTTCAAATATACAAACTTTCAATAATAAAATGAGTAAGTTCTGTGCAGCACGGTGATTACACTTTGTATTATATAATATATAATAATATATAATATATTACTATATAAATAATATATATAATATAATAATATTGTATTATATGTTGTATTATACACTTGATAGTTGCTTAAAGTTCTCACCATAAACATAAATGTTATATGATACAAATGAGATTTACGCTAAAGGCTATGGGGATCAACTCATATACCTTAAACTTACACAGTGCTGTATGTCAGTTACAGCTCAATAAAGCTGAAAACAATTTTTTTTGTTTTCAACGTTTCTGTCACTCCCCTCTTCTATAAAGAAATGCACAAAAGTACAAAGATAGGGCCTCCCTGGTGGCACAGTGGGTTAAGAAACGCAATATGAAGCAAACTGCAGCCACTACAGCATGAGTTTGATCCCTGCCGCTGGTGGGGCGGGGACCCACATGGAGTATCAGACCTTTCCTGCCTTGCCTGCTGCTAGCCTCAGCAGTGTGTTTAAGTTAGTCTGCCTGTTCTGCTCCCCACTCTGTCTCTGGTGAATCCTCTCACGTCCCTGGACTCTGGTCTGTACCCCAACTCTTGTATGCATAAATAAATAAAATTTTTAAAAAATAAGTACAAATATACATACACACAGAGGAAGCTACCACAGACACTAGGTAGAAAACCTAAAATACATAACCCCACTTTGATAATGTGTCCTTGAAAATAGCAGAAAGATTTTTTAGCAAATTATTCTGTGGAATGAGATTTATAAGAAATTTCTTGTCTATTAATTTGTTCATAACAATTTCTTTAATTTTCTCAGTGAATATAATCTTACCTCTGCTGAGTTCTCCCTATTCTTCTAAACCTTTTGTTGTGTATCTCTTTAATAAACAAAGGTACTGTGTGATTCCCTTACTTTTCTCTTAAGTTTATTCCTAATTCATGGACTCCATCTAATCCAATATTTCTCTTTTTGGTTATCAAGCATGAACCTTCACTTCAGTTCCAAAGAACCTGGTGTCTGCTATAAAATTTCATTTGAGAAACAAGGAACATCTCATTGTTTTGCTACTAAAAGCTTTTATAACTGGAGTTAAATTTTATTAACTAGTTTCATGCATTATCTTGATTACTAACAAATTTTATTTTTTTTAAATCAATTGTCATTTGCTCTCTATTGCTCCTCCTCTTTCCTGTATTAACTTCCTCCTCATTATCTTTCTTTATCTTGATATTGATCTTATATTTGAGTTATGGATATCCTTATCTCTTCCAAATACAGTTTCATGCATTTCTTTTCCAAAGAGCTTTGGAGAGTAGGCGATACTGTGGAAAGATGCAGCAACAGCAGAGATAAAATGTGTACGGAATAAACAAAGATCTTAGAAAAGTAATATAAAGTAAAAAATTACTACTACTATGTTTAGGAAAAAAGGAGTCATTATTTTCTTTTCAGTTATTCCAATTTCAGTCAAAAGGAAAAAGAAAAGAATTTTTTTGAGTTCATGCATCAGGGAAACAAACAATGCCTTTCAGAATTGAGATGAGTCAAGACTTTGTTCATAAATCAATAGAGATCATAAGGCACTGGATCTCTCTGATGAAGGCTGTTTTTCTATCATTACTTGGTCTGTTCTATTTTGTTATTTAGCTATGATGTGTCCTTGATGTGCAACTGAATATTAGCTTCTGTGTATATCTTGAAGGATTATAGAAAGGTAAACAACTCCCAATTAAAGATTTGCACAATATTCTCCATAACAAGCTACAATTTAAATATATGTGAGGTTAATTGTGTGGGGAACTGATGTGGAAATTTTATTGCTAAGGAATGTGCCCAAGTGAAAGAGGAGAAATATTTAATTGCTAATTCCAAATTCATTGTATATTTTCTCAATCTCATCTTCTCAAAGATTTCTTGATTACCTGTAAACCTTCATTTCTTAAAAACTCATATGCCATTTTACTTTCTATTGCACCCCCCTTTCCTTATATTAACCTACTCATCTTTTTCTTAATGTTGATCTTATATTTGAAATATAAATAACCTTATCCCTTCTAAATTTCTCAGAATTTCAGATTTTTGAGATCTTAAAGTGCATATAATTTGGTGTGAGGAGACTCTTTAAGAAGAGGAATATCTGGGGCCTCCCTGGTGGCGCAGTGGGTTAAGCAACGCACTATGAAGCAAACCTCAGCCACTGCAGCACGAGTTCGATCCCTGCTGCCGGCCAGGGAGGGGACCCACATGGCGCAGCAGACCTCTCCTGTTGTGCCCGCTGCTCCCCTCAGCAGTGTACTTCTGTTGATCTGCCTGTTCTGCTCCACGCCCCACACCTCTGGCCTGTACCCCAGTGCTTGTATGCATAAATAAATCTTTAAAAAAAAAAAAAAGAAGAGGAATATCCAGGGCCTCTAGTGACCTAGGGCTAGGTCTCAGCACTATCACGATGACAGCCCTGAGTTTCATGGCTGGCCAGGGAACTAACCCATATATGGTGCAGCAGACCTCTTCTTTTGCTACTTTGAACAGTGTATTTCAGTCATTCCATCTGTTCTGCTCCCCACTCTGTCTCTGGTGAATCCTCTAACCCCCCCAACTCTGGCCTACACCCCAGTTCTTCTACATACACAGAAAAGTTATGTCCATTTATCACAACCAAACAGAGCTTTAGAAGGGAACTGTGCAAGTGAATGACCCTAAAATTTGGGCTTTATGGTAAATCGTCCTATTGTTATTAACCCATCCAGTTTCTATTCTCCCTTTCCATTGGTTTCTCATTATATATTTACTGGAGAACAGAATAGAACAGGGCTTTGGCTATCATTATTTAGCGACCTATTTTCAGCATCTATGAAGCAGTCAGTTGTGTAAAGAAGCAGCTGTGGATTTGGTAGAAATGCTGAGATAAAATTCTTATCAATATACACCTGTCTGTGAACAAAATTGGAGTTAGATGGGACTCTGAGCTAGGCAAGTAATTGTTTAGGAATGCAATTTTCACTTTGAAAGAGAAGGAGCTGAAGATAGAGAGGCATGGATAAAGGGAGTTGACATACAGGAAACTAGTTTTGCATTTCTTCTGGAAGGAAAATAATATGTAAATGCAAAAGAAATGTTGGAAGTAGTTGGCAATAGTGAGTGAAGGGGTATATAAACTTATTTATAATTAGTTAATCTTCAATGCTCCCATTCATACTGTGAGAGAAGCAGGATGAGGTCATAGAAAAACTGCAGGCTTCGAAATTGAATTGATCTCAATGAAAACCTGGAGTCTGACATTCACCAGCTATGAGATTGTAACAGTTCATAAGCTCTGTTTTGTCAAAAATGAACTGGAGAGGAGAATGACCAAGTTGTTATCTGAGTTCACTGTCATATTTTTTGGGTTACATAATACTAGATAATTCACAGTAATCATGTTTAAATATGTATGTAACATGTATGTAATATCCACATACAATGGATACAATTTGCATTTAAGTAGTAATTTCACATTAAATGTGTACATACATCTATATTTAAGAGAACAATGTGCACATTAATTAAATGCTTTTCATTGTAATCTATTTCTAAATTATAACTTCAAAAGAATTTCTCATATATTATTATTTTGGCAATAATTGGAAATGGTTGGGAATTAAACAATATCTGTCATTCACATCTTGCATTACACACCCTGAACCAAAGACCCACATTCTATCATTAGTCCCTCTGAAACTGTGTATTAAATGAGTTGAAACTAAGCTATAACCTGGTAAACAGATTCACAAAAAATGACTATTATAATTTTTCCACCCTAGAATTGTGGTTGGACTGAAAAAGAAAATGTTTACGAAGCATTAGGGATACTTATTATATTACCTTAAATCAAGATCTATGTCCCGGCCAGCGGGACAGTCAACGGGGCTCCCGAAGGGAGAGCAGCGACCGGAGGGACGGGAGGGCCAGGAGGGAGGACACCACGGAGGGAGACACGCACACACTTGCTTGGTCAAAGCATGTCTCTCTTTATTGCAGATACAGCAGGCTTTATATTGTGAGCAAGGCAGGAAGGAGCAAGTTATCAGCATTCAACCAATGGACAACTTTATGACCCTATTTGGTGCCTTAGGGGCCGTCATGCGCAGAGGGCCAGGGACGATGTAGCAATTCCCCAAGGTTACAGTCCCAGGCGGGATGCCAGGACACCGACAGATCTACCCTTAAGCTTTCTTACTTAAAATGATCTAATACTGGTAAATATACATTGGCCTAAAGAATAGCAACTACAAAACTGACCTGTATGGGTCAGCTGATTTTTGGCAAAGATTGCACTGTATGAGGGCAAAATGAATAGTCAAAAAAAGGTGTTGAGATAACAGAAAATTTATGAGACAAAAATAAGTCTGTCTTATATACAGGTGTACTAAACACTGAAATGAGTAAAGCAAAGTTCAATACATTTAAAAGCTCAATTTGAAAATGTTATTTTGGACATCATGGCATATAAAATAGAAAGCATAAATCACATGGGAAGATTAATGAACACAGCTACTTTAACTCAAGAAGTTCTATTCATCATTAGGAAATGGAACATAAAATTCACAAACAAAATTTGGATAGTTGCAAAGTATATAGCCACAAACATTAGTATCTAGACTTTTTTTTTAAATCTTAAGAATCAGTGAAAATAAACTTCATTAGAAAAAAACAGTCAAACATCCAAAAGTTATATCATAGATGGAAAAATCTAATATCTATATCAAGAGATATTTAATTCCATTAATAATAAAGACATCAAAATTAAAGCCACAATTTAGGACCATTTTAGACTGACTACCATACTCAAAATGGAGAGAATATACCAGCAAGTGTTAACAAGAATGAAAAAAACAATAGGAGCACATAGGCTATTGTGAGCATGTATGTTAGTTTACATGAGGTACTGCAGTGTCAGAGAACCTAAGCTATAGTGACTTGACTTAGTGCTTATTTCTCTCTCACATTGGCATTAGAAATCTATCACTGTATTATCATATGGGACCCAGGGTCTTTCTACTTTTTTGTTTTCATCATGCTCAGGGTATGGTTATTTACTCATTGTCTAATATTCTTCCCCATCCCCGATCTCACCATCCATTCCTACCAGAGGAAAAAAAGAAAGAGAAGAAAGGTACTTATCTCCTCTAACACTGCATAGCAACTCTGCTTACATTCTATTGATGAAAATTCAGCCACCAATCTTAAATGGAGTCTGGAAAACAGGAATTGAATATCCTTAACAGCCTTCCCTACAGACAAGGAAATTCTACTGTCCTTTTAGAACACAATTTTACATTACATGATAAATAGAAGAAGCATTAACTTCACAAACCAAGAACTACACTCCAAGGTATACGTCCCAGAGGCACGCATACTTTAAAAAAATATTTATTTATTTATTCATATAAGAGCTGGGTATGGGCCAGAGGTGCAGGGGGTGTGAGAGGATTCACCAGAGACAGAGTGGGGAGCAGAACAGGTAGATTGATTGAAATACATTGCTGAGGGGAGCAGCGAGTAAGACAGGAGAGGTGTGCTGTGCCGTGTGGGTCCCCTCCCTGGCCAGGTATCGAACTCGCACTCCTGTGTATGGATGCTTCATAGTGCAGCATTCAACCCACTGTGCCACCAGGGAGGCCCAGAGACACATAATTACACATGCAAAAATATGGATAATATATTCAAAGTAGCATTTCTTGGAAAAAAAAGAGAAAAAATAGCTAACATATCTATAAGCATCCACTAATTGAAGGATGGAGGATGGATGTAGTTACAAATTTAGTTGTGTACTGTTAAGGGCAGAGAAAACTTAGAAACACAATATTGCACAAAATTTATTTTATGAATGCCTAGGCTTTTCCAGAGGTTATTCCAAAATTGCTATGCCATACACAATACATCTGTTGTTTCACAATGATAGCTCTCATTTGGGTTCACACTGATCTCAGGATTTGGCTAAAGATTATTTGGCTTCAATTTCAGTCTCAGAATTTGGAAAATTAAAGTGCTAAATGTCTGCTTCATTATTGTTTAGCATTCTCGAATTACATTTCATCTTGTGATTACCTACTTCATTTTCATCACTACAATAATCAGTAATATACACAAGACAGATCCAGATTTATTTTTAACATTTAAATAACTGTTTTCAAAGCTAAGTTCTTCCAAATAATTGTAATTTGAAGCAAAAAATCTTGTGTTTTCTGCCTTGATAGTTCATCATTCAGTTGATATGTAAATTTCCATGTACTTTTTTGAGAGTAAATTTAATGATGATAATGAATGACACAAGAGACAGTTGTTAATAACTTTTAAATAGCTACAAAGGAAGTAGATTGCTAATATGAATAGGAAGGTAACCTGCCTTAGAAAACAGGATGTAGAGCATTACATCATATTGAGTCAACAAATGTCTATTTCAATTTAAATATCAGTTCCACGCACAATGACAGACTGTGTCAGGTTGTCATACTTGCATTAATAAAGAAGTTTTATGAAAAATTTTAGTTTTATTTATGTCATTCCAATTAGGTCATAGGTCTTTCGAATAAAAGTCCCATGGAAGGGATGATGTTCAACGAAGTAAGTCAGAAGGCAAAAGAAAAATACCAGATGGTTCCTCTCCTAGGAGGAATATAAGGGAACCAAATAAGGATCAAGGAAAGGAATAAGAACAATAATAATAATACTAATAATAACAATAAAGACACAAAAACCAAAAATGAAAAGACAAGGACAAATTGAGGACACTTGGTGTGGAGGGGAGAGGGGAAGGGCTGAGGGCAGATGGGAGCACGGGGGACTGAGGTGATGGTGCACTGGTGATATGGTGATGGGGAATACATGGGGTTTATAATTGATGGCAAATATATATAAATAAAAAAAGTTAAAAAAATGCTTTCTATCTTGTGAAGATGAAAGTAAAAACTGAATGTTAAACTTACCACCCTACTCCCAAATTTGGTACTATACATAATATAAGAAACAAAAAAAGAATGAAAAAGAAGCAAGCACAGAATGGTCTTACAGAAATACTAGTTGAAAGTGAGAGTGTAACATCACAAATGAGCAAGAGGGATTACTGCAGCAATTATGAAGTTCACCATATTTAAAAATGACAACACAATGCTAATTATAATTTTATAATAATAATTGGTCTCAAAACAGTATTTCAAACTTATTCTTGTATCCCAGAGATTCATTTTTTATGATATTAGACAAATCTTATTTTTAACTTTTGCTCTTTTGATATTTATCAAAATTATGTATTTAGGTCTTCCATTTTTTACTAATGCCGACTGCCTGAACTTCCCGTTTAAGAGACAATTAAAAATGAAAGCATTTCCAGGGCCTCCCTGGTGGCGCAAGGGGTTGTGGGGCTTCCACAGCCACTGCAACATGAGTTTGATCCCTGGCCAGAGAGGAGACCACATGGCACAGCAGACCTCTCCTGCCCGCTGCTCCCCTCAGCAGTGTACTTCAGTCAGTCTGCCTGTTCTGCTCCCCACTCTGTCTCTGATGAATCCTCTCACCCCCCCATACCTCTGGCCTGTACCCCAGCACTTGTATGCAAAAATAAAATCATTTAAAAAAAGAAATGAAATAATTTGCTTTAGTTTTTATAGCTGCTTTGACTGATTCTAAGTTCTTAAAATTAATCTCTCTTTATCATGTAATCAGTCCTTATTATTTTTCTTCCAATGTTCCTAGAACTCCTTGCAAATACTCCGTATTTTAAATGTCTCCTCCTTTAGAATTTTTCCTTAGTAAAATTTACCTTCCTTTTCTAGATGAAAATAAAGTCTGGGTCTATGACCACTAAAATCTTAGCCCAAATGTGTGTAAGTAATAAGTCTAAGTCCCATTTGAGATGATGTGTTGAGGTCTCAGAACTGAGAGGAATGAAAAGATGCTTAATTCAAAAATATTGGACTACACAGTATTTTTTTGTTATCTCTCAATATAGCTCAAAATGACATTAAGAAGAACTAATCTTGGAGCTTCTAAATGAGTGTGATTTACCTGTGCCTGAAACAAACACATGCTGTTGGTTCATTTATTAGATAGATAAATAATGTAGCTAGATAAAAATAGATAGGATTATTCATGTCTTAGTTATTGTGAAAAAATGCTGCAATGAACATGGGAGTGCAGATAACTTTTTATATCCATTTTCATTTCTGTCGGCTATAACACCAAGGTGGAATTATATCATCACTTGTATGTGGAGTCCAAAACAAAACCTGAACTTGTAGAAGCGAAAAGAAGAATGGCAGTTACCAGGGGCTGGTAGAACATATTGGAAGATGTTAGTCAAAGTTCTGGGACTCTAACGCACAGCATGGTGATTATAGTTAAAAATACTATATTATATACCTGAACGCTATTAAGAGAGTAAATCTTAAATGTTTTCATCAAAAAAAAAGCAAATGAATGATCATGTGACCAAATGGAGTTATTAGCTGACAGTACAGAAGTAATCTTACTACAAAATGTAAATATATAGAGAGAGGCACACCTCATTCCATTGTGCTTCATGTATGGCACTTCACAACTAATGTAGAAACTGCAGCAAGTTGTTCTGAAGATCTAGCTAAGAGTATCAATGAAAGTAATTACACTAAACAACAGATTTTCGGTGTAGATAAAACAACTTTATATATTGGAAGAAGATTCCATCTGAGGATTCCACAGCTAGAGAGGAAAAGTCAATATCTGGTTTCAAAGCTTCAAAGGACAGGCTGAAACCTCTTGAGAGTTAATGCAGCTGGTGACTTTAAATCAAACTCAAGGCTTATAGTTTTTTACCATTCTGAAAGTTCAAGGGCCCTTAAGAATTATATCTACGCTGCCTATGCTCTATAAATGGAACAACAAAGTACAGAGGACAATACATCTGTTAACAACATGGTTTACTGAGTATTTTAAATCCACTGTAGAGAACTACAGTTAAAAAAAAATCTTTCAAAGTGATACTGCTCATTGACAAGGTAACTGCTCACTCAAGAGCTATGATGGAGATATACAGAAGATGAATGTCGTTTTCAAGCCTTCTAACACAACATCCATTCTGTAGCCCATGGATCAATCCAATCTTTTTATTTAAGAAGTGTATTTTGTAAGGTTGTACATGCCATAATTTGTGTTTCTTTTGATGGATTGGGACAAAGTCGATTGAAAACCTTCTGGAATGGATTCACCAATCTAGATGACATTTTAGATTTGCAATGCATGGGAGGAGGTCAAAATATCAACATTACAGTAATCTGGAAGAAGTTCATTCCAACCCTCAGTAGAGGAAATACTTACCTCAGTTGTGGTAAAAATAGCAAGAGAACTAGTTTTAGAAGTAGAGATTGAAGATGTGACTGAATTGCTGCAATCTCATTAAGGAGTTGTTTCTGAGAGATGAGCAAAGAAAGTAGTTTCTTGTGATAGAATGTGCTCCTGGTGGAAACGCTGTGAGCATTGTTGCATAACAACAAAATTTAGTTTATATGAACTTAGCTGATAAAACAGTGACAGGATTTAGGAGGATTGATTGTAATTCTGAAAGATTTCTGTACATAAAATGTTACCAAACAGGATCACATGCTACAGGGAAATATTTCTTGAAAGGAAGAGTTAATTGAGACAGATCTTACTGTTGTCTTATTTTAAGAAGTTGCTGCAGACACCCCAACCTTTGGTAACCATCATCCTAATCAGTCAGAAGCCATCAACACCGAGGCATAAACCTCTACCAGAAAAAGATTATGACTCACTGAAAATCAGATAATGATTAGCATCTTTTAGCATCAAGTATTTTTTAATTAAGGTATGTGGTTTTTTAGATATGTTATTGCACATTTAATAGTGTAGACATAACTTTTTCATGCCCTGGGAAACCAAACAATTCTCGTAACTTGTATTACTTGGATATTCATTTTATTGGCAAAATAGAACTTGCAGTATCTGAGGTGTGCCTGTAACACACTGTACTTTAAATTTATATGAGGTTATGGGTCAATGATATATTATACTACTGAAAAAAATTAACGTGTATATTTGTCTGAGAATATGGCAAAAGTTTTCTTATTTTCTCCTTTTATCTACTCCACAGATGCTTGGTAAGCTCAAATATTTAGAAAGTTCAGTTCCTTCTGTATATAGGTATTAAATTGGATTACATGGCTTTCTCCTTTTATTATTTAATCTTTTGTCAGCAGATCAGGCTTGATTAAATGCAAAATCATTAAAGATCAGGATAGGGGTATTCAGAGTTCCCAACTGTGTGAACTTATTGAGGCCTGTCGTGCCTGATCCAGTTAAAAATCTACTGCAATATTATTGCTGTAACTCACTAAGGTCAAAATCCCACATGACATATACAGCATTGAAACTTGATGCCTTCTTCCCAAGCTACGCCAACATGTGGTATTTTCTTTCCCAAATATCACATCAAGATTTCCAGCCAAAATCCAAGATTTGGGAGGATTAGGTGGCTGATGAATAGCATCTCTAGACCATGCATCCAAGTTAGAAACTACAAGATAGGCCAAAAACAAATGCTTTGAGATTATTCTTGAATTGTTTTGGGGATTTGACACCAAAAAGCACAGGCAACAAAAGCAAAATTCCACAAGTGGGACTGTTTCACAACTAACAATTTTCTGCACAGCAAAGGAAACACTAAATAAAAAATTAAAAGGCAACATAATGAATGGAGAGAAAACATGTGCAAACCACTTATCTAGCAAGGGCTCAGTGTCTGAAATAAAGGAACTCTTCCAACTCAGTAGCAAAAAATGGAGAGAAGAGGGAGTACTTACATACTGATGGTGGGAACACTTGATCTTAGCCAAAAGGCCGAGAAGTGATGTTGGTGGGGATATAAACTGGTATTCATAATGGAAAACAGTGTGGACATCCCTCAAAAAATTAAAATTGAACTACCATATGATCCAGCAATCCCACTTTCAGTATACATACTTCAAGCAAATGAAATCACTTTCTCAAAGAGCTGTCTGTACTCCCATGTTCATTGCAGCATTAATCACATTATATGTGACTATACCACAAGATATGGAAACGACTTAAATGACTATCAGTGGATGAATGGTAAAGACAATGTGCTGCATAGATACAATAATTTATTTTTCAGCCATAACAAAAAGGAAATCCTGCCATTCATGACAAAGTGGATAAACTTGGGGACATTATGATAAGGGAAGTAAGTCAGGCAGATAAATGTAAATACTGTATAATGTCACTTATATTCAGAATGTTTTTTTAAGATTTATTTATTTATACATACAAGAGCTGGGGTATGGGCCAGAGATGTGGGAGGTGAGAAGATTCACCAGAGACAGAGTGGGGAGCAGAACAGCCGGATCGACTAAAACACATTGCTGAGGGGAGCAGCGGGCGAGGCAGGAGAGGTCTGCTGTGCCATGTGGGTCCCCTCCCTGGCCTGGGATCGAACTCACACTGCTGTGCCATGGATGCTTCACAGTGCGGTGCTCAATCCACTGCACCAGCAGGGAGGCCCCAGAATCTTTTTTTAAGTTGAATTTGGGGACTGACATTATCATTCTAAGGACAGAGGTCCCTTTTCTCAACTCCCTGTGTAGAAACAAGGTTAATTTAATCTAAGTCTAACAGTATTCCAGAAAAATACTTCTAGAAGCAACAATTTGCAATTGTTCTGAAATTTGTTTTGGGTTTACACAAAAATTTAGACACTAAATTGACAGAAACATTTCAGCCTCTGGAGTTTGAGGTTACACTACATACAGTAGTAAAACCAAGAGTCATGTGCTGTGAAGCTTCTGTGTAAAGTTAGCATTATAGGAATTGCTTTTCACCTTCCCATAAATAGGGGAAGAAAGTTTCCAGGGAATCTCCACTTCCACATATGAAATCATGCAAAACATCTTTGGGAATGCTCAGAGTAAGTACTGCCTGGTTCATTTCCCTTCTCTGAGCACCATTCAGATGTTATTCAGAAATCCAAGTGACTAAATATACCTTGTGGTCATTTGGGGGGAGAGTCTAAGGATAGATAAGAAACTTCATATGTATCTTAAGAATCGTGATCCTATACCTCTGAATAATATACAGTGGCATAAACCAAAGTTACCTTAATATAAAATAAAAGGGAAAGTCAAAAGTCACCCCCTCCCCACACATACACACACACACAAAGAAAGCTTTCATAGGAATTCACAGAAAAAATTGACTTTGAGAAACACATCAATGTTGTATGTTTTATAAAACGCTTCCTTCTAAGTGTTTCAATTACATGAGAAGAGTCTCAAATATCTCCTGGGAAATATTTACACACTTTGAACTACTTCTCATCACTAATAACTACTGTATGCTTAAAACATTCCTTCTTTCTCAATCATCTGATCCCCTACTTAGTAGTGCTAAACATGTGTCTTATTCTTATCTTTAAAATGAATACATTTTATATATTTAAGTGCAGTGGGATGAAAGCACTGCAAACAGACAAAAAGAAATCAAAACAACACCCCCCAACACAATAAAAATGAAAGAGAAAAACCCTGTTTAATGCCCCCCAACACAATAAAAATGAAAGAGAAAAACCCTGTTTAATGCTACTTACTCATTCTGTCTTTTCCTCTCAGAATAGCTCCTGCATTTACCATTTCCAAGTAACTTCACCACTTAGCAGTATCCCTGTTCAGGTCTGCACTTGCAAAATCGTATAATGTTAGCTGAAATTACCCCTATGGTAGTCAGCAACAGACTGGGAAGGTAACATACATTGTAACTCTGATCATTGATAGCAATCTGTGAAATCAGCTCTACGCTAAAATAAGTCTTCCAAGAAATATTACTCTATACAAATTAGAGTATAAAGAAGAAATGAGATAACTCTTTGGTTAGCTTATAAAAGCTGCATTAAGTGTTAACATGAACAAAAGAGACTGCCTGCACAGAGAACCAGCCAGTACAGAATAATAATTTATGTTACTTAATCCAGGATGGAAAGCAGTAGGAAATGAGACTCTAAAGTAGTTCTATTTTACTGTTGATGGCCTAGTGTTCAGGACAAAGAATCTTGCAATTCTCAAAAAATTACCTATTAATGAATAGGTTATATACCTGCTGCATCAACCCAAAGCCTTTTAATGGAATGAGGCATACTTACAGGCAACCATTAGATGCTCCCTCATATACAAACTCATACTCACATTCAGAAGTCCCTGGGTGGTATTTGTGGTTCTAATAAGTAATTAAATGAATAATGAAGCTTCAAATCCAGAGTATATGAATAGCACCCTTTGGGGTTAAGCAAGGCAAGAGACAGCCTTGAATCTGTGTTATTAAATATCTAGTTCTGTATGATTAGAGTAGGTACATGCGGTCATATTACCTGTTATCACTATAAAATGACAGCAGAGATTAGGGATTTGGGTTTATAGCAAGAGCAAAATACATCTCTAAAGACAGCAACTCTATTATGACTTCTTTTGGAATTTGTTAATGCTTATATAGCACAGAAAGTGAAAGTATTTCTATTTTGCCCCTTTACAAAAATCTTCAGTCCCTCACTCATCTACACGAGCATGGCATTTGTTAAAAGTTCTCTAGAAACATTTTCAAGTTCTTTTGATACTACAACATATGCCAAAACCTACAAAGTTCCATCTAAAATGAAACAATGCTTCATGCCACTTCTTATTCACAATGAAATTCATGCACTTGGAAGGACCTGTTATAGCTCAGTTTGTGTTGAACTTTGTCTCTTTCAATTAGTCTCTGAGATTTGAGGGTGTAAAATCAAATAAACATATTCCCCTATATATGTCACTGCTCAAAGAAAATATACAAAAAGAAATCAAGCTTAGCATCTTCCTTTTTAGGCAAGCCTCTCTATCACTATTTCTATAATGCATTTGAATCACAATTATGTCAACTCAAAAGCTCAATGCCCTCTTTCATTTTTCAAATTAGTCATGCACTGGGCTAGGACCTGGGGATAAAAAATAAAGACTTCCTTCCCTCAAAGGAAACCACACTTTGGTCAAAAGTCACCAAGAGGGCCCCCAACAATTCTCCCCTCCTGATATCCATTGGTATGTCCCCCTCCCATTTTGAATTAGAACCAACCAACGTGACTAAGAGGATTCGATAGAAATCATAGCTAGCTATAAAAAACATTACAGCCTTTGTCTTCTACTCTTCAATTCCTCACTCTGGAGCAGCTGGCTACCATGGTGTGAAGTCATACAAACATGCTTACAGCAAAATAATGTGGAAAGGAACTGGAGCCAGCACTACCTCACCACCCATGTGAATGAGGCCCTTTGGGCTTATACCACCAGTCAATCCTATCCCAAATTTCTGACCTTTGGGAATTTTAAGAAAAAAATATGTATTGTTGCTTTATGTCACAACCAGGAGTGATTTGTTAAACAGGTCTCTTACCACCATCTAATTAAGTACCAAAGAGTAGAAAATTATACCCATATATTGCATGTCTCCCTCTTGTCTATTCCCTTCATTAGAACACTGGTTCACAACACTGTAAATCTAAAACTCTCAGCTATATTATCGGGTTCATTCCCCAAGTGGCATTCTTCCTTCACAAGAACGTTGAGTTAATGTGCTGAAATTACAACACAGACGACTTGATCCCCTTAACAATTTTAAATAGTTGCTCATTTATTTCTTTTTTTTAACATTTATTTATGCATACAAGAGCTGGGGTACAGGCCAGAGTTGTAGGAGGTGAGAGGATTTACCAGAGACAGAGTAGGGAGCAGAACAGGCAGACTAACTGAAATACACTGCTGAGGGGAGCAGCAGGCGTGGCAAGGCAGGTCTGCTGAGCCATGTGGGTCTCCTCCCTGGCTGGGGATCTAGCACTGTTGTGCTGCAGATGCTTCACAGTGTGGCATTCAACCCACTGCACTACCAGGGAGACCCACTCATTTATTTCTAAAATGGATTCCTGGATCTTTATCCTTGTATTTAAAAGCCTTATATTGTACACAATAGATTTTGCTGCTTAGTTTCTATGTTATTGTATATTTGCCCAATGTCAGAACCAAACTGTAAGTTCTGCCGATGTGTCTTTTCTTTAAAAAAAAAATATATATATATATATATATATTATGGAGGCAATGTTTGTTTATAAACCCATATATGATTAAGGAGAATATGGTCTCACCTCTTCGGATGTATGTTATCACACTAAACTCACCAACAAAGCCCCCATGATGCCTTAATCATAGGACATAGGGCCACTACCCCACTTTGCTTCCACCCCACCAATTTTGCAGCCTCAGTCTGTGTCTTTTCTTACAGTCTCTCCTTCATAAGTAGGCCCTTCTTTCTATTGTCAGTTACCAAGGCCCCGATCAACAGTTTCTCCTTCTATGGGACCAAGCCGTGGAAACTTAACATCCCAAGGGCTCTCTTAATAGGGATGGTACGTGGGGAGCTGCACTTTCCTTCATATCTTTTGTTCATGTTTCTTTTTTCTGCAGCATTTGCAATTGCTCTTTCTGACTGCTAATCTCTACTTGCCCTATCGTATACCATTGACCTCACCCGTTTCTCTTTGTCACCTGGGAATACATAAACAGAGAATATTTACAGCAAACTTCTATTAAAATTTTGAAGTAACAGAGAATATAGAATAGTAGGAACCATAGTTAATACTGGCTCATGCTTTTTTATCAAAGTAAGAACATTTATGTTTTACTTTCCATGAATATAAGTTCATGTTTTCTTGTTAAGAGTTGTTTTAACACCTTCTTTTACTCTCAGACTTCTTTACATTTCCATGATATCCCAACTCCTTTCTCCTTGGCTATTTGCAATATACTTCTTTAATTTTATAACTATTAATGAGAATAATTTAATCTTTTGGCTCTTCAAAGATTTCATCTGTTTCCTAAGAAATCAAACATTTCTCTGCCAAGTCAAACTTGTCCAATCAGAATGACTTGACAATGAATAACCTCTTGGAGATGCTTTTTCTAATTGTGTAAGAATAATGAAATACAGCAGCTTAATATTCCAAGGTAAAAATTCTTTTCTTTATGTCATATCAAATTTTACCATTACTTTTCAAAAATTTTTACCTCA
>JAGFMF010012069.1:9132891-9168074 GCA_019455555.1 Galemys pyrenaicus | reverse complement strand
CCTCTCCTGCTGTGCCCGCTGCTCCCCTCAGCAGTGTACTTCTGTTATCTGCCTGTTCTGCTCCCCGCTCTCTGTGGTGAATCCTCTCGCCCCACCCCCACCCCCCGACACCACTGGTCTGTGCCCCAGTGCTTGTATGCATAAATAAATAAATCTTTAAAAAAAAATAAAGAATCATGAAAAAAGGGAGAGCTGAATAACAAATTAGAAAAGCCAGTACAACAGAACCTACCTATGCCCATGAAGAAATAAATTTTACCAATGGGGTTAAGTGTGCATTGTAACTTTTTCCAAGGTGTGAATAAGCTGCTATAGTACTTATTTTATGGGACCAATAAAGTAGGGGGAAAAAATCTTTGTATCTGTGCCCTCTGGAAATACCCAGAAAATCCTTTGAGTCATGAAAAAAGCACAAGCAAAACTCTGGAGAAAAAGTATTTCAGTTTTGCAGAGCATGCTATGTGAAAAGAGACTTAACTTAAAGACACCCCCTATCTCAGCTTTGAAAGGAACGTATCCCCCAATGAAGCTTATCTGCCTGTGGGCACTAATTTATTCATAACTTATCGTTGCCTGGTGTCTGAAATTAGAAAATTAATACACTACTGTAATTTGGGTTGTATATAATCATTCCTCGTATGTGTTCCTATAAATACCCAACAGTATAATTTATTAGGATTTTATAGATACAACAAAGAAGAATGTAAAAGAAATATTAAAAAAACTGAACAAAGTATACTGAAAATTAAAAAAAAACTGAATAAAATTAAGCAACATCTGAATAGGTAGAATATATTTCATATTCATAAAGTTGAAGATATGATTTAAAAATAATACCCAGTGATAAACAGATTCAGTGGAATTCTTATCAACAACCCAACTACCATTTGTGGAAAAATGGAAATGTTAACCTTAAAATTCAAATGGAATTTCAGAGGTCACGAACAGAAACATAAATGAAGACAGAAGACAGAAGGACTCACATTCCCCCACTTCCTGTCATCAAAACTTACCAGAAAGCTACAATAATTAAAAAAATCTAGTACTGACATAGGAACAGATACAGAGATCGGGATAGAATTCAGAATCCAGGAATAAATCCATACATCTATGATCAATTAATTTTCAACAAGAGTGCTAAGACCATTCAATGCAGAAATAATAGTGTCCTTAACGAATGGTGCTGGAGCAAGTATATATTCAGAAACAAAATAATGAAATTAGATTCTGACTTTACTATGTATAAAAAGTGATTCAAAATGGGTCAACTACCTATATCTGACAGTTACCATAAAACTCTTAGAAGAAATCACAAATGTAATCTTCATGACCATTGATTTGGCAATTGTTTCTAATCTATGTCATACACACACAAGCAACAAAAAAAATAAGACAATCAATTTTTTTAACAGTTGTGTTTCAAAGAACATAATCAAGAAATTGGAAAAACCCATAGAATAAGAGAAAATATTAACAAATCATATGTATGGTAAGAATCTAGCAGAGAGGGTCTCCCTGGTGGCACAGTGGGTTAAGCAATGCATTATGAAGAAAACTGCAGCCACTGCAGCACAAGTTCGATTCCTGTCCCGGCCAGGGATGTGACCCACATGGCACAGCAGACCTCTCCTACCTCACCCTCTGCTCCCCTCAGCAGTGGTTCAGTTGATCTAATCTGCCTGTTCTGTTCCCCATTCTGTCTCTGGTGAATCCTCTCACCAACCCCAACTCTGGACTGTACCCAGCTATTATATGCATAAATAAATAAATCTTTAAAAAATATATAGCAGAGAACATATGAAACACCTATACAACTCAACAACAAAAAGAAAAATAACCCAATTACAAAATTGACAAAGGACTGAAAAATATCTCTCTGAAGAAAAATGGCGAATAAGCACACAAAGATGTTCTTCGATATCATTTGTCATTAGGGAAATAAAATCAAGACCACAGTGAGAAAATATTTCATACCCATTAATATTGCTATACATTTTTCAAAAGGAAAATTACAATGCTTGTGAGGTGGTGAACTTTAAACCCTCATACATTGCTTGTGGAGATATAAAGTGATTCAAATTCTGTATAAAATAGTCCGTAGTTGTTTAATAACCTAAAATTCACTGTAAGACTGAAAACTCCCAGGTATATAGTCTTCAAATTGAAAACAGGTGTTCACACAAAAACTTGTACATGAATGTTTACAGCAACATTCTTCACAGTAGTGAAAGTGTAGAAACAACACAAATGCTCATTAATGGATCATTCGATAAATAACTTGTGGCATAGTCAAACTATGGAATATTATTCAGCAATAAAAAGGAGTGAAATGTTGATACCCTATCATAATATGGATGGATCTTTAAAACATTAACTGAAAGTATCCAGACACAAAAAAAAACACATATTTTGTGACTGGATGATGTGATATGATACATTTATGTAAAATATTCATAGTAAGAAAACCAATAGAAACAGAAAATTTGTGGTTGTCAAAATCTGGGGAAACAACTGCTTAGTAGGTATAGTGTTTCCTGTTGGTGTGATTAATATTTTCTAGAACAAGATAGTGGAAATGGCTGTGCACTTTGTGAATGTACTAAGTCTGGCTAAATTTTACACTTTCAAATGGTTAAAATGGTAAATCTTACTTTATGCATTTTACTACATTAAAAAAGAGACAGATCTTTATGTAACTACATAGAAAGTAGCTTATGTTACATTATCTTTAAAAAGACAGAAATGAGTGTGCAGCATGATGGGACACAGATGTGTGTGCCACATGGTATACACATCTGTGTCTCACGTGTGTAATTTTAGAATATTTCTACAGTTTTAGTTAAGATAATGCTAGATGTCATAACATAATGCTAGCCAAAATCTCAGTGGCTTAAGGCAATTGAAGATAATTTGTTGCTCATGTAGAATTCAGAATGTTTTTTTTCTATTTTAAGCAAGTGTCAATCTTCCAAGCAGTGATTCAAAATCCTTCAAAATGTGTCTTGGACATCTTTGATGTCATGATTTGATTCAAACTGCAATGGGAAGAACATGAAAACACAACAGAAGAATTTTCATGGGACTGACCTAAAAGTGTAGCACAGCAGTTAGGCCAAAATGTAGTTACTTGGTCACATCTAGCACTAAATGGGACTGGGGAATATAGTCTAGCATTTTGTCCAGGAAGAAGATACAATAGGTTTACTGAATAGTTAATCTCATCTACAAATACTTAAGAATGTATTAGCTGACTCTACCTAGGCAAGCAGACAGAGAAGAACTGAGGGAGTTTTTACTCATTGTGTAACTACCTATTGTGAATTATTTTCAATGAACAGGATTGCTATGGAATAATTGTATGCCCCCCTTGCAAATTTCAATATATTGAATTCATACACTGACGCCCTAACTGCCAGTAGCTTACAACTGTATTTGGAGTTGAACATTTAGAGGTGATTCAGAGAAAATGAGAGAGTGAGCCCTAATCCAATCTAATTGCTGTCCTTATTTTTTTTTTTAAAAAAAAAAGGAAATTTGAACACACAGAGAGACCCCAAGGGTACATACACTCTCAGTAGAAAGACCATGTGAGGACACAAATAGAAGGCAGCCATCTGTAAGACAAGGACATTGGTTTATGAGCCACAATTTTGAAACACCCAACAACCAGTACATCATTTTCTAGGAACAATTACGTTTCAAATGAACCAGAAAATTAATTGGTTCACTTGGATACTGGCAATGCCCATGTATGGTGCTGAAGTGGTATGCTCAAAATTTGCAGAGATGGACAGTTCAAAGGTAGCTTTATTATTTTTTAAATAGATGAGCTTAAGATTTTAACTACTTTAAATTTTTTTCTAATTTGACTGTAAGTACTGAACATTATGATCAGAAGTTGAAATGGGGCCTCCCTGGTAGTGTAGTGGGTTGAGCACTGCACTGTAAAGCTACATCACGAATTCAATCCCCAGCCCAGGAAGGGTCCCACATGGCTCAGCAGACCTCTCCTGCTTTACTTGCTGCTCCCCTCAGCAGTGTGTTTCAGTAGATCTTCCTGTTCTGCTCCCCACTCTGTCTCTGGCGAATCCTCTCACCTCCTGTGACTCTGGCCTGTACCCCAGCTCTTGTATGCATAAAGACATCTTTTAAAAATTAAACAAGTACTTTAAAAAAAAGAAGCTGAAATGTTTGTGTCCTGTGCATACTACTGTTGGTTAAGCAACTAGCAAAAATGTGGCAAACAAATATTTATTGATCAATCACCACAACAAACAAGCCAAAAGAGAATCAAAATATTGATACCTAACTAATACAGGGATTTATGTACATGCAAAAAATTGCAAATTAATGCAATTCTAACCAAATAGTGGCTGTAGTAAATGCTAACTCAGAGTATGGAAGGAACTAATGTATTGCCTTTCAGATTTTTTAACATGGTTCTGATTCTGGATTGCTTTCTCAGTTGTTCTCAGATTCTGCAGCTAACATAGCACCACACAAGATTGTTCTCTTGCAGTTTTCAGAAGTCACATGTTGCTTATAAAGTTCTTGAACCATACAATCCACATATTTTTGTTTCTCTCTCACAAAATTCAGTAACTGTATATTCTCTCTTGCTACATCAATTTGAACAGTTATTGTTCCAACCCATGCCATGTATTACTCCACTATGTAACATCTCCAACTCCACTATGATCTCTGATTCCAACAAATGCCTTTTCTGTTCTTGCTTACACACACCTCCAGACTTTGGACATACCTGCTTAGTTTCAAAAAGGAAAGTATTCTGACTGACTTAGCTGAGCATAATCCCTTCCAGTTCCATCCATGTTCCTATGAATGCATCTAGTTTTTCTCTTTTGATTGCTGAATAGTATTTCATCGTGTATATGTACTATAGCTTCCCAATTCACTCAACTGTTTTTGGGCATTTAGGTGTTTCCAGGTCTTATAATATAAGGGAACCAAATGAGGATCAAGGAAAGGAATAATAACAATAATAATAATAACAATAAATACACAAAAACCAACAATGAAAAGACAAGGACAAATTGGGGACACTTGGTGGGGAGGAGGGAGGGGAAGGGTGGAGAAAGATGGGAGCACGGGGGACTGAGGTGATGGTGCACTGGTGATATGGTGATGGGGAATACATGGGGATTACAATTGAGGTCATATATATAAATTTAAAAAAATAAAAAGAAAATAAATAATGCAAATTAAAAAAATAAAAACAAAAAGGAAAGTAGTATCTTTTGTGCTGGTAAGCTCTGCCATTCAAATGCCCTTTCATTTGCAGTGACATTCTTTCTATATTAGGAAACGAAGGGCCTGAAGTAGGGAAAGAGTGCTTCAAGGCTCAAGGAACTATTTTCAGATTTAAGAGGTGAAATCTGGTCTAACCCATCACAACGGAAGACATGAGCTCCTATTCATACTACTGATCACCTCCTTATTCTGTAAATGTGATCTTGTTTCATAACTGATCTTTGAATTTGGCCCATGTATTTTTAAGACTTACTGAGTCATTTATTTTTTTTTAAGTTGTTTTTTTTTAATATTTATTTATGCACACAAGAGCTGGGGTACAGGCCAGAGTCCAGTGTGGTGAGAAGATTCACCAGAGACAGAGTGGGGAGCAGAACAGGCAGATGACTGAAACATACTGCTGAGGGGAGCAGAGGGCAAGGCAGGAGAGGTCTGCCTGCGCCATGTGGGTCCCCTCCCTGGCTGGCGGCAGGGATCGAACTCGTGCTGCAGTGGCTGTGGTCTGCTTCATAGTGTGTTGCTTAACCCACTGCGCCACCAGGGAGGCCCTTACTGAGTCATTTATATTGATAAAGCATTTGTTTCTTCTACAAAATCAAACTAACTTGCCTTAAAAACACTAAAATAAAATACTTTACTTCCCCTGTGATCATTATTAGCATCCTTCTATGACCCTATCAGAGGAAGAGTATTTCAGGAACTGATGTGGGCAGTTAGGGAGAGAGGTAGATACAACTGAATTGGGTAAGAGTAGATATAACATTTATCTGTGTACATAGTAATTAACTTACTAAGGCTTTCTCTTAAGACAATGGAATTATCTTTCTCTTAGACAATGGAATTGTGTGTACATATATGTACATATTTATGTTCCTCTGTGTGTTTCCTCAGATTATATACAATATCGGGGGCCTCCCTGGTGGAATAGGGATTAAAATCTCAGAAATATCAAGCTATTGCCTGCCAATGTGCCATGAATTCAATCCCCAGTCAGGGAGCTTTCCTCCCTGGCACAGCAGACCTCTCCTGTCTCACCAGCTGCTCCTCTCAGCAGTGTATTTCAGTAGATCAGCTTGTTCTGTTCCCACTCTTGTCTCTGGTGAATTCTCTCAACCCCTGCACCTCTGACCTATACCCCAGCTGTTGTATACATAAATAAAAATATTTTAAAGAAAGAACATATGTGATATTAAATTTGCTGACACAAATTTAATGGCTTCCAGAATATAAAGAATGGAAAGGTTTGGAACCTATGTGAGGAGAAGTAGAAGTTCATTGTTCTGTAAATGAAATCAAAGCTGCCTTCACCACACCCAACAGCAGTTCAAGGGTATGATTCACAGAGTAAAATCACTGCCTGACCTGGGGAGATTCAAAGTACATCAGCAAATAGTAGAATCTCTTTTTCTGTTATATGCCCAGAGTTTTTCCTTCTAACCATTCCATTCCCTCACCCCTGAATACAAACACACAAAAAGCAAGAACTCCCAAGGCCAATCAACCCTGGCATTGCTATAGAACTCAAAATAATAGAGAATGCAATGCCCTCTTTTGAAATAAATGAAATTATTCCTTTTGCATGGAAAGGGAATAAGTTTAAAAAAATCAGTACAACAGACTGAAGCATTGTATACTTTATTACTCTTTGTCTGACATATAAGTCAGACCATGCATGAGTATTTATTGAAAATATAAGAAATACATGAAAAACCTTAGTTCTGCAACTTTTTCTCAGAAGTCAATTTACTAGAACTAATACAGTCATCTCAAGCTCTAATTAATGAAAACTAAGGTCCTAGTTTTATATTATTTTGCCCATTTTTGTTGCAAAACCTAAAGTTCATCTTAAAAAGAGCTTTTAAGAAACAAAATTATTTTATGTTGGGACCAAAGGTAATACTGTGTAATCACAGTATACACCATCATGAAAATAATAATAGATTTTCAGTTAGCTTTTTTTTGGTATTTATAAGTATGTTATTAATTCTGCAGAGAATGGAGAAGCAGCTCTAGTAGCTACAGCTGTTTTATAATCTCATGCTATTACTCTGCTGCCAGTAGCTATTGGGGTGCATTTTCAGTATGGTCATAGGGTTTACCACATTATCATGATTATTGCCAGTAGAATATATGACCCTGAGATTATAATTTAAAATTCTAAGACTTTTTGGTTTGAGTGTGTTAGCATAAATCAATGTGAAATCTCCACTACAGTTTTCAAGAACTGGAATGTAGATAACCTATCTGGGTGATCTAATCTTCATCTGGTTCCTGGACAAAAATGGGAAGAATCCAAATGAGCTATTTAAACAGAATTGAATAGTCAATGAAACCAACTCTTTTAACTTCGATTTTCATTTTAATTGTCTTTATCGCTTATTTTTGTTTCAGGTAATATTGACAAAAGATATATTTTTGTTAAAGAATTATGGAAGATGCTTAGAGGACTAAAGTGCAGATAAATTCCTTTCAGGTATTAGTAAGTAAAAGCTATTATTTATTATTAGTAAGTAAAAGCTATCTTTAATAAATAATAATAAGTCACTAGCTTAAGTGACTTGCACAGGATTACACAGCAGTAAGTGGCATGTCAACTGTGTAAATGAAGACCCATAATGTCCTAAAATACTAAGACTGGTTTTAAATAAGTAAAACAAATGAAAGAGTCAACTGCCTATATGGAGAGTTTAACTTTCTGCTTGCCACTAGTTAGGGTCTCTAATTTTTGAAAGTTCTGTTTGAGCAGTTTTTGGTTCACAGTAAAATTGAGAATTCCCATGTACCCTCTGTTCCCACATATGTACAACCTTCCCAACTACCAACATCCTGCAATGCAGCAGTACATTGGTTTATTTGATGATTTTAAATTGATACACTATTATCATCCAAAGGCCATACTTTACATTAGGGTTCACACTTGGTGCTGTACATTCTATGAGACTGAACTAATGTATGACATGCATTCATCATTGCAGTCATTGTCCTAAAACCCTCTGTGCTATGCCTAGTCATCAAACCCTCCCTTTAGTCCCTCTTAATCAGTGAAATTTTTATTGTCTCCATAATGTTTCCTTTTCCAGAATATTAGATAATTGGAACATACAAAATGTAGTCTTTTTTTATTGGCTTCTTTCATTTAGTTACAAGCATTTAAGGGTTTTCTATGGCCTTTCAGGGCTTCATAACTCATCTCTTTTTACTGCTGAATACTATTCCACTGCCTAGATGCACTGCAAGTCATCCACCTACAGAATTTGATTTTAAACATAATTAAGCATCAGAGTGAGATTCTAAGTAATTCTAGACCAAGTATATATCTGTGCTTCAAGTATACATCGTTTACACACTTCATGGCTACTTCTGCATGAGTTTGCTCCAGTTCTCTAGCAACTCTGCCTGTTAATTAAGCTCATGAATATAAACATATATAGCCTTGAGCTAGGATCCATAGAGCCAAGAATTCCATCATGGACAGCAGTTTCATAGGACATTATGTGAAAGGTTATGGTTGCAATTCAAGGCCCCAAACCTAAAATATTAAGCATGGCTGAACAAATCCCAATTTTTCTTTATCTAGTAACCACATGAAAAGAAAACTCCTTGAAGTATATGCAAAGACAAAGAAGTACTACAGTTTTTAATCATGTTATCAAAGCTCTTCTTGGTTCATGGAGGGCCAATGAAAACTTTTGTGTGGTTGTTATCATCATTTTAATGACTGAAACTGAAAAGATAATCCAAGCCTTAACAAAGATCTTATTAGCTGATGTCCTTCTACACCTCTGCAGCCCATAAACATTGCCCCTGTCCTTTGCACTGAGGACCAGGTCTACTGGGAGGCCCCAGAATCTCAGAACAAATTTCTCCACTCTTAAAGGTGTATGTATTCATACCACTCAGCTCTTCCCTCCCTGTGCTAACTTCTAAGTGTAGTAAACACTTCATTCAGTTTATCCATTTAGCTATTAATAGATACATGGGCTTCTTCTACCTTTTGGTGATTGGTAATAATCCTGCTATGAACAAGAGTATACAAATACCTGCTAGGAGTTCCTAATATTATTTTCAATATCAGCATCATATGAAAGGTATATTTTGAAAGACATCTCATTGTATTGCAAATAGCAAAGCACTCTAAGTTACTATAACAGAAAATTAAGTGGGTGTAGTATGGTAAAATGCATATTCCCTTAAATCATACACAATGCTGCAAACCAGTTATCTCAAAAAAGTTACCAAAATTTAAAGACTGAAAAAAAAAATACATCACAAAAACAACTATTCTGTGTCACTGTGTTTGTTTTTTTTTTTTTTTTTTTTTTCAAACTTNTGTCACTGTGTTTGTTTTTTTTTTTTTTTTTTTTGTCAAACTTCTCAAATATGCACTCTCATAATTAGGTTCTAATAGGTACATTACTTTGAATTTTTCCTCCTTAGGGCTATTTAAATGCAAATGCCGTTACCTCTAATTTGAGCTACTCTCAAAGCTCTGAAGTCAGACTGGGCCCATTTGGCCATTCAAAGGCAGCCCAAGCACAGGCATCTGCCAAAGGGCAAGTTTGCATATGGGCTTTGGTGTCTTCAGTACCATCTTCAGTCTGTGCCAGGTGTTATAAGGACACACGCTTGCAGTGTGGAACTACTTCTTGCATATCAGCTCCTGTTTTATTGATTCAAGTTAAGCAAATCTGTGTTTCTTAAACTAACATTTCATCCATTCTTCCACGAGGCTATCGATCTGCTAGTGACAAATAAGATATACTGCAAAGGACAAGAGGCAAATGGAGCAAAACCAAGTGCACTCTCAAATTTGCAAATAGACTTTTTAAGTAAGCAGTTTCAGAAATATAATTTTTAGCCACTCATAATAATCCCAAACAGAAATTTCCTTTCTATGAGAAAAAGAAACTTTTTTCAGAAAAAGTCAGTAACCCAACTATCTCAGGATGCTAAGTATCTGGTTAGTCACATGGGGATTCAACCTTATTTTTTGCCACCTTCTTTATGATCTTTGCATGAACACCTGGACTATCTAAACATCCATCATATGCATCTGACAGAAGGCTTAACAGCTCAGTGTTTTTATTAGAGTAATTTAAAAGTGTCACTAAGAATAAAGCCTAGAAGACTGTGATTTAAACTAAAAGTTTTGCAGTATTCCCTAAGCCTGTCAACCACTGTAAATGCTTTAAGTATTTTAAGTACATTAATATGTTGTCTTCATTATGTTACTTCATTCATTATTGGTAAAAACAAGACAATGGGCCCAAATCGAAGTCATTTATGCTAAGACCCAAGTCACCAGAATGAGATTTAACTTAGTAGCAGTTTCTGCTCTCCCAGATTCCATTTCTGGAATGGAACTAGAACTGTGCAATCAGCACCAGTTTGGCAAACTGCCTGACAGACCCCTACCAGCCCCTAAAAGTACCCTTGCCATACCAATATGCTCATTTTGCCTCGTAGAACATCCTTGTTCCCATTCTTTCTGACTATAAAAGTCTTTTACTTTGTTCAGTTCCTCAGAGCAACGTTCTGTCTGCTAGAGTGGATGCTGCCTGATGCAAACTGATTTTTGGTCAAACTCTTAACATTTTTAATATGCCTCACGTCTTTCTTCTAAATTTACTAAACTCTTGGGAGCCTCCTTTTAAGGTATAAAACATGACAATTCTCTTAAATGGCTATAGCTAAAAGCAGGCTCCATTTTTAGGAAAAAAGATACATGATGACTATAGTTAACACTGCATTATGTGATAGGAAAGTCATTCAATGAGTAAATTCTGAGTTCTCATTGAAAGGAGAAATTTTATTTTTTTTTCATTTTATCTAGATGAAATGATGAGTGTTCGTTGACACTACTGTGGTAATTATTTCACAAATAAAACAAACTCTCATATTGTGTAATCTTAAACTTACATAGTGATGCATGCCAACAATTTTTCAATAAAACTACAAAAAAGAGAAAAGTGGTATTTGTACTCTTTTTAAGAGAAAAGACTATGAAAAAGTGTTTGAAAGGACATTCCATAATAGATTTGTATATAGGATTTTAAAATAATTTTATAGCTCATTAATAAGACAAACCAATTAAAAATGGGTGAAATGGTTGAATAAATATTGCAACAAAGGGACTATATGAAATTCCAATAAACTTATGAAAAAATTTAACATCATAAGGCATTCTGAAAATATAAATAAAAATTATAATTGAGATACCACTTCCACCCATTACTTAGCAATCACTCCTAGGTGATCACCCAAGAGAACTAAAAAGCTAGACCTATTAAAAAAAATGTATGTATACGAATATTCATAACAATTTTATTCACATCAGCAAAAGCCTGGAACAACTCAAATATCCCCATAGTGAAAGGAAGAAAATAAGTTCCGGTCAAGGATCACAATATGGAGACATAAAAGAACTTTCTGGATGATGGAAATGTTCTACATCTTCATTCTGCTGCTGGTTATGTAACTGTATTACATCCTTCCAAACTCAATCATGCATTTAAATCTGGTGAAACTGTATGCAAACAAATCATCAGGATGATTAAAAGAAATAATATCCCCCTCCCTGACTACCACCCCCTCAAAAAAAACACACAAAAAAAACACCACCCACATTAAAATATATATATATTTGGAGTCAAACTGCTTGGGTTTCAACATTGGCTTTGCAAGTCACTATTTGTGTAACCTTGGAGAAGTTAACATACTCTGCGTTTTAGTCCCTTACCTGAGCCAGGGGAATGATGAAATTAAACAAGTTATATCGGGTTGCTATCTTCTAGCTATGTAAAGTACATAGAAGAGTGTCTAGCACAAAGTAAGTGCTCAGTAAATATCGCTGTCCTCAGTTGTCCCTGACTTTGCCTGCCAACTAAATGCAACACTGATTAGATCTTTTAAATATTATTTATTTTTATTCAACTATAAAAATATGGTACTTCAATAAGAATTTACTGTTTGACAGTTTGATGTTATGTTGGAAATTTATTATAAAAGTTTTAAAAGTGTTGTGATGACATGAATCCCTACACTCTTTCAATATTTTTGACATCCTGTAAAGATAGATCTTTCACTCTCACAAGAAAGACACCTTTTGCAAAACTGATTCAAGAAATGTATCTAAAAGAAGCATCTGTGCCATGAAATATTTGTGGTTGCCCAACAAGGAAATATATTTTCATTTGGCAAGATGATTTGCATCATTTCACCTTCAATTAACCAGGTTTTGCCATGGACGTAGATTAAAAAGATGGAATTAATTTGATCAAAATCTATTATTTTGACAGCTCTCCAACACTGTCAATTTTTGTACAATTTTGTTTCATTCCTGGTAAATTGTAAAATTGACTTTCAAGGTAAAATATTCCCAATTTATTTAACATAGTACAATTTATTAGGCTTACAAATTTTTCTTGATGCATACCATTTAAGGCATAAAACTCAGGAGCCTGCATATGATCAGCTCTTTTGCCCTAGAAACCTCATCTCCCTTCTCACTTAATGATTCTGTCCTTGGTAATATAGTGACATTTAATAAGCTGGAGGCTATAGGTAGCAGGTAATAGAGTCTTGACAGACATTTGACAAAATTATTAGTTTTTCCTATTAAACACGTCTACCTTGGAGTGATTTATAGTACATCAAATTAGAATCTAATAGTTAAATGGTTGAGTACTCAAAAGTTACAGCAATCAGTTACTGTATAGGAGTAGAAGGATCATTCTATTCGAAAATTCTATCAAAGGGTTTTTACCTTCCTATAGAAAAAAGGTACCTGTTTCAAGAGCTTGGCCAACTTGAAATTCATATATATATACATATATATCATATATTTCCTACCACAATAAAACACAATCCCTACTTTCAAACTTCTTAGAAGGATACATCAGGATTAATCCCCATTAATGAAATTTCCTGACATATTCTTGGATTCTCTCCATGAACATTCCTGATGATTGATTGCATGTTTAATAAACAATATACATTACAGCTGTCATGTTCTTGCTAAAACTTGATTTCCCCTCTGGTAATTGTATGAAAGGAAAGGAGTGTGATTACACTTGTTGTCAGTATTTCCTTGAAAGGTGCTTTATGGAAAGACAGCCAAACTCCTGAGCCTAATTTATTCGTGGGCCTGCAGCCAGTCTAAGTGTTTGGTGTACCACTGGATGCCACTGCATTCTTTCTTCTCTGAAGACAGAAACTCCACATGGTTGCTCACTCTCAGCACCCCAGGTCGCTGCCTGAGACTGAAATAAGTCTCTCCAACTACTGAGCTTATGCATTTTACCTTCAAGTTGCTTCCACATTTTTGGCACATTGAGGAAATATCTTTCACCTAGGACAACACTCCTTTGATATTGGAATCATACAAAAGAGAAGACAGGTTTCCTCCCCTCCAAAAGATCCCATCATTGGGGTCTCCCTGGTGGCACAGGGGTTAAAGTCTCAGTGCTATCAAGCCATCACCAGCCAATGTGGCAGACTGGGAAGTTCAAGATCTTCAAAACACCTTCCACTTTCCACCCCCTGTCGTGCTAAAATTGAGACAATATTTGAAAACTATTTCTAACTAGAGTTTAAGCAGTTGATAACAACAGGAACAAATACCCTAGGATAGGGCTCTGTACTTAAAAAGAGAGCGCCCAGCTTATGAGACTGTCTCAACTACAAGCCATGCACAGCCTGCATACAGAGTTCAAACACAGCCTAGAGATGCAAGTTAACATGAGGCTATCTGAGACACTTAAGACCAAGAAGCAGGCCTAGTGGTGGAGATTACAGTGGAAAGTTTGAATCACTTACACTCACTGGAGGTGACCCCAGTGAGCTCCCGTTTCTTTCTACCTATTGCCCTTTGCTGGTAACTGTCCTTCAATCACTTTAACAGGTGCAAAGCCAACAATTTTAAAGTTTAACCCTAGTCGAATCCATAAAAGTTAAAAATGGAGACAGAAGAATGTATCACCAATGCTGAAGCAAAAGACACCCAAGAGAAGCATCAACCCAGCAGAACTGTGGAATATGTCTGAAGAAGAGTTCAGGCTAACAGTTGTAACAACGCTTGCAGAACCCAAAACTGAACAAGAGATGATCTAAACAGGAATAAAGCACGGAAGAAGAAAATAGATGAAATAATTATAATTAGAAGTAATGAACCTAAAAATACTGTAACTGAATTAAAAAACACAATAGTTGGCCTACATACCAGAAGTGGTGACACTGGGCACCCATTTCTTGTTCCTGACCTTAAAGGAAAACATTCACATTTTCATCACTATACCGATTTATGAATTTAGGTGAAAAGGTTAGCCGTTCCATAATGATTCTACATGTATACACGATCTCAACAAAGAAAGAAATGTATCACAATTGGAGTTCTTTTTTTACTATCAGAAAAAAGGGAGATGAACCGCATGCTGCTAGAAAAGAGGCAAAGACCTCATTTTGAATTCATGTATAGATACATGACAGAAAGATCTGGAAATAAATACACATGTGTATATATCCATGGATTCCTATGCAAACAATATAACCTACCTTTGTCTATGGAGAACCCAGAAGCAGTGGGATACCACAGCAGCAATGTGCATATCTAGTTCTCAGCTATTTGTTTTTAAATATTTTTTAAATAACTGGGCTGAGGAAGGGTAAATACAAGTCAAATAGAACTTTCTGGTGTAGGCACTGAATTACTAAAAATGTAGACTGATTCCACTGTCCTTCTGCTATCCCCCCATTAGCAAGAGTTCCTAGTGACCAAATCAGGAACAATGCATCATAAAATCAACAATGAAGGTTAGACCTTAAGCTTGTGATGGTTACTTTGATGTATCAAAGTTATGAAAGATTGAGTTATCTGACTGGATGAAACATGGGAAATGTAAGTAAATGGGATCAATGTGGAATCTGACATTAGATACCAAAACACTCAAGAAGTATAAAAACTGTTGAAATACAATCAAGGTGTGAAGCTGGTTTCGCTGTGTTATGCAGTGCCAAGTTTTTACTTTTGACAATCACGTTATGGGTGTGTGGGATGTTATCATTGGGGAAACTGGGTGAAGGGGGTATAAGGGTGCTCTTCTATTTTCATAGCTGCTATGAGAACCTAAAATTATTTCAAAATAAAAATTTCAATAAGTAGCCTGCATCATTTGTGAGGATTTCAAAACATCCCATGAGGAATCCTGTTTAAATCAAACCTGAGAATTCTGACTTGAACCACTCTTCTTCAGGCTAAGTCATTTTTAATTTCATTACACTTTCTAGGCATGTATTGTGTTAGATATATCCGTCTTTGTTTTCCTGGTCTGTATTCTTTCCAGATACTTGTGATTTCTCAAGTTTTCATGAGGTGGTATTCTGATTGACACAGGGCAAAGTATGTAACATTAGCATCAATATTCACTTCACTTTGACCCAGGTTGAGGCTTCATGAGCCTGCCTTGAAATACTAATGAGAAGGATGTGGAGGAAAGAAAATTCAAAGTTAGAAAGTTCACATAAATGTAGATTAGGCTAGAAAGTGGTAAAAAAAAATAAATGTTCAGCTTGGAGAGTGGAAAAATTTATTAATACAGTTATTACTCATTTTAACTATATTGAATTTACATAATAGATACTGACATAATTACTTTAGCATAAGCAACCCCAAATCTTAAACTGTAGGAAAATATGTTGGAATTCAGAAAATATTAGAAGCGGGCGTTCTAGCTAGTTGGGTACAGTGGTTTGCTATATACATGATTTTAAACTTGTCACTTCAACTCTCTGGGACAACTCCAGGATGGTCATGTAGGGATACATCATCTGTTGCAAATTTCAGCAGAGGCTCTTCACATATTCACTTCATAGTTCATGAAATAGCAAGCACTTTTGGATTTGTACAAAACAGTGGTTCTTCCTGTAGTGCAATTATCTGTTCTATTATATGAGCAGATCAGGTTTTTGAGAACTGCGAAGTGAATAGGAAAATGGAAAGGTAGCAGCCTGGATTCTAGAATGTGATTATAAAGGGAGAATTTTTGAACAAGGATTACAGCTTCTGGCATGCCATCAATTGGCTGATTATCTTGGTATCTTCCTTACGGCTAGTTACTTTTAATTGAGGAAGAACATAAACACAGCAAAATGCCCTACTGCAAAACACACAGCACAACATAATGTCTTAGAAATCTACTCTGATGCTGCTGAATTACTATTCTGTAAAAGAAATAAAGAGTAAAAGAAATATGCTACTCTTTCATTATCCTTAGAATTAGCTTTTAACTAAATACTTTAATGAAGCAATTGTAACTGAGTTAAGACAATTTGGTTCTACCCAAATATTAAGTTGTATTGGACAATATTGGTGATCTTCAACACCATTTTAGAAATATGAAAAGACCTCTGTCTTCTCCTCTGGGTCTTCATTGCCAATGTAATGCTACAAATTATAGATGGTATTCTGTGACACATACTATATTTATGAGAAAGTAGCTAACTTTGTCTCTTTAGGCCTATCAATGAACATTATGCCTCAAATCTTTATGCAATCCAGACATGACATTATTCAGCATTCTCTGAAAGTACACCAGACCTAATCATAGATCTGGGGCGTAATTCTAGAAGTTCTTGGCTTCTCTAAACCTCTTATCATAGTTTATGCAAAGGCAGACATATAGACATTATTTCTAGCCAATGCACATATGTTGAAACCACTAAAGTCAGCAATTAAAATCAGTCCTTACATTATACTAATTAGCAAACCATCTGGTGTTGATCAGAGATAAAGATAGTTGAAGGACACCAGTGGAGCCAGAATTTCTGTATACAGATTGTGAAATGCTAAGTAATAAGACTCAGTACTTTATATACTCTTAATTAGAAGCTTCAAATGTTCACTAATGAGCTCTAGGGTATAGAATGAAAACCAACATATACATGTACTACACACCCATATTTCAAAGTAAGTTGCACCCAATATTAGGAAATTTTGTATTAGAAATTCTAGCAAGTCTAACTTTCTAAAACTTGTCAATCTCTACATTAGCCCAAAGAGGCTACTCTTCTTGACAAACTGGGGAATCTCTGTTCTTTGGTTGATTATGTTCTGGCTTCTTACTCCTGGGTCATCTCTGAGGTTTGACTCTCCAAAAAAGTAAGGGATGGAATCTTATGAGCAAATTGTTACCTGTTATTATAGTATATTTTTGAGTTAGAGGCTATCACATTTAACTCTGGAAACAAAAGGAACATCTGCTTGTTCCCTTTATTGACTATGCAACAACACTCAGCGACTTTTATAGAAGTTGTTTTTTCACTGCATCTGAAGCTGGATGGGATGACTCAAAAGACAGAGTCAGACAATCTAGATTGGGGTAACTGAGGTCTAATCTATAGGTATCCCTCAGAGTCCAGACTGAAAGTGCAGCATGATTATATTTAAGATACAACAGGGCAGTGAAAAATCCAAAAGTTCTGGGCCTAGAGGTAGAATTGGCTCTTTTCCCCCATGACATAGGTCAAAGCAACTAGCAGCACTGATTTAAAAAAAAAAAAATCAAAGACCAGAAGTTACACTCTGCCCATGGTGAGGGCACATTCTTACCCCTCAATGAATAAATTATTTTCTTTTTGTTGTACCTTCAGACCATGTCAGAAGTAGAAATATGGATCAAATGTAGATTCTTTCTCAGTGACCTTGATATAGGAGTATTACTGAGAAAGAGTAAGGTGGTTAAAACCATCAATTTTTGGTTCAAGCAGACCTACAATTTAGATTCACTCCCACCATTTCAGACATGAAATCTAGCCCCTCAGTTTTGTATATTAAAAAGAGCAAAACAAGGAAACATGCTTTATTGATAGTACCTGTATGTGTTCAATTACTGGTAAGCATAGAGCATGGTATGCTCCCACCAGGGACCTCTAACTAAATCCACTTCCTTGGGCACCCTGGTGGTACAGTGGGTTGAGCGCCACACTGTGAAGCATCTGCAGCATAGCAGTGCAAGTTCAATCCTCAGCCAGGGAGGGATCCCACATGGCGTAGCAGACCTCTCCTGCCTCACCCACTGCTCCCCTCAGCCGTGCGTTTCAGTCAGTCTGCCTGTTCTGCTCCTCACTCTGTCTCTGGTGAATCCTCTCACCTCCCACACCTCTGGCCTGTACCCCAGCTCTTGTGTGCATAAATAAATAATAAAATCTTTAAAAAATGCACTTCCTCCTCCATTCTGTGTCTCAACACTACTGTGCTTCGGTAACAACATTTCTTGTAACAGCTGTAAAATCCAAACCATAGGACGCTAGATCTTTTCCATGATCTGTTCCATAATCAAACCAATTATAACCCATTGTCAATCACTTCCCCTAAAGAAATGACGAGTAAGTCCCAGCTGGAACAGGATGAGAAAACCCAGATAGAATGCTTATATCACCAACCTTATACCACATACCAGAGTACGATCCCATCATGTGATTCACAGTGCAGTCCGACTCGTTGTAAGACCATAGAAACAAAAAGGTCCAGATTGACAAGCAGTTGATTTCTAGAATCTCAATGACTGAGCAAACACATTGTCAGTATCAATCAACTAGGAGACAAAGCAACTCCAAGGTGAAATGAAACAAATAAGCAAACACCTCAGGTAATTTTAGTCTGAGTTTACCTCACAGGGCAGTGCCAGTCACAGCTTGCTCTCCAAGGCAATAAACAGATTCAATGCAATCCCTGTCAAAATCCCAAAGAAATGTTTATAAAAATAAAAAAAAAACAATCCTGAGATGCACATGGAGCCACAAAAAGATTTCCAAGTAGCTAAAGCAATCTTCACCAAGAACAAAATTGGAAGCATCACACTCCTCTATTTCAAATTGTATTATAAAGATAATAGCAATTAAGACAGTATGGTACTGGCATAAAAAGTATACCAAATGGAACAGAATGATAATACAAAAATAAAACCACACATTTATGGTCAACTTGTCTTTGACAAAGGTGCCAAGAACACACAATGGGGAAAGGATTACCTCTTCAGTAAGTAATTGTTGCAAGCTAGATATTCAGATGTGAAAGAATTAAATGAAACCCCTATCTCTCGTCATATAGTACAATCAACAGAAATAGATCAAAGACTTAAACTTAAGATCTGAAACTGCAAAACACCTATAAGAAAAAAAAATCTTTTTTTTAAAGATTTATTTATTTACGCATACAAGCACTGGGGTACAGGCCAGAGGTGTGGGGAGATGAGAGAATCCACCAGACAGAGCAGGGGGACAGAACAGGCAGATGAACTGAAACACACTGCTGAGGGGAGCAGCGGGCCAGACAGGAGAGGTCTGCCTGCGCCATGTGAGTCACCTCCCCGGCCGGCAGCAGGGTTCGAACTCGTGTGCAGTGGCTGTGGTTTGCTTCATAGTGTGTTGCTTAACCCACTGCGCCACCATGGATGGCCCAGAGAAAAAAAATTTTAAGATTAATCTTGGCAGGCCTCCTTGATGGCACAGGGGTTAATGTCTCAGTGCTATCAAACTATCACCAGCCACTGCAGTATCAATTCGATCACCATCCAGAGAGGTGACCCACATGGCACAGCAGACCTGTCTCACCTGCTGCTCCCCTCAGCAGTGTATTTCAGTTGATCTGCCTGTTCTGCTCCCCACTCTATCTCTGGTGAATCTCTTGCCACGCACATCTCACCCATTTCTTGTATGCATAAATAAAAATCTTTTAAAAAACAGACTGATCTTGAAGGTAATTTTTGGGTATGACATCAAAAGCACATGAAACAAAAGCAAACATAAAAAAGTGAGACTACAATGAACTAAATACCTTATGTGCAACAAAGAAAACAATCAACATAATAAAACGGTAACCTATGGGCATGGAAAAGCATATGCAAATCATAAATCTGGTAAGGGGCTAATATTCAAAGTATATAGAGAACTCATAAAACTCAATATCAAAAATATAAATAACCCAACTTGAAAACAGAGGACTAAATGGTTATTTCTCAAAAGAAGAAATTCAGTGACTACCAGATATATTAAAAGGTACTGAACAGGGCCTCCCTGGTGGTGCAGCAGTTGAGCTCCACGCTGTGAAGCATCTACTGCACAGCTGTGCAATTTCGATCCCTGGCCAGGGAGGTGACCCACATGGCGCAGCAGACCTCTCCTGCCTCACCTGCTGTTCCCCTCAGCTGTGTATTTCAGTCAGTCAGCCTGTTCTGTTCCCCATTTTATCTCAGGTGAATCCTTTCACCTCCCGTGACTCTGGCCTGTACCCCAGCTCTTGTATGCATAAATAAATAAATCTTTTTAAAAAAGGGTCAATGATGTAAGGTAAGTCTTAGAGGTCTATGTTACAGCTCTGGCCAGGAGAATGAATACCTGCATACTTGTGATATACTAAAAGGATAGATCTTAATTTTTAATTTTTTTACATCATTTTAGTCCCCATAGTTCTCCTACCACTGTATCACCTATGAACCATCACCATATTCCCTTGTCTTCATCACTCCTATGTTTTTCACCCATTCCTTTTCCATCCCCACCTTTGCTGTATGTTTCAGGTCTATGGGGAGCTTGCTTGAAATCTTAAATCTTAATACATACACACACACGAACGTTAACATGAAGATGTTAATTTGATTATGGTGACCATTTCACAATGCAAATGTGTATCAAAGCATTAAGTGTACCTTAAATATATGTAAATTTTATAGGTCACTGATATCTCAAAAAATTAGTATGCCCTGTAAGAAACTGCCTTTCAGAGGAAATATACAACAATGAATCTGAAAAAGGGGGCTGGAGACTGGAGGGCTTTGTCAATTACATCTGGTCACAAATATATACATGTAATCAAGACCAAAAATAGGGGGGATTACCAATGACAAAGTCATGAGTTAGGATCTTCTACCTTAGAAAGAACTGACATACACTTCTGGAACTGAGTAATTGACCTAAGGGAAATTATTCACCAAATGTTTGAGCACATACCAGCAAGAAATAAGCAACTTTTTTTATACCAGAGCTTTGCAGTTTTCTCTTGGATATTACATGAGAAAGTCTGTATTATCAGCTCAACTTCACTTATGTAAATGATCCCCCGTTCACCATTAAAACTCAAAACTTTCCACAACTTTCCTCTGTCTAAGATTCAGGATAAGGGCTACTTCCCGACATGGAAGGCAGATTCCTACTGGCCCAAATGTGGACCAAAGTAAAAAGAAGGGCTGTCACTGTTATGTAGAAGCATGGCATTTCTCTTTCAATTAAAAAAAGGCAACAAAGAGCACCCCTATGATTTCTACCCAGTAAATGTTCTGGTTGTTACTACTAAATAAGGCAAATATTCATTCAACAAAAACTAAGAACTAAAAACATCTATAAAGAAGATTCACTGTGTATAAGTGTCTAAGTTGGGTTATACAAGGAGCAATCAAAAACTGGTCATCACTTTGTGCTGTTATTAGGTCCCTCCAAGCCAGAGTCTCCCTGACGGCTACATTTCAGAGCACTCTTTAGGAGCTGGCCTGGACATGTTGCCAACAAATACTACTCACTTCTGTGCTACCTAGCTCCTTTCCAGCTTTCAAGTAGGGATGTTCTGTTCCTCAATAAACATGCTCTCTACAGATCTATTCACCATTTTTGCTTTAGTCTTTAACTTTAGTAGATTGGATCAATTCAACAGGTGGAGCAACAGGCTGGAATTATCCATTTTAAGAGTGTTACTTGAAGAAAAGTAACTGATTGTGATAGAAATAATCTTTGTCACAAGAGATTAAATTCTAAAGGTGAACTTTAGAATGCAACCCTTTCTTGCTTTCTCTTCTCTGAAGTTGGAAGACCTGAGTCTTCCAACAGCCTTCCAGAGTAACTCCATGCACTTGACCCATAACTTTTCCTTTCACTCCTTATCCATCTAAACTCTTACTATATTTTTGAATTTTTTCTCATTAAATGGTATAGAGAAAATATTCCTAAGCCACAAAAAGACAAGAAAGGATTTATCATGTATCAGGAAAAAAACTTTTCCAACAAAAGGTTAAACTACAGGATAATGGGATGGGAAAGGATCTCTGAGACTGATACCTTTAATTAGTTTCTCAGATAATAGAGGCTCAGCACACCTCTCCTTCCTCGCCCGCTGCTCCCCTCAGCAGTGTGTTTCAGTCAGTCTGCCTGTTCTGCTCCTCACTCTGTCTCTGGTGAATCCTCTCACCTCCCCTGCACCTCTGGCCTGTACCCTAGTTGTTGTATGCATAAATCTTTAAAAAAAAACCAGATTTTTGAGTTTCACTCCCAGATTTTCTGATTCAGTAAATCCGGATTGGGGCCTGAGAATCTGCATTTATGGCCAAGCTCCCAGGTAATGCTGTTGTTGCTGATCAGGGAACACATGCTGAGAATCACTACTGTCACTCAATCTCAGTAATGCCTCATTCATTTACCCCTTCAGTGCCAGCACGACCGGCACAGTGGCACATTCTATCCAAACCTCTTGCTCAACATTTGGGATTTTCTCATTCATTATGAGAGTTATCAGCTGTTGTATGAGAAAAATGCTTAGCTGGAGTAAGTAGCATTTGTAGTCTGTTCTGCCACTCACTGGAAATTTCTCTAAAATCTCAAAGCCTAACTTTCTTGTTATAAAAAAACCAGAACAATAAATGCAGTCTTTAAATTCATTGTGCAGCTCAAAACACAAACTATCCTAGTAAGCTAGCAAGTATCCTTCAAACGGCATAACTATTCTAAAGTAAGAGATAGTTCTCCTGTAGCTATCAAGACTGAAATGAGAGCAGACCACAGCAACATGTTTTCTGGAAACTAGAGCGTTTCCTGTGTCACTAACAAAGCTGTTTCCCTCAAATTCTTCTGTCCTGGTAAAAAGAAACATTGTGCTAAGCATTGGCATAAGGCTCTGAAGAACCCCACACAAAGAGCACATCTTTGAGCAAAAGGAAACTTTCCAGCATCCTACATATTCCAAGAACGATCCTAGTCCCAAGTTTTGGAAAATTTATAGCACCACCTGTGCAATCTTTCTTAGCATCAATAGAGTCAGAAAGCAGCAGAATAGATCTTCATGAACACGGGTCATTGACTATATGCCATTTACCACTCTTCAGCCTTCACAAGGCACTTCATAATTAGAGAGAAAATTGTATGTCCTATGCTATACACTCCATTTGTTTAACCCAAATCTCATTCTTAAAATCTCCACACCCTCAGTCCCTGAAAATATGCAGCTCTCATAGGATACAGTCCTGATCCAGGAACAGCTGGGAGGAGTCATTACAGTGTCCCCATAACAATCCTCACACCCAGAGTTAGGCAGGAACAGATGGTATCTCTGTGGTTCTAACCCCTTGGAATCATTCCTTGCTGGCAGCAACCCTCTCAGAAGGCCTATGAGCCACACACCACAGGCTGGTCTGTTTTATTTTCCTTTCAGCTAGTTAGGTCACCAACTCTCAGGACTTATCTTCCCCTAACACAGGAGCAAGTGAACACTTAGTCACAGAATATAGGGACACGGGATACCATGTCAAGCTGAGAAGAACTGAGGTACTGAACCTGATGTCACAGCCCCACCTACCTGCTGACGCACCAAATTAGATGGATTCATCCCAACAGGCATTGGAAAAGCTCAGAAAATAAGGAAAGAAAGGGGGGAGAACCTGCACCCTTGACTCATGTGTCTTTCCTACAGCACCTTATCTTACCTGCTGGAACGCCCAGGTGTTCTGCAACCATCCCAAGCCGGGTAGATTCATGGTCACTTCTGGCAGCCTAAGAGCGAATCTTGGAGCCCTTGGCATCATCCCCACATGTTTTAATGGTAAGCAGGGGGAAATAAGCCAGCAGGGAAACAGCTACTTGAGCTATCTGTGAATTTCTGTACACTTTTCTCTGGGCTTTCTCTGGCGTTCTCTCATGGTCTCCTCTTCCCGCATGCGCCACTTATCCTCTGGTAGTCCTTCCACAGTAACCGTCTGAGTAGGCCACCCTTATAGCCAGTCCCTCCTAGGCACACCTGTCTATACTTGCACATGCGCACACACCCATGCCCAGGTGTCTATAGTCAGGCACACGTGCCCCACACTCACATGCCTTTTACATTAACAAGATCAAGGCCACAGGTGAGAGCCACAGATGTCAATGTTGTAAAAGCCTGACCAATTCACTTACCCTACACCGGCTGCAGCTCTGACAACAGCATCTTTCCTTCGAGGGAGACAACGCCAAGACTCCACAGCCAATGAATGATGCATGTCCACAGAACAATCACCTGCAATAGCTCTGTATTCGGCCAAGTTGCTGGCAGTGCAGATTCTCTATTTCTCCTGGCTTTTCTTCAATGAATCTTTTTTTTCTTCCTCCTGAAATTCTCTTTTTAGGGTTTTTCTCTCAACTCCTGTTACCACCACACTGCTCTGTTTGCAAATTCATTTGCAAATTCCTTTTGGTTATAACATGGCACTAGAAGAGACGGGGGAAATAGAAGAAGACATGATGTCATTTACACCATAGGTTCATTCATTAACAAGTCATTTGCGGGGGGCCTCCCTGGTGGCCCAGCATGCTGAGTGCCACACTGTGAAGCATCTGTCACACTATGAAGCATCCGCTGCACAGTAGCACGAGTTCGATCCCCAGCCAGGGAGCTGACCCACATGGCACAGCAGACCTCTCCTGCCTTGCCCACTGCTCCCCTCAGCAGTGTATTTCAGTCAATCTGCCTGTTCTGCTCTCCATTCTGTGGTGAATCTGTTACTGGGCTACAGTAACAGGAGCTGCTCCACTGTCCAAGTTAGTTGTGGCAGCTGCTCCTCAGAAACCTTTTCTGTAGCAATGTACTGCCTGGATCAAGGAATGAACCAATTCGGTGTGAGCTGTGGGTTGACTGATGTTTTGGTGCCAGGACTCCTCCTCTCACCAAAAGTCAGAGGTAGCAGAGCACTTTTGTCAATTGCTCGTCCTGAATTATGGAACAGACCAATCAGGTGCAGGATTGAAAAATGGACCAATCAGACTATGAGGGGGGCACTCTGAAAGTGAATATAAGGCAGGGTCCAAGGGAGCTTGGAGCACTCATTTGGAGCGACTCACCGGACATTGGAAGAGCAGACAGAGAAGCAGCAACCCAGAGGAAGAAGGAGTCCAGAGAGCGGCAACCCAGAGGAAGCCCCTGCAGAGGAAGGGGAGAGCCCTGAAGAGGAGAAGCCAGTTTCAGCCTCTGAAGAAAGGAGGGAAGCCTCCAGCAGCCACCCTCTGAGGAGGGGAGAGAGACTGAAGGACTCTTCAGAGACTGAGCCTTGGTCCTATTTCTGACACTGACTGGAAGGAGCACCAAAGGCTGTGGGCCTAGTGCCTCAAATTGCTGATCGTTGTTGGTATAAACCAACAACTCACAGAGCTGTAACACTGGGTGTCCCTGAAAACCACCTCTTCAGGCCAAGAAGTGATCATCGCTGCTGGTCAGAGCTGCCCAGCACTCCTGGTGACCAGTGACTGCCAATACTGATGCCGTCTGGATGAAGCAGCCAGCCTCTTGTGGATACATAAGCATTTTGTTTCTCCATTTGTAAATAAACCCCATGGTTGTTGTTTCTGTAGCCTGAGATCTCTTGCAATTGTGTGTGTGAGTGAGAACCCATAGACAGTGGCCTGTATAGGTCACAGTCGTCCGTTAGGCTATAGACCCTCCTTCTATAGGTTGATTCTGGTTTGTGGCCTTTTGGCCTTTTGGGGCTTTTGGGGGGGCTCTCTGGCCTTGAAGACCCTCTTGCCCCACCCATTTCAAATCCTCTCACTCCCTGTGACTCTGGCCTGTACCCAAGCTCTTGTATGCACAAATAAATAAATCTTAAAAAAACAAACAAACAGGGCCTCCCTGGTGGTGCAATGGGCTAACACTGCTCCCCTCAGCAGTGTATTTCATTCGATCTGCCTGTTCTGCTCCTGCTCTGTCTCTGGTGAATCCTCTCATCCCCCACCCCACACCTCTGGCCTGTACCCCAGTTCTTGGGTGCATAAATAAAAATAAATCTAAAAAAAAGTCATTTGTATGGAAAAGTTTCAGGTGATGATGAGTCTAAACTACTGACCAAAGGAGGAAAAAAAACCTACCTCCTGTCCTCTCAGGAGCTTATATTCTAGTGAATTATTATCTGGAATGAAATACAATTCTCAAACCCTTCTTTTACATCAAAGAATAAGACTTAATTAAATCAATATTTCTCAAAGTGACTTCCAAGGATCATCTTTATCAGAATCTCTTAGCATATTAGTCAAAACAAAGATTAATGGGCTCCACAGCAGGCCCATTCAATTGAATTCTGTGAGGGTGGGGAAAGGAAACTTAACTTCCTTTTAGCATTAACATTTTCAAATCTTGGAACGAATCTGTCAAACTAAAGGGATTAGCTCAAATAGTGGAGATTCAGGTTCTTTTGTGCAAATTAAAGTTGGTGATATGCTGTTCAACCAAAGAGATAATAAACTCAAATGGTGGCATTTCAAGCACCAAATATAGCAATGTTCCTAAACTTCCTGAAAAAATCACCCAAGGAATCCTGCTAATTTTGGTGCTTTGTAAATCCCTTTCACACAGATTCTCATCTAGTGGGGTTAGGATGGGGGTCACAGATGATTTGGGTTAGCAGCAAAGTTTAGGAAATGCAGAGCTGGAGAAAAAAATTGCAAATCAGGGACATCACACCACTTGCACATCCAGGGAAAAATACACAGAGGTGATATACTAGTCATTTTCATCTCTTCATTTCATTCTTCTCTTTCACTGAGAATTTAGTCACTTTTCTTCTAACATGAATTTGACCTTTTAGCCTTCTCCCCTCCACATTTTTTCTCTGGTGTATATGTCTTTAAAGCTCAGCTATATGAGCCCTGGGCTTGAATGACCAAGTTTTCATTTCAAGACATCCATGTTTATACCTATTATGCTGGCTACTTCCCACTAGACTAGATCATTAGGTCTTCAAGTGTGGGAACTAATCTTGTCAACCCAGTATCCATGTAGGGTTCTTTTCAGCAGTTGTTCAATAAATATTTACTCAATACTGTCTGTTTCTGAGGGATTAGAAGGTGTTTGAATCTAATTTAGACTACATCTTGCGATCCTCCTCTGAGCCTGTAGTCAATTTTCCAACCTTCAGTAAATGAAGCCCAAGCTGTCAGTTCCTTTCAGGACACCCCGTAACACCTATTGATTCTCCCTAATGTCTCATCTGTTCCCCCAACTTCAAGGACAACAGCAGAGTAGAACAATATGGGCTACAGAACAGACAGCAGAGCTGCACTTGAAAGAGATGACACCTTTTGATATACATTTTTTTTCTGCCACTGACATCAAGCTGAGATATCACCAAAGCTGTAGAATTTTAGTATTAAATAAAACTGCACTATTTAAAGTAAAAGCACTTATTTTGAATTTCTGACATTTGAATAAAATCTAGTAACTATCTTTTTTTCATGTTTATCAGTATAGCACATAGGGATTTAAAATTTGAAAATAACTGAGATAACTTTTGGGAAAGATATATGGTTAAAGACAGATTAAAATATGTTAAGAGAGTTGAAAAAAATGCAAAAGAAATGTGAGTTGAAGTATCTTTGAAAATCCCCCTGCATTGTCTGGGCAGAAACCATGGCAAAATACAGCTGAACACAGAGGCAGCTTAGATAAGATAGGAGCAAAGAAAGTTTGAGAGACAGAGAAAGTGAAAAGAGAACACATTTTAGAGGAAGCTAAATCCAGAATCTTACACGGAATGACAGTGGGATCCTGAGCGAGTCACTAAACTGAAAAATAGCAAAATGTCCCTAAAAGATTTTTTTAAAAGATTCATTTGAGGGGTCTCCCTGGTAGCGCAGTGGGTTTAGCAACACACTATGAAGCAAACAGCAGCCACTGCAGCATGAGTTTGATGAGTTTCCCTGCTGCTGGCCAGGGAGGGGACCCACATGGCGCTGCAGACCTCTCTTGCCTTGCCAGCTGCTCCCCTCAGCAGTGTGTTTCTGTCAATCTGCCCGTTCTGCTCCCCACTCTGTCTCTGGTGGATCCTCTCACCTCCTGCGACTCTGGCCTGTACCCCAGCTCTTGTATGCATAAATAAACGAATCTTTAAAAAAAAAGATTCATTTGTGGGCCTCCCTGGTGGCGCAGTGGGTTAAGCAACGCACTATGAAGCAAACCGCAGCCACTGCAGCACGAGTTCGATCCCTGCTGCCGACCAGGGAGAGGACCCACATGGCGCAGGCAGACCTCTCCTGCCTTGCCCTCTGCTCCCCTTAGCAGTGAGTTTCAGTCAGTCTGCCTGTTCTGCTCCCCACTCTGTCTCTGGTGGATCCTCTCACCTCCTGCGACTCTGGCCTGTACCCCAGCTCTTTTATGTATAAATAAATAAATAAATCTTTAAAAAAAAGATTCATTTGAGATTAATATTTGAAAGAGTTGACACTATGCTTCATCTCTTTTAACTGAAATAATGTCGGATGATGTTTTAGAAAAGGAATAATACAGAACAAATTTCATGAGTTGTAAACTTGTCAATTAGCACAGAAAATATAACTAGTATGGGCCATTAGCACAGATTTTAGCAAAGCAAAATAAATAGTCCCTATTTTAGTTGGAACTGGTTCCTCTATTAAATTTATATGTTGAACCAAATAAACAGAAGAACACAGGACCCAATCAAAAAGTTGTTATCACAAGTGATTTGCCATTTGATTTTTAGTTAAAATTTAATTTGCATGTAGCTCACAATTAATATCATTTGGAAATTATGTCAACATTTCAGTAAATTTTGAGTAACTATAAAGTAGAATTTCTTTTTTTTAAAGATTTATTTATGCATACAAGCACTGGGGTACAGGCCAGAGGTGTGGGAATTGAGAGGACTCACCAGACAGAGTGGGGAGCAGAACAGGCAGACTGACTGAACCACACTGCTAAGGGGAGCAGTGGGCAAGGCAGGAGAGGTCTGCCTGTGCCATGTGGATCCCCTTCCTGGCTAGAGGCAGGGAACGAACTCGTGTTGCAGTGGCTGCGGTTTGCTTCATAGTGTGTTGCTTAACCCACTGCACCACCAGGGTGGCCCATAAAGTAGAATTTCTAACACAAATTTTGACCAGCCCATTAAACACTGCTCTGTGCTCTTGGGATAGAGACTTCCCTACCTTTTTTCACATTAAAAAAAGTCATCAATATTTCCAACTGCACAATGTATTTAGATCTGGGGTTGGCAACAAAGTGTAGCTAAATCTCAGCCTTATATCCCAAATCCAATTTGATAATTTGGTAGATGGAGACAAGAAACAACCAAGGAGTTGCTAGAAACCATATAGGAAATTTGTTTCAGTCCAGGAATCTATTCCTGAATTTATTATTTGGCCAAAAATTGAGAACATAATTCTACCCAGTTTTCTCCATTTCTGTCTTCCCCAACACAGTGATAATATGAAGTGTGGATGGAATAAGTACTTATTTGCAAAGATGAATACTTTCAAATGCTATGGGATATAGGCTTCTACAAATACATATAAATCCACAGTGCTCATAATTTGAATTTCAATGAATGTTCAGCTCTAGTCTCTCTTTGGTAACCGATGTATATATTCCACTTCACTGTAGAAAATAGAAGATTAATTTATTATGATTATTCAACTTCTAAAAGAGATCTTAATCTTCTGAAATCAGCAAATATGAAGTCAAGGCAGGCATTAAGGAAAAATTCTTAAAACATCCTATTTTAGGGCCTCCCTGGTGGCACAAAGTGTTAAGTCTCAGCACTATGAAGCTTTCCATAGCCACCTCAGCAGGAGTTCAATCCCAGGGCAGGGAGCTGACCCACATGGCACAGCAGACCTTTCCTGTCTCAGCCTCTGCTCCACTCAGCAGTGTATCTCAGTAGATCTGCCTGATCTGCTCCCCACTTTGTCTCTGGTGAATCCTCTCACCCCTCCACACCTTTGGCCTACACCCCAGGTCTTGTATGCATAAGTAGATCTTAAAAAAATCCTATTTACCTTTTAAAATAAAATCTTCCAGAACTTGGTCACATCAGACACAGTCTAGCTTGTATCTAAAGCATAAGAGCTAATTTAAATGGAAGACTGACCCCAATAGAGAGATGCAAACTTACCTCTTTATTCAGAATACAATTTCTGATTTGATAATAAAGTAGGATCCCAATCTGCTCTTTATGTTACAAGGAATTTATTTTAAATTTTTGCAGCGAGGAAATTTTAAGCATGTCCCTGCAGAGGATCGTTGCAAAGGAAAACTTTCATCTAAATTCTCGTTTGATGTTATACCCTGTTTAAAAGTTACAAAAAATACAAAGCAGTTTTTTTGTTTAATTCTGTATAATGATAAACAGAGTTTTTAAGAACTAAAAATACTATCAGAGGTCAACTGGCCCTTTTGCCACTTTTTTTCTGTGTGAACCATCTATAATTAACTAGAAAAGTAAGAAGGTCTTAAACATGCTAAGTGCCCTTTAGCAGAGGGAAAACAGTTAAAAATTTTACAAACCAGAAATCAGGAAAATAGGTTGACAACATAACTGTCACATTTAATACTGTAATGACCCTGGAAAGGGGGGGCAATAACAATAGAGCAACTTAAATTATCAACCACTTTTTTCTGCTAAAACATTGACAAATAGATGTGGAAAAGGCAAGAATAAAACTTAGCTGTGTGGGGGCCCGCCTGGTGGCACAAGGGGTTGAGTACCAAACAGCCACTGTAGCACGAATTCAATCCCCGGCCAAGAAGGAGACCCACATGGCACAACAGACCTCTCCTGCCTCTCCCAAGGCTCCCTTCAGCAGTGTATTTCAGTCGATCTGCCTGCTCTGCTCCCCTATCCTGTCTCTGGTGAATCCTTCACCCTCTGCACCTCTGGCCTACACCGCAGCTCTTGTATGCATAAAAGGAAAACTTTCATCTTAAATAAATAAATCTGGGCCCACCCTGGTGGCGCAGTGGGTTAAGCAACGCACTATGAAGCAAACCACAGCCACTGCAGCACAAGTTCGATCCCTGCCGCCGGCCAGGGAGGCAACCCACATGGCGTAGCAGACCCCTCCTGCCTCGCCCTCTGCTCCCCTCAGCAGTGTGTTTCAGTCCATCTGCCTGTTCTGCCCCCCTGCTCTGTCTGGTGGATTCTCTCACCACCCCCACACCTCTGGCCTGTACCCCAGCTCTTGTATGCATAAATAAATAAATCTTAAAAAATATATAAATCTTAAATTTCATCTTTAAATAAATCTTAAAAAAAACTTAGCTGTGTGGAGAGACACCCCATAAATCACAATTAATAGGTGGTCCTGATAAGGCTCATCTGAGAAGTGGTGTAAATATAGGCATGGAGGTTGAGGCAATTTGTGATGCTTATGGACTACAGGCCTGTGTTCTTAAAGCCTTCTCCAGAGTTTGGTGAGAGCCACCTTGGACTTCCCTCTGAAAAAGGGCACCCCCCCCCCCACTTCAGCCTCTGGAACACATTCTCTGAGCTCTCAGCACCAGTCCCACCCAATCTGCCTAGCCAGTCTCCTGAACTTTGCCAAGAACTTTGTGAAGAACTTTATTACCTTCCCCGCTTTATGCTGCAATTTAGTTGTATGTTTATATTATTGCAATGTGAGCTCTCCCACCTCCCCCCACAAAAAAATACTATAATTGTATGCATTTGACTTGAGTCCTGAGTGAAAACATTCTGTTTCTTGGACGTTAGTACTCTAAGGTTCCTGAACCTGAGAGAACATTATATAAACTGTCTCAAGGACAGTTTACTTATTCCCACCTCTGAATTTCCTCCAACTTCAAATTTGTTGTCTGGCTTACCAAATCTGGCTGTTGATTGGGGGGTGGGGGGTGTCAGCTCACAACTATTTGGGGGAGGCTCTGCACTCATTATGCTGTACTCATTATCCCTGCAGATACTGAGCCAGGAAAAAACTCTTAGTGGGTAACCGCAAGGTTCAATCCAGTACACAGTGCGAGTGGCTGAGGTAATGGTTATTTGCCCTCATGATCTTAGATCCTCATGTAGAGAAGTAGGGTAACCTCTCCCTCTTCCACAAAGTTTTGCCCTGTGTGTGGTTACATGTGGCACACCCCAGCTTCTTCAAAACCAGAAAACATTCCCAAAACAACTGGATAATGAAATGCTCATAGAGTGAATCTGCCCTTTTTTTTACCAGTGCGGAATGATGAATTTGTATAAATGAGGAGCATGAGCATTTGAAGTTTTGTGAGGGCCTGTGAAGCAGTATGTAGGATTTAAGGCTTATCATTTTTAGATCAGTGCCTGCGAAAGCAAGCGCCAGCTGTCGCATCCCCTCCTCTGGCCCAGAGAAGTTTAAAAGGTGTCCAATTAGGGGAAATTCATTTGGAGCAATCTGCACATCCACCAGTGACTGATGACATGACCACCTGGTGGGAAACAATTTTTCCACGGATCTCTCACATTCTGCGTGTCTTTTGAGTAGAGGCACTGAGAGTGTTTGCTCTGGACTCTCATTTCAAGGATGTTTGTATAAGCAAATAGGCTTGGATGATAGAGAGTGTCTCACTCCTTGGACAGAAGACAGATCCGCTGGCTTTCCAGGACTAGAAGGGTAATGTCTCTCTTGGGGCAAAGGTCAGGTGGGTTTGACAGCAGTCTGCTATAAACGATTCTGGATCCTCAGCTATGACACAGACCCACTGTGTTCACAGCATCCACTGGGGCCACTCCATATCAGCCCGATGACACTTGGGGAACAAAGAGAACCAATGCAACCATGAAATTCACGATGCCTGCTGTGCTGATGGTAATAACATCCTTTGTCTGTGACCCAGAAGTAATTTATCTTCTGCCAGCATTTACGAAAATGCTGCATACTAGCCTGTCAGTTTGCAAGCAGGATATAATCTCAGAACCACTGTGTTCCCAAATATCTTCTCTGTGGGCTGCTCTTGAAAGTGTTCTGTAACCTGTTTTTTAAAAACTCTTCCATGTTCTTCAGCACTGGTGAATGCCTCAGGGTGAACATTGCTCAATGCTCCAAACTGAGGTAGAGTCACAAATTCTGAGATTTTGCTATCCAATCAGCTTCTGATTACCTGGATGCATTGTTCCTTCCCCAGCATCTTTTCTCACATTCTCCATAATGAGATTTCATCAGAATTTCCTATCCAATTAAGGTATGCTATATGCATGCATTCCCAGAATCTGTGATTCTTAATAACATCCATACACTTTGGGGGAGACTGTATTTTATAACCTAATGTCATCATCTTTTAGATCTGTCTGCTTTTATAAATATATACGTACACAAATTCAAAGTATTCATTCTAAAACAAACACAATCTCAGAATAATTATATTATTGAAAATAGATAGTTCTAAATATATAGTCATGTCTTTTTTTTCCATATTCCCGTGTGATTTGTGGATCTGTGTGTGTGTGTGCGTGCATAGATGTGGCACATACATGCAGAAATGTAAAGGGATTTGGACCACCTTAAAAATTGGAAACTAATGCACTAGATATATTAAAATCTCAAACAAGAGATAGATTTTGCTACTAACTTCAACACAGGAAATTTGAATGACCTTGGTGAAGTCATTTAATCTCTGAGCATTTGTAGCTGCCCGTGTGAACAGGCTGGATTAAATTACTTTGAGAGAATAAACAAACACACAAAACAATCAAGCCTCCCTGGTGGCGCAGTTGGTTGAGTGCTGCACTGTGAAGTGTCCGCTGCAAAGCAGCACGAGTTCGATCTCCTGCCAGGAGATCTCCACATGGCGCAGAAGACTTCTCCTGCCTTGCCCGCTGCTCCCCTCAGCAATGTACTTCAGTCAGTTTGCCTGTTCTGTTCCCCACTCTGTCTCTGGTGCATCCCCAATTTGTCCTTGTCTTTTCATTTTTGGTTTCTGTGTCTTTATTGTTATTACTATTATTATTATCATTCTTATTTCTTTCCTTGATCCTTATTTGGTTCCCTTATATTCCTCTTAGGGGAGTAACTATCTGGTATTTTTCTTTTGCCTTCTGACTTACTTCGCTGAGCATAATCCCTTCCAGTTCCATCCATGTTCCTATGAATGCGTCCAGTTTTTTTCTTTTTTGATTGCTGAATAGTATTCCATCGTGTATATGTATCATAGCTTCCCGATCCAATCATCTGTTTTTGGGCATTTAGGTTGTTTCCATGTCTTACCTATTATAAAGAGTGCTAATAGAGACCTTTAAAAGAAGTTGTTCCATATTCTAATTTTCCAACATCTTCTCAAATCTCCCTATCTCTTTAAATGCTTTTATCACAATGATAACCCACACTAGAAAATGAATAAAGGTATTACTAACCAAAATGCTAGAGAAGAGATTTGGGGGACTTTTATTGTCCAGGGCCTAATTTTCTTTTTACGCATAATCCACGACCACAATTTCTATTGCATTCTTTTGTAGCCGTGCAGTAATTTAAATCTTTGTATGTGTTTTGTTATAGTTAAGAATATTTACTTTTTTTAAAAAAGAGGTACATAGATGCCTTTTAAGTAGAATATGAAAAAATTAATTAAAAGTTATAAAGCAATAGAAAGACAATGCAGAATATAACACTACAATCATTAAGCCAATAAAAATTATTTTGAGAGCAACTCAGTGTATGAAATGCTAGTGTTTTCCTTTGCTGCTAAATATAGTCAGTAACATGTTGGCAATTCTTCAGAAACAGGATGCTAGATCAAGATGCTGCAGTTAAAATCTTCTAATAGGGGGGCTTCCCCGGTGGCGCAGTGGGTTAAGCAACACACTATGAAGCAAACCGCAGCCACTGCAGCACGAGTTTGATCCCTGCTGCCGGCCAGGGAGGGGACCCAC